>CM060902.1:1068418818-1069018818 GCA_030737815.1 Allium fistulosum
CACCCACCCAGGAGGGGAAGCCGATCGTTTTTCCAGTTGGCGCGATCGCGATCCGGGACCGTCTCGGCAACCGAAAGCAGGATCGAACCAAGAATTTCTGCGCAGTTTCTGCAGCCGTCGAAGTGCCCGGAAGCCCGCGGAAGGGAAGGTGGATCGTTCCTGCACGACCGGGTGGGAGTGCGGGCCCCCACCCTCCCCCTGACCCACCCACCCAGGAGGGGAAGCCGATCGTTTTTCCAGTTGGCGCGATCGCGATCCGGGACCGTCTCGGCAACCGAAAGCAGGATCGAACCAAGAATTTCTGCGCAGTTTCTGCAGCCGTCGAAGTGCCCGGAAGCCCGCGGAAGGGAAGGTGGATCGTTCCTGCACGACCGGGTGGGAGTGCGGGCCCCCACCCTCCCCCTGACCCACCCACCCAGGAGGGGAAGCCGATCGTTTTTCCAGTTGGCGCGATCGCGATCCGGGACCGTCTCGGCAACCGAAAGCAGGATCGAACCAAGAATTTCTGCGCAGTTTCTGCAGCCGTCGAAGTGCCCGGAAGCCCGCGGAAGGGAAGGTGGATCGTTCCTGCACGACCGGGTGGGAGTGCGGGCCCCCACCCTCCCCCTGACCCACCCACCCAGGAGGGGAAGCCGATCGTTTTTCCAGTTGGCGCGATCGCGATCCGGGACCGTCTCGGCAACCGAAAGCAGGACCGAACAAAGAATTTCTGCGCAGTTTCTGCAGCCGTCGAAGTGCCCGGAAGCCCGCGGAAGGGAAGGTGGATCGTTCCTGCACGACCGAGTGGGAGTGCGGGCCCCCACCCTCCCCCTGACCCACCCACCCAGGAGGGGAAGCCGATCGTTTTTCCAGTTGGCGCGATCGCGATCCGGGACCGTCTCGGCAACCGAAAGCAGGACCGAACAAAGAATTTCTGCGCAGTTTCTGCAGCCGTCGAAGTGCCCGGAAGCCCGCGGAAGGGAAGGTGGATCGTTCCTGCACGACCGGGTGGGAGTGCGGGCCCCCACCCTCCCCCTGACCCACCCACCCAGGAGGGGAAGCCGATCGTTTTTCCAGTTGGCGCGATCGCGATCCGGGACCGTCTCGGCAACCGAAAGCAGGACCGAACAAAGAATTTCTGCGCAGTTTCTGCAGCCGTCGAAGTGCCCGGAAGCCCGCGGAAGGGAAGGTGGATCGTTCCTGCACGACCGGGTGGGAGTGCGGGCCCCCACCCTCCCCCTGACCCACCCACCCAGGAGGGGAAGCCGATCGTTTTTCCAGTTGGCGCGATCGCGATCCGGGACCGTCTCGGCAACCGAAAGCAGGATCGAACCAAGAATTTCTGCGCAGTTTCTGCAGCCGTCGAAGTGCCCGGAAGCCCGCGGAAGGGAAGGTGGATCGTTCCTGCACGACCGGGTGGGAGTGCGGGCACCCACCCTCCCCCTGACCCACCCACCCAGGAGGGGAAGCCGATCGTTTTTCCAGTTGGCGCGATCGCGATCCGGGACCGTCTCGGCAACCGAAAGAAGGACCGAACAAAGAATTTCTGCGCAGTTTCTGCAGCCGTCGAAGTGCCCGGAAGCCCGCGGAAGGGAAGGTGGATCGTTCCTGCACGACCGGGTGGGAGTGCGGGCCCCCACCCTCCCCCTGACCCACCCACCCAGGAGGGGAAGCCGATCGTTTTTCCAGTTGGCGCGATCGCGATCCGGGACCGTCTCGGCAACCGAAAGAAGGACCGAACAAAGAATTTCTGCGCAGTTTCTGCAGCCGTCGAAGTGCCCGGAAGCCCGCGGAAGGGAAGGTGGATCGTTCCTGCACGACCGGGTGGGAGTGCGGGCCCCCACCCTCCCCCTGACCCACCCACCCTTCCGCGGGCTTCCGGGCACTTCGACGGCTGCAGAAACTGCGCAGAAATTCTTTGTTCGATCCTGCTTTCGGTTGTTTCTGCAGCCGTCGAAGTGCCCGGAAGCCCGTGGAAGGGAAGGTGGATCGTTCCTGCACGACCGGGTGGGAGTGCGGGCCCCCAGCCTCCCCCTGACCCACCCACCCAGGAGGGGAAGCCGATCGTTTTTCCAGTTGGCGCGATCGCGATCCGGGACCGTCTCGGCAACCGAAAGCAGGACCGAACAAAGAATTTCTGCGCAGTTTCTGCAGCCGTCGAAGTGCCCGGAAGCCCGCGGAAGGGAAGGTGGATCGTTCCTGCACGACCGGGTGGGAGTGCGGGCCCCCACCCTCCCCCTGACCCACCCACCCAGGAGGGGAAGCCGATCGTTTTTCCAGTTGGCGCGATCGCGATCCGGGACCGTCTCGGCAACCCAAAGCAGGATCGAACCAAGAATTTCTGCGCAGTTTCTGCAGCCGTCGAAGTGCCCGGAAGCCCGCGGAAGGGAAGGTGGATCGTTCCTGCACGACCGGGTGGGAGTGCGGGCCCCCACCCTCCCCCTGACCCACCCACCCAGGAGGGGAAGCCGATCGTTTTTCCAGTTGGCGCGATCGCGATCCGGGACCGTCTCGGCAACCCAAAGCAGGATCGAACCAAGAATTTCTGCGCAGTTTCTGCAGCCGTCGAAGTGCCCGGAAGCCCGCGGAAGGGAAGGTGGATCGTTCCTGCACGACCGGGTGGGAGTGCGGGCCCCCACCCTCCCCCTGACCCACCCACCCAGGAGGGGAAGCCGATCGTTTTTCCAGTTGGCGCGATCGCGATCCGGGACCGTCTCGGCAACCCAAAGCAGGATCGAACCAAGAATTTCTGCGCAGTTTCTGCAGCCGTCGAAGTGCCCGGAAGCCCGCGGAAGGGAAGGTGGATCGTTCCTGCACGACCGGGTGGGAGTGCGGGCCCCCACCCAGGAGGGGAAGCCGATCGTTTTTCCAGTTGGCGCGATCGCGATCCGGGACCGTCTCGGCAACCCAAAGCAGGATCGAACCAAGAATTTCTGCGCAGTTTCTGCAGCCGTCGAAGTGCCCGGAAGCCCGCGGAAGGGAAGGTGGATCGTTCCTGCACGACCGGGTGGGAGTGCGGGCCCCCACCCTCCCCCTGACCCACCCACCCAGGAGGGGAAGCCGATCGTTTTTCCAGTTGGCGCGATCGCGATCCGGGACCGTCTCGGCAACCGAAAGAAGGACCGAACAAAGAATTTCTGCGCAGTTTCTGCAGCCGTCGAAGTGCCCGGAAGCCCGCGGAAGGGAAGGTGGATCGTTCCTGCACGACCGGGTGGGAGTGCGGGCCCCCACCCTCCCCCTGACCCACCCACCCTTCCGCGGGCTTCCGGGCACTTCGACGGCTGCAGAAACTGCGCAGAAATTCTTTGTTCGATCCTGCTTTCGGTTGTTTCTGCAGCCGTCGAAGTGCCCGGAAGCCCGTGGAAGGGAAGGTGGATCGTTCCTGCACGACCGGGTGGGAGTGCGGGCCCCCACCCTCCCCCTGACCCACCCACCCAGGAGGGGAAGCCGATCGTTTTTCCAGTTGGCGCGATCGCGATCCGGGACCGTCTCGGCAACCGAAAGCAGGACCGAACAAAGAATTTCTGCGCAGTTTCTGCAGCCGTCGAAGTGCCCGGAAGCCCGCGGAAGGGAAGGTGGATCGTTCCTGCACGACCGGGTGGGAGTGCGGGCCCCCACCCTCCCCCTGACCCACCCACCCAGGAGGGGAAGCCGATCGTTTTTCCAGTTGGCGCGATCGCGATCCGGGACCGTCTCGGCAACCCAAAGCAGGATCGAACCAAGAATTTCTGCGCAGTTTCTGCAGCCGTCGAAGTGCCCGGAAGCCCGCGGAAGGGAAGGTGGATCGTTCCTGCACGACCGGGTGGGAGTGCGGGCCCCCACCCTCCCCCTGACCCACCCACCCAGGAGGGGAAGCCGATCGTTTTTCCAGTTGGCGCGATCGCGATCCGGGACCGTCTCGGCAACCCAAAGCAGGATCGAACCAAGAATTTCTGCGCAGTTTCTGCAGCCGTCGAAGTGCCCGGAAGCCCGCGGAAGGGAAGGTGGATCGTTCCTGCACGACCGGGTGGGAGTGCGGGCCCCCACCCAGGAGGGGAAGCCGATCGTTTTTCCAGTTGGCGCGATCGCGATCCGGGACCGTCTCGGCAACCCAAAGCAGGATCGAACCAAGAATTTCTGCGCAGTTTCTGCAGCCGTCGAAGTGCCCGGAAGCCCGCGGAAGGGAAGGTGGATCGTTCCTGCACGACCGGGTGGAAGTGCGGGCCCCCACCCTCCCCCTGACCCACTCACCCAGGAGGGGAAGCCGATCGTTTTTCCAGTTGGCGCGATCGCGATCCGGGACCGTCTCGGCAACCGAAAGCAGGATCGAACCAAGAATTTCTGCGCAGTTTCTGCAGCCGTCGAAGTGCCCGAAAGCCCGCGGAAGGGAAGGTGGATCGTTCCTGCACGACCGGGTGGGAGTGCGGGCCCCCACCCTCCCCCTGACCCACCCACCCAGGAGGGGAAGCCGATCGTTTTTCCAGTTGGCGCGATCGCGATCCGGGACCGTCTCGGCAACCGAAAGAAGGACCGAACAAAGAATTTCTGCGCAGTTTCTGCAGCCGTCGAAGTGCCCGGAAGCCCGCGGAAGGGAAGGTGGATCGTTCCTGCACGACCGGGTGGGAGTGCGGGCCCCCACCCTCCCCCTGACCCACCCACCCAGGAGGGGAAGCCGATCGTTTTTCCAGTTGGCGCGATCGCGATCCGGGACCGTCTCGGCAACCGAAAGAAGGACCGAACAAAGAATTTCTGCGCAGTTTCTGCAGCCGTCGAAGTGCCCGGAAGCCCGCGGAAGGGAAGGTGGATCGTTCCTGCACGACCGGGTGGGAGTTGGCGCGATCGCGATCCGGGACCGTCTCGGCAACCGAAAGCAGGATCGAACCAAGAATTTCTGCGCAGTTTCTGCAGCCGTCGAAGTGCCCGGAAGCCCGCGGAAGGGAAGGTGGATCGTTCCTGCACGACCGGGTGGGAGTGCGGGCCCCCACCCTCCCCCTGACCCACCCACCCAGGAGGGGAAGCCGATCGTTTTTCCAGTTGGCGCGATCGCGATCCGGGACCGTCTCGGCAACCGAAAGCAGGATCGAACCAAGAATTTCTGCGCAGTTTCTGCAGCCGTCGAAGTGCCCGGAAGCCCGCGGAAGGGAAGGTGGATCGTTCCTGCACGACCGGGTGGGAGTTGGCGCGATCGCGATCCGGGACCGTCTCGGCAACCGAAAGCAGGATCGAACCAAGAATTTCTGCGCAGTTTCTGCAGCCGTCGAAGTGCCCGGAAGCCCGCGGAAGGGAAGGTGGATCGTTCCTGCACGACCGGGTGGGAGTGCGGGCCCCCACCCTCCCCCTGACCCACCCACCCAGGAGGGGAAGCCGATCGTTTTTCCAGTTGGCGCGATCGCGATCCGGGACCGTCTCGGCAACCGAAAGCAGGATCGAACCAAGAATTTCTGCGCAGTTTCTGCAGCCGTCGAAGTGCCCGGAAGCCCGCGGAAGGGAAGGTGGATCGTTCCTGCACGACCGGGTGGGAGTGCGGGCCCCCACCCTCCCCCTGACCCACCCACCCAGGAGGGGAAGCCGATCGTTTTTCCAGTTGGCGCGATCGCGATCCGGGACCGTCTCGGCAACCGAAAGCAGGACCGAACAAAGAATTTCTGCGCAGTTTCTGCAGCCGTCGAAGTGCCCGGAAGCCCGCGGAAGGGAAGGTGGATCGTTCCTGCACGACCGGGTGGGAGTTGGCGCGATCGCGATCCGGGACCGTCTCGGCAACCGAAAGCAGGATCGAACCAAGAATTTCTGCGCAGTTTCTGCAGCCGTCGAAGTGCCCGGAAGCCCGCGGAAGGGAAGGTGGATCGTTCCTGCACGACCGGGTGGGAGTGCGGGCCCCCACCCTCCCCCTGACCCACCCACCCAGGAGGGGAAGCCGATCGTTTTTCCAGTTGGCGCGATCGCGATCCGGGACCGTCTCGGCAACCGAAAGCAGGATCGAACCAAGAATTTCTGCGCAGTTTCTGCAGCCGTCGAAGTGCCCGGAAGCCCGCGGAAGGGAAGGTGGATCGTTCCTGCACGACCGGGTGGGAGTGCGGGCCCCCACCCTCCCCCTGACCCACCCACCCAGGAGGGGAAGCCGATCGTTTTTCCAGTTGGCGCGATCGCGATCCGGGACCGTCTCGGCAACCGAAAGCAGGATCGAACCAAGAATTTCTGCGCAGTTTCTGCAGCCGTCGAAGTGCCCGGAAGCCCGCGGAAGGGAAGGTGGATCGTTCCTGCACGACCGGGTGGGAGTGCGGGCCCCCACCCTCCCCCTGACCCACCCACCCAGGAGGGGAAGCCGATCGTTTTTCCAGTTGGCGCGATCGCGATCCGGGACCGTCTCGGCAACCGAAAGCAGGATCGAACCAAGAATTTCTGCGCAGTTTCTGCAGCCGTCGAAGTGCCCGGAAGCCCGCGGAAGGGAAGGTGGATCGTTCCTGCACGACCGGGTGGGAGTGCGGGCCCCCACCCTCCCCCTGACCCACCCACCCAGGAGGGGAAGCCGATCGTTTTTCCAGTTGGCGCGATCGCGATCCGGGACCGTCTCGGCAACCGAAAGCAGGATCGAACCAAGAATTTCTGCGCAGTTTCTGCAGCCGTCGAAGTGCCCGGAAGCCCGCGGAAGGGAAGGTGGATCGTTCCTGCACGACCGGGTGGGAGTGCGGGCCCCCACCCTCCCCCTGACCCACCCACCCAGGAGGGGAAGCCGATCGTTTTTCCAGTTGGCGCGATCGCGATCCGGGACCGTCTCGGCAACCGAAAGCAGGATCGAACCAAGAATTTCTGCGCAGTTTCTGCAGCCGTCGAAGTGCCCGGAAGCCCGCGGAAGGGAAGGTGGATCGTTCCTGCACGACCGGGTGGGAGTGCGGGCCCCCACCCTCCCCCTGACCCACCCACCCAGGAGGGGAAGCCGATCGTTTTTCCAGTTGGCGCGATCGCGATCCGGGACCGTCTCGGCAACCGAAAGCAGGACCGAACAAAGAATTTCTGCGCAGTTTCTGCAGCCGTCGAAGTGCCCGGAAGCCCGCGGAAGGGAAGGTGGATCGTTCCTGCACGACCGGGTGGGAGTTGGCGCGATCGCGATCCGGGACCGTCTCGGCAACCGAAAGCAGGATCGAACCAAGAATTTCTGCGCAGTTTCTGCAGCCGTCGAAGTGCCCGGAAGCCCGCGGAAGGGAAGGTGGATCGTTCCTGCACGACCGGGTGGGAGTGCGGGCCCCCACCCTCCCCCTGACCCACCCACCCAGGAGGGGAAGCCGATCGTTTTTCCAGTTGGCGCGATCGCGATCCGGGACCGTCTCGGCAACCGAAAGCAGGATCGAACCAAGAATTTCTGCGCAGTTTCTGCAGCCGTCGAAGTGCCCGGAAGCCCGCGGAAGGGAAGGTGGATCGTTCCTGCACGACCGGGTGGGAGTGCGGGCCCCCACCCTCCCCCTGACCCACCCACCCAGGAGGGGAAGCCGATCGTTTTTCCAGTTGGCGCGATCGCGATCCGGGACCGTCTCGGCAACCGAAAGCAGGATCGAACCAAGAATTTCTGCGCAGTTTCTGCAGCCGTCGAAGTGCCCGGAAGCCCGCGGAAGGGAAGGTGGATCGTTCCTGCACGACCGGGTGGGAGTGCGGGCCCCCACCCTCCCCCTGACCCACCCACCCAGGAGGGGAAGCCGATCGTTTTTCCAGTTGGCGCGATCGCGATCCGGGACCGTCTCGGCAACCGAAAGCAGGATCGAACCAAGAATTTCTGCGCAGTTTCTGCAGCCGTCGAAGTGCCCGGAAGCCCGCGGAAGGGAAGGTGGATCGTTCCTGCACGACCGGGTGGGAGTGCGGGCCCCCACCCTCCCCCTGACCCACCCACCCAGGAGGGGAAGCCGATCGTTTTTCCAGTTGGCGCGATCGCGATCCGGGACCGTCTCGGCAACCGAAAGCAGGATCGAACCAAGAATTTCTGCGCAGTTTCTGCAGCCGTCGAAGTGCCCGGAAGCCCGCGGAAGGGAAGGTGGATCGTTCCTGCACGACCGGGTGGGAGTGCGGGCCCCCACCCTCCCCCTGACCCACCCACCCAGGAGGGGAAGCCGATCGTTTTTCCAGTTGGCGCGATCGCGATCCGGGACCGTCTCGGCAACCGAAAGCAGGATCGAACCAAGAATTTCTGCGCAGTTTCTGCAGCCGTCGAAGTGCCCGGAAGCCCGCGGAAGGGAAGGTGGATCGTTCCTGCACGACCGGGTGGGAGTGCGGGCCCTCACCCTCCCCCTGACCCACCCACCCAGGAGGGGAAGCCGATCGTTTTTCCAGTTGGCGCGATCGCGATCCGGGACCGTCTCGGCAACCGAAAGCAGGATCGAACCAAGAATTTCTGCGCAGTTTCTGCAGCCGTCGAAGTGCCCGGAAGCCCGCGGAAGGGAAGGTGGATCGTTCCTGCACGACCGGGTGGGAGTGCGGGCCCCCACCCTCCCCCTGACCCACCCACCCAGGAGGGGAAGCCGATCGTTTTTCCAGTTGGCGCGATCGCGATCCGGGACCGTCTCGGCAACCGAAAGCAGGATCGAACCAAGAATTTCTGCGCAGTTTCTGCAGCCGTCGAAGTGCCCGGAAGCCCGCGGAAGGGAAGGTGGATCGTTCCTGCACGACCGGGTGGGAGTGCGGGCCCCCACCCTCCCCCTGACCCACCCACCCAGGAGGGGAAGCCGATCGTTTTTCCAGTTGGCGCGATCGCGATCCGGGACCGTCTCGGCAACCGAAAGCAGGATCGAACCAAGAATTTCTGCGCAGTTTCTGCAGCCGTCGAAGTGCCCGGAAGCCCGCGGAAGGGAAGGTGGATCGTTCCTGCACGACCGGGTGGGAGTGCGGGCCCCCACCCTCCCCCTGACCCACCCACCCAGGAGGGGAAGCCGATCGTTTTTCCAGTTGGCGCGATCGCGATCCGGGACCGTCTCGGCAACCGAAAGCAGGATCGAACCAAGAATTTCTGCGCAGTTTCTGCAGCCGTCGAAGTGCCCGGAAGCCCGCGGAAGGGAAGGTGGATCGTTCCTGCACGACCGGGTGGGAGTGCGGGCCCCCACCCTCCCCCTGACCCACCCACCCAGGAGGGGAAGCCGATCGTTTTTCCAGTTGGCGCGATCGCGATCCGGGACCGTCTCGGCAACCGAAAGCAGGATCGAACCAAGAATTTCTGCGCAGTTTCTGCAGCCGTCGAAGTGCCCGGAAGCCCGCGGAAGGGAAGGTGGATCGTTCCTGCACGACCGGGTGGGAGTGCGGGCCCCCACCCTCCCCCTGACCCACCCACCCAGGAGGGGAAGCCGATCGTTTTTCCAGTTGGCGCGATCGCGATCCGGGACCGTCTCGGCAACCGAAAGCAGGATCGAACCAAGAATTTCTGCGCAGTTTCTGCAGCCGTCGAAGTGCCCGGAAGCCCGCGGAAGGGAAGGTGGATCGTTCCTGCACGACCGGGTGGGAGTGCGGGCCCCCACCCTCCCCCTGACCCACCCACCCAGGAGGGGAAGCCGATCGTTTTTCCAGTTGGCGCGATCGCGATCCGGGACCGTCTCGGCAACCGAAAGCAGGATCGAACCAAGAATTTCTGCGCAGTTTCTGCAGCCGTCGAAGTGCCCGGAAGCCCGCGGAAGGGAAGGTGGATCGTTCCTGCACGACCGGGTGGGAGTGCGGGCCCCCACCCTCCCCCTGACCCACCCACCCAGGAGGGGAAGCCGATCGTTTTTCCAGTTGGCGCGATCGCGATCCGGGACCGTCTCGGCAACCGAAAGCAGGATCGAACCAAGAATTTCTGCGCAGTTTCTGCAGCCGTCGAAGTGCCCGGAAGCCCGCGGAAGGGAAGGTGGATCGTTCCTGCACGACCGGGTGGGAGTGCGGGCCCCCACCCTCCCCCTGACCCACCCACCCAGGAGGGGAAGCCGATCGTTTTTCCAGTTGGCGCGATCGCGATCCGGGACCGTCTCGGCAACCGAAAGCAGGATCGAACCAAGAATTTCTGCGCAGTTTCTGCAGCCGTCGAAGTGCCCGGAAGCCCGCGGAAGGGAAGGTGGATCGTTCCTGCACGACCGGGTGGGAGTGCGGGCCCCCACCCTCCCCCTGACCCACCCACCCAGGAGGGGAAGTCGATCGTTTTTCCAGTTGGCGCGATCGCGATCCGGGACCGTCTCGGCAACCGAAAGCAGGATCGAACCAAGAATTTCTGCGCAGTTTCTGCAGCCGTCGAAGTGCCCGGAAGCCCGCGGAAGGGAAGGTGGATCGTTCCTGCACGACCGGGTGGGAGTGCGGGCCCCCACCCTCCCCCTGACCCACCCACCCAGGATGGTGGATCGTTCCTGCACGACGGGGTGGGAGTGCGGGCCCCCACCCTCCCCCTGACCCACCCACCCAGGAGGGGAAGTCGATCATTTTTCCAGTTGGCGCGATCGCGATCCGGGACCGTCTCGGCAACCGAAAGCAGGATCGAACCAAGAATTTCTGCGTAGTTTCTGCAGCCGTCGAAGTGCCCGGAAGCCCGCGGAAGGGAAGGTGGATCGTTCCTGCACGACCGGGTGGGAGTGCGGGCCCCCACCCTCCCCCTGACCCACCCACTCAGGAGGGGAAGCCGATCGTTTTTCCAGTTGGCGCGATCGCGATCCGGGACCGTCTCGGCAACCCAAAGCAGGATCGAACCAAGAATTTCTGCGCAGTTTCTGCAGCCGTCGAAGTGCCCGGAAGCCCGCGGAAGGGAAGGTGGATCGTTCCTGCACGACCGGGTGGGAGTGCGGGCCCCCACCCTCCCCCTGACCCACCCACCCAGGATGGTGGATCGTTCCTGCACGACGGGGTGGGAGTGCGGGCCCCCACCCTCCCCCTGACCCACCCACCCAGGAGGGGAAGTCGATCATTTTTCCAGTTGGCACGATCGCGATCCGGGACCGTCTCGGCAACCGAAAGCAGGATCGAACCAAGAATTTCTGCGTAGTTTCTGCAGCCGTCGAAGTGCCCGGAAGCCCGCGGAAGGGAAGGTGGATCGTTCCTGCACGACCGGGTGGGAGTGCGGGCCCCCACCCTCCCCCTGACCCACCCACTCAGGAGGGGAAGCCGATCGTTTTTCCAGTTGGCGCGATCGCGATCCGGGACCGTCTCGGCAACCCAAAGCAGGATCGAACCAAGAATTTCTGCGCAGTTTATGCAGCCGTCGAAGTGCCCGGAAGCCCGCGGAAGGGAAGGTGGATCGTTCCTGCACGACCGGGTGGGAGTGCGGGCCCCCACCCTCCCCCTGACCCACCCACCCAGGAGGGGAAGCCGATCGTTTTTCCAGTTGGCGCGATCACGATCCGGGACCGTCTCGGCAACCCAAAGCAGGATCGAACCAAGAATTTCTGCGCAGTTTCTGCAGCCGTCGAAGTGCCCGGAAGCCCGCGGAAGGGAAGGTGGATCGTTCCTGCACGACCGGGTGGGAGTGCGGGCCCCCACCCTCCCCCTGACCCACCCACCCAGGAGGGGAAGCCGATCGTTTTTCCAGTTGGCGCGATCGCGATCCGGGACCGTCTCGGCAACCGAAAGCAGGATCGAACCAAGAATTTCTGCGCAGTTTCTGCAGCCGTCGAAGTGCCCGGAAGCCCGCGGAAGGGAAGGTGGATCGTTCCTGCACGACCGGGTGGGAGTTGGCGCGATCGCGATCCGGGACCGTCTCGGCAACCGAAAGCAGGATCGAACCAAGAATTTCTGCGCAGTTTCTGCAGCCGTCGAAGTGCCCGGAAGCCCGCGGAAGGGAAGGTGGATCGTTCCTGCACGACCGGGTGGGAGTGCGGGCCCCCACCCTCCCCCTGACCCACCCACTCAGGAGGGGAAGCCGATCGTTTTTCCAGTTGGCGCGATCGCGATCCGGGACCGTCTCGGCAACCCAAAGCAGGATCGAACCAAGAATTTCTGCGCAGTTTATGCAGCCGTCGAAGTGCCCGGAAGCCCGCGGAAGGGAAGGTGGATCGTTCCTGCACGACCGGGTGGGAGTGCGGGCCCCCACCCTCCCCCTGACCCACCCACCCAGGAGGGGAAGCCGATCGTTTTTCCAGTTGGCGCGATCGCGATCCGGGACCGTCTCGGCAACCCAAAGCAGGATCGAACCAAGAATTTCTGCGCAGTTTCTGCAGCCGTCGAAGTGCCCGGAAGCCCGCGGAAGGGAAGGTGGATCGTTCCTGCACGACCGGGTGGGAGTGCGGGCCCCCACCCTCCCCCTGACCCACCCACCCAGGAGGGGAAGCCGATCGTTTTTCCAGTTGGCGCGATCGCGATCCGGGACCGTCTCGGCAACCGAAAGCAGGATCGAACCAAGAATTTCTGCGCAGTTTCTGCAGCCGTCGAAGTGCCCGGAAGCCCGCGGAAGGGAAGGTGGATCGTTCCTGCACGACCGGGTGGGAGTTGGCGCGATCGCGATCCGGGACCGTCTCGGCAACCGAAAGCAGGATCGAACCAAGAATTTCTGCGCAGTTTCTGCAGCCGTCGAAGTGCCCGGAAGCCCGCGGAAGGGAAGGTGGATCGTTCCTGCACGACCGGGTGGGAGTGCGGGCCCCCACCCTCCCCCTGACCCACCCACCCAGGAGGGGAAGCCGATCGTTTTTCCAGTTGGCGCGATCGCGATCCGGGACCGTCTCGGCAACCGAAAGAAGGACCGAACAAAGAATTTCTGCGCAGTTTCTGCAGCCGTCGAAGTGCCCGGAAGCCCGCGGAAGGGAAGGTGGATCGTTCCTGCACGACCGGGTGGGAGTGCGGGCCCCCACCCTCCCCCTGACCCACCCACCCAGGAGGGGAAGCCGATCGTTTTTCCAGTTGGCGCGATCGCGATCCGGGACCGTCTCGGCAACCGAAAGCAGGATCGAACCAAGAATTTCTGCGCAGTTTCTGCAGCCGTCGAAGTGCCCGGAAGCCCGCGGAAGGGAAGGTGGATCGTTCCTGCACGACCGGGTGGGAGTGCGGGCCCCCACCCTCCCCCTGACCCACCCACCCAGGAGGGGAAGCCGATCGTTTTTCCAGTTGGCGCGATCGCGATCCGGGACCGTCTCGGCAACCGAAAGAAGGACCGAACAAAGAATTTCTGCGCAGTTTCTGCAGCCGTCGAAGTGCCCGGAAGCCCGCGGAAGGGAAGGTGGATCGTTCCTGCACGACCGGGTGGGAGTGCGGGCCCCCACCCTCCCCCTGACCCACCCACCCAGGAGGGGAAGCCGATCGTTTTTCCAGTTGGCGCGATCGCGATCCGGGACCGTCTCGGCAACCGAAAGCAGGATCGAACCAAGAATTTCTGCGCAGTTTCTGCAGCCGTAGAAGTGCCCGGAAGCCCGCGGAAGGGAAGGTGGATCGTTCCTGCACGACCGGGTGGGAGTGCGGGCCCCCACCCTCCCCCTGACCCACCCACCCAGGAGGGGAAGCCGATCGTTTTTCCAGTTGGCGCGATCGCGATCCGGGACCGTCTCGGCAACCGAAAGCAGGACCGAACAAAGAATTTCTGCGCAGTTTCTGCAGCCGTCGAAGTGCCCGGAAGCCCGCGGAAGGGAAGGTGGATCGTTCCTGCACGACCGGGTGGGAGTGCGGGCCCCCACCCTCCCCCTGACCCACCCACCCAGGAGGGGAAGCCGATCGTTTTTCCAGTTGGCGCGATCGCGATCCGGGACCGTCTCGGCAACCGAAAGCAGGATCGAACCAAGAATTTCTGCGCAGTTTCTGCAGCCGTCGAAGTGCCCGGAAGCCCGCGGAAGGGAAGGTGGATCGTTCCTGCACGACCGGGTGGGAGTGCGGGCCCCCACCCTCCCCCTGACCCACCCACCCAGGAGGGGAAGCCGATCGTTTTTCCAGTTGGCGCGATCGCGATCCGGGACCGTCTCGGCAACCGAAAGCAGGATCGAACCAAGAATTTCTGCGCAGTTTCTGCAGCCGTCGAAGTGCCCGGAAGCCCGCGGAAGGGAAGGTGGATCGTTCCTGCACGACCGGGTGGGAGTGCGGGCCCCCACCCTCCCCCTGACCCACCCAGGAGGGGAAGCCGATCGTTTTTCCAGTTGGCGCGATCGCGATCCGGGACCGTCTCGGCAACCGAAAGCAGGATCGAACCAAGAATTTCTGCGCAGTTTCTGCAGCCGTCGAAGTGCCCGGCAGCCCGCGGAAGGGAAGGTGGATCGTTCCTGCACGACCGGGTGGGAGTGCGGGCCCCCACCCTCCCCCTGACCCACCCACCCAGGAGGGGAAGCCGATCGTTTTTCCAGTTGGCGCGATCGCGATCCGGGACCGTCTCGGCAACCGAAAGCAGGATCGAACCAAGAATTTCTGCGCAGTTTCTGCAGCCGTCGAAGTGCCCGGAAGCCCGCGGAAGGGAAGGTGGATCGTTCCTGCACGACCGGGTGGGAGTGCGGGCCCCCACCCTCCCCCTGACCCACCCACCCAGGAGGGGAAGCCGATCGTTTTTCCAGTTGGCGCGAACTGCGCAGAAATTCTTGGTTCGGTCCTGCTTTCGGTTGCCGAGACGGTCCCGGATCGCGATCGCGCCAACTGGAAAAACGATCGGCTTCCCCTCCTGGGTGGGTGGGTGGGTCAGGGGGAGGGTGGGGGCCCGCACTCCCACCCGGTCGTGCAGGAACGATCCACCTTCCCTTCCGCGGGCTTCCGGGCACTTCGACGGCTGCAGAAACTGCGCAGAAATTCTTGGTTCGGTCCTGCTTTCGGTTGCCGAGACGGTCCCGGATCGCGATCGCGCCAACTGGAAAAACGATCGGCTTCCCCTCCTGGGTGGGTGGGTCAGGGGGAGGGTGGGGGCCCGCACTCCCACCCGGTCGTGAAGGAACGATCCACCTTCCCTTCCGCGGGCTTCCGGGCACTTCGACGGCTGCAGAAACGGCGCAGAAATTCTTGGTTCGGTCCTGCTTTCGGTTGCCGAGACGGTCCCGGATCGCGATCGCGCCAACTGGAAAAACGATCGGCTTCCCCTCCTGGGTGGGTGGGTCAGGGGGAGGGTGGGGGCCCGCACTCCCACCCGGTCGTGCAGGAACGATCCACCTTCCCTTCCGCGGGCTTCCGGGCACTTCGACGGCTGCAGAAACTGCGCAGAAATTCTTGGTTCGATCCTGCTTTCGGTTGCCGAGACGGTCCCGGATCGCGATCGCGCCAACTGGGTGGGTGGGTCAGGGGGAGGGTGGGGGCCCGCACTCCCACCCGGTCGTGCAGGAACGATCCACCTTCCCTTCCGCGGGCTTCCGGGCACTTCGACGGCTGCAGAAACTGCGCAGAAATTCTTGGTTCGATCCTGCTTTCGGTTGCCGAGACGGTCCCGGATCGCGATCGCGCCAACTGGAAAAACGATCGGCTTCCCCTCCTGGGTGGGTGGGTCAGGGGGAGGGTGGGGGCCCGCACTCCCACCCGGTCGTGCAGGAACGATCCACCTTCCCTTCCGCGGGCTTCCGGGCACTTCGACGGCTGCAGAAACTGCGCAGAAATTCTTTGTTCGGTCCTTCTTTCGGTTGCCGAGACGGTCCCGGATCGCGATCGCGCCAACTGGAAAAACGATCGGCTTCCCCTCCTGGGTGGGTGGGTCAGGGGGAGGGTGGGGGCCCGCACTCCCACCCGGTCGTGCAGGAACGATCCACCTTCCCTTCCGCGGGCTTCCGGGCACTTCGACGGCTGCAGAAACTGCGCAGAAATTCTTTGTTCGGTCCTTCTTTCGGTTGCCGAGACGGTCCCGGATCGCGATCGCGCCAACTGGAAAAACGATCGGCTTCCCCTCCTGGGTGGGTGGGTCAGGGGGAGGGTGGGGGCCCGCACTCCCACCCGGTCGTGCAGGAACGATCCACCTTCCCTTCCGCGGGCTTCCGGGCACTTCGACGGCTGCAGAAACTGCGCAGAAATTCTTGGTTCGATCCTGCTTTCGGTTGCCGAGACGGTCCCGGATCGCGATCGCGCCAACTGGAAAAACGATCGGCTTCCCCTCCTGGGTGGGTGGGTCAGGGGGAGGGTGGGGGCCCGCACTCCCACCCGGTCGTGCAGGAACGATCCACCTTCCCTTCCGCGGGCTTCCGGGCACTTCGACGGCTGCAGAAACTGCGCAGAAATTCTTTGTTCGGTCCTGCTTTCGGTTGCCGAGACGGTCCCGGATCGCGATCGCGCCAACTGGAAAAACGATCGGCTTCCCCTCCTGGGTGGGTGGGTCAGGGGGAGGGTGGGGGCCCGCACTCCCACCCGGTCGTGCAGGAACGATCCACCTTCCCTTCCGCGGGCTTCCGGGCACTTCGACGGCTGCAGAAACTGCGCAGAAATTCTTTGTTCGGTCCTGCTTTCGGTTGCCGAGACGGTCCCGGATCGCGATCGCGCCAACTGGAAAAACGATCGGCTTCCCCTCCTGGGTGGGTGGGTCAGGGGGAGGGTGGGGGCCCGCACTCCCACCCGGTCGTGCAGGAACGATCCACCTTCCCTTCCGCGGGCTTCCGGGCACTTCGACGGCTGCAGAAACTGCGCAGAAATTCTTGGTTCGGTCCTGCTTTCGGTTGCCGAGACGGTCCCGGATCGCGATCGCGCCAACTGGAAAAACGATCGGCTTCCCCTCCTGGGTGGGTGGGTCAGGGGGAGGGTGGGGGCCCGCACTCCCACCCGGTCGTGCAGGAACGATCCACCTTCCCTTCCGCGGGCTTCCGGGCACTTCGACGGCTGCAGAAACTGCGCAGAAATTCTTTGTTCGGTCCTGCTTTCGGTTGCCGAGACGGTCCCGGATCGCGATCGCGCCAACTGGAAAAACGATCGGCTTCCCCTCCTGGGTGGGTGGGTCAGGGGGAGGGTGGGGGCCCGCACTCCCACCCGGTCGTGCAGGAACGATCCACCTTCCCTTCCGCGGGCTTCCGGGCACTTCGACGGCTGCAGAAACTGCGCAGAAATTCTTTGTTCGGTCCTGCTTTCGGTTGCCGAGACGGTCCCGGATCGCGATCGCGCCAACTGGAAAAACGATCGGCTTCCCCTCCTGGGTGGGTGGGTCAGGGGGAGGGTGGGGGCCCGCACTCCCACCCGGTCGTGCAGGAACGATCCACCTTCCCTTCCGCGGGCTTCCGGGCACTTCGACGGCTGCAGAAACTGCGCAGAAATTCTTGGTTCGGTCCTGCTTTCGGTTGCCGAGACGGTCCCGGATCGCGATCGCGCCAACTGGAAAAACGATCGGCTTCCCCTCCTGGGTGGGTGGGTGGGTCAAGGGGAGGGTGGGGGCCCGCACTCCCACCCGGTCGTGCAGGAACGATCCACCTTCCCTTCCGCGGGCTTCCGGGCACTTCGACGGCTGCAGAAACTGCGCAGAAATTCTTTGTTCGGTCCTGCTTTCGGTTGCCGAGACGGTCCCGGATCGCGATCGCGCCAACTGGAAAAACGATCGGCTTCCCCTCCTGGGTGGGTGGGTCAGGGGGAGGGTGGGGGCCCGCACTCCCACCCGGTCGTGCAGGAACGATCCACCTTCCCTTCCGCGGGCTTCCGGGCACTTCGACGGCTGCAGAAACTGCGCAGAAATTCTTGGTTCGGTCCTGCTTTCGGTTGCCGAGACGGTCCCGGATCGCGATCGCGCCAACTGGAAAAACGATCGGCTTCCCCTCTTGGGTGGGTGGGTGGGTCAGGGGGAGGGTGGGGGCCCGCACTCCCACCCGGTCGTGCAGGAACGATCCACCTTCCCTTCCGCGGGCTTCCGGGCACTTCGACGGCTGCAGAAACTGCGCAGAAATTCTTGGTTCGGTCCTGCTTTCGGTTGCCGAGACGGTCCCGGATCGCGATCGCGCCAACTGGAAAAACGATCGGCTTCCCCTCCTGGGTGGGTGGGTCAGGGGGAGGGTGGGGGCCCGCACTCCCACCCGGTCGTGCAGGAACGATCCACCTTCCCTTCCGCGGGCTTCCGGGCACTTCGACGGCTGCAGAAACGGCGCAGAAATTCTTGGTTCGGTCCTGCTTTCGGTTGCCGAGACGGTCCCGGATCGCGATCGCGCCAACTGGAAAAACGATCGGCTTCCCCTCCTGGGTGGGTGGGTCAGGGGGAGGGTGGGGGCCCGCACTCCCACCCGGTCGTGCAGGAACGATCCACCTTCCCTTCCGCGGGCTTCCGGGCACTTCGACGGCTGCAGAAACTGCGCAGAAATTCTTGGTTCGATCCTGCTTTCGGTTGCCGAGACGGTCCCGGATCGCGATCGCGCCAACTGGAAAAACGATCGGCTTCCCCTCCTGGGTGGGTGGGTCAGGGGGAGGGTGGGGGCCCGCACTCCCACCCGGTCGTGCAGGAACGATCCACCTTCCCTTCCGCGGGCTTCCGGGCACTTCGACGGCTGCAGAAACTGCGCAGAAATTCTTGGTTCGGTCCTGCTTTCGGTTGCCGAGACGGTCCCGGATCGCGATCGCGCCAACTGGAAAAACGATCGGCTTCCCCTCCTGGGTGGGTGGGTGGGTCAGGGGGAGGGTGGGGGCCCGCACTCCCACCCGGTCGTGCAGGAACGATCCACCTTCCCTTCCGCGGGCTTCCGGGCACTTCGACGGCTGCAGAAACTGCGCAGAAATTCTTGGTTCGGTCCTGCTTTCGGTTGCCGAGACGGTCCCGGATCGCGATCGCGCCAACTGGAAAAACGATCGGCTTCCCCTCCTGGGTGGGTGGGTCAGGGGGAGGGTGGGGGCCCGCACTCCCACCCGGTCGTGCAGGAACGATCCACCTTCCCTTCCGCGGGCTTCCGGGCACTTCGACGGCTGCAGAAACGGCGCAGAAATTCTTGGTTCGGTCCTGCTTTCGGTTGCCGAGACGGTCCCGGATCGCGATCGCGCCAACTGGAAAAACGATCGGCTTCCCCTCCTGGGTGGGTGGGTCAGGGGGAGGGTGGGGGCCCGCACTCCCACCCGGTCGTGCAGGAACGATCCACCTTCCCTTCCGCGGGCTTCCGGGCACTTCGACGGCTGCAGAAACTGCGCAGAAATTCTTGGTTCGATCCTGCTTTCGGTTGCCGAGACGGTCCCGGATCGCGATCGCGCCAACTGGAAAAACGATCGGCTTCCCCTCCTGGGTGGGTGGGTCAGGGGGAGGGTGGGGGCCCGCACTCCCACCCGGTCGTGCAGGAACGATCCACCTTCCCTTCCGCGGGCTTCCGGGCACTTCGACGGCTGTAGAAACTGCGCAGAAATTCTTGGTTCGGTCCTGCTTTCGGTTGCCGAGACGGTCCCGGATCGCGATCGCGCCAACTGGAAAAACGATCGGCTTCCCCTCCTGGGTGGGTGGGTCAGGGGGAGGGTGGGGGCCCGCACTCCCACCCGGTCGTGCAGGAACGATCCACCTTCCCTTCCGCGGGCTTCCGGGCACTTCGACGGCTGCAGAAACTGCGCAGAAATTCTTGGTTCGGTCCTGCTTTCGGTTGCCGAGACGGTCCCGGATCGCGATCGCGCCAACTGGAAAAACGATCGGCTTCCCCTCCTGGGTGGGTGGGTCAGGGGGAGGGTGGGGGCCCACCAAGCTGTGACGCCCCACCCCGAGACCTACATTAACAAACAGTATTACTAGGTAATACTGTCTGCTAATGCAGAGATAGGGGTGGATATGAGCGATAATATGAGCATAAGGATAATGTGATAATGGGTGGGTCAGGGGGAGGGTGGGGGCCCGCACTCCCACCCGGTCGTGCAGGAACGATCCACCTTCCCTTCCGCGGGCTTCCGGGCACTTCGACGGCTGTAGAAACTGCGCAGAAATTCTTGGTTCGATCCTGCTTTCGGTTGCCGAGACGGTCCCGGATCGCGATCGCGCCAACTGGAAAAACGATCGGCTTCCCTTCCTGGGTGGGTGGGTCAGGGGGAGGGTGGGGGCCCACCAAGCTATGACGCCCCACCCCGAGACCTACATTAACAAACAGTATTACTAGGTAATACTGTCTGCTAATGCAGAGATAGGGGTGGATATGAGCGATAATATGAGCATAAGGATAATGTGATAATGGGTGGGTCAGGGGGAGGGTGGGGGCCCGCAATCCCACCCGGTCGTGCAGGAACGATCCACCTTCCCTTCCGCGGGCTTCCGGGCACTTCGACGGCTGCAGAAATTGCGCAGAAATTCTTGGTTTGATCCTGCTTTCGGTTGCCGAGACGGTCCCGGATCGTGATCGCGCCAACTGGAAAAACGATCGGCTTCCCCTCCTGGGTGGGTGGGTCAGGGGGAGGGTGGGGGCCCACCAAGCTGTGACGCCCCACCCCGAGACCTACATTAACAAACAGTATTACTAGGTAATACTGTCTGCTAATGCAGAGATAGGGCTGGATATGAGCGATAATATGAGCATAAGGATAATGTGATAATATTCTCGAGTGAGAAAGGACAACTAAAATGTATGTTTATATCAAGTGATAATATGGTATCACTACAGAAACATATAATCTCAAAAGAGATAAAATAACCCATAAAACGCTAAAAGTAGCGAGCCGCATATCATCGGCATTCATAAAACATCAAATAGGGTTTAGGGTTCTGCTGTGAGTTCTTATCGTTTATCTCTCTAATATACTTTTGTTTGTTGCAGGATACCAACACCAACGATCCATACCTTAGTAGATTTGGGTTTTTGATTTAGTGAAAATTCGGGTATATTAACATGCAGATTATTACATTTGGTATCAGAGCTTAGTTTAGTCAATCATAGAAATTAGAACACAACGAGTGAAAGTATTTGTGTGTGTGTGTGTGTCTATATATATATGTATATTATACGCCAAACTCTACAAATTCCGACTATAGAATTAGTGGCAACCATATTATGAAAAGATGGATAAAAAGACTATAAGTTGGAACAATAGATATAGTTAAAATATATGCCTATCCCGATCACCCCACGGGAGATAGGTCGTACTAGAGGGAAATGGCATAGAAGAGCATGAATGCGACAAATAGAAGGGTCTTTGAAGCTAGATAGTATTTGAATCCCTTATTGGGCCTAGATTTGTAGATCCCTATAGGATTGTCGATTAATAATGTACGTTTGATCCAAATAAATAAGAAGTAAAGAGTCTATATGTTGAAAATATAAATTGAGCTAGTTTCCAAAGGAAGGTGTGTAGTAATCGCTCTAAGAAGAAAATTCCAAAAGAATGGACAAATACACTCACTCTAAGTCCGACCCCATACAAAAGAATTTAATAAAATGATTTTAAATTTTCTTAAAAATTATTTGAAATAATTTTCAAAGGATTTATTTAAAAATAGTTTTGAATAGTAAATATAAAAAGTTCATCATATAAAAATATCTTCTTATTTAGTAGAAATTTTTAATGGAAAAATAAAACCGTTTGGACCAAAAATTTCAGTTAAATTGGGTTTTAATAAAGAGGCATTTCCTTTGAAATAAGTAAAAAAATAAGCGTATATATAGCTCAATGATTTTTCTGATTTTGAAAATTCAATGTTTTTAAATTCTTTTATACGGTGGAAAATAGTAAGTGGTACTAGATTTAAATAGGCTAAAAGTAGTGGAAGGGCGAAAGCATCCAATGGAATAGAAATGCATTGTTACAAAGAAGAAGCAGGCACACTTGAGTGGAAAAAATTTAGAATATAAATGAAATGAAAAGAGAGAAGCCATTTAAATAAGAGTAATTTAGATGAAAGAAATTTAAATAGTAGTAACATTATAAAATATAAAAGAAATAATGTTAAGAATTTATATCAAAATGATGTCCGTAATTTATTTAGAAACAATGTAGAAAGATTAAAGGCAAAAAAGGAAAATGGATATTTTCCATAGTTTTGCGCATTGATTGGATATATCTTTTAAAAGTCTCCTTCATATGTTATTAGAGTCTACGCTAAGATTGAAGTGGAAATAACATGAGTGATAGAAAAATAATAGAACGAAAGTATCCTTTTCTACTACAGTTTTTTTCGTTAGAAGTTATAATAGATGTTTTAGAAACACTGTAATGGTGTATTTTTGAAAAATGGTTTGGTATAACATTCGAGTTGTAAATGCAAAACTTAATAAATAGTTTGATTTAAAAATCCTACATTTTAAGAAGTAACATCTTTGTTCTAAATAAAAGATCTTTTTAATTTGCTAACCTTGACTTTTGGAACTTAATAAATAAAAACGCATCATAAATCCTAAAATATAGTTTTAAAAAGTTTCTAGGATTATATTTTTAGACAAAAGTTTTGGGTTAATACTTCATGACTATGAATTTTAATTTTTTTAATAAATATTAGTAAAAACCAAACCAACTTTGATATGAAGTAGATAAGAAGGACTGCCTAGGTAGGATGGGGTAAAAGCTAAGGCTATTAAAGAAATAGGCATGAATGGTCATAGGGTCGCAACAAGGAATCCCCGTAGAGTATAAAGAATATTTGTATGAACCTAGGGATGTTTTATTTGGTATGTGTGAAAGTCATAAGAAAAACCCACAATGGAATGATGAGGAGTATCAAAGTGCACTTCTATGAGGTCTAAAGTATACTTGCATGAAAGATCAAGGATAAAGAAAGTAAATACTGAAATTTGAGAATACTATCAAGGGATTTTGATTAAAAGAAGATAGTAATAAATGATAATGTGATGATAAACACACATAAAGGACGTTAGTAAACTCAAGGTTAAGGAGGAAAGACAGATGGTATAAAGGTTATTCCGCCAAACCAATTTTCCAATGAGTTATTCTAAATGTTCATGGTTTATATTTCTTACACACTACAGTGCGAGAATGCAAAGCTTAACCCATAACCGGTTATAATAATTGAAGTAATGGATGGACCTTGTTTATTGGGTGCCAAAAAGGTGAGTTAAGGCATGTGGGTTATAGTAGAATGCCATACTAGAAATGTCCATTTCAATCGAGTAAGGAGTGATAGAGCCACAACATCATTAACACCAGTTGATGTTGGGAGGCAACTTCTAGTATTTGCTTTTCTTTTAGGCTTGGGTTGTAGGCATTCGTTGTCTCTATTGTATAAAATGCATATGATACCATGATAAATATTCCTTATTATTACTGTATTGACTTTATGGATTGACCGTTATATTGATTGGAAAATTGTATAAATAAGGAAATCTCATAATGACACTTAAATAATGCAAAGTATGCCTGGAAGTTTGTAAAATAAGTTAGGAAATTTATTAAATTATTCACTAAAAGTAAATAAAGTTAAGTCCCAAAACGCATTAAAATTTTAGGAAGATAAATTTTAGCAAGCGGAGGATAGCGAAAGGTTTTGCAAAACCATGGGTCACCCTATGCCTTAGAAGCTAAAATTTATAAATGTGCTTATGTGTTGATTGTTATTATAAAATAAAAAAATAGTTTTCAAAATTTGAAAATTTACCGTGTAATAGGCTAGGATCAATCATAAGCGTTAACTCATTGACTGAATCTCGATTTCGTTGGATGTGGCTTAATTTGTTTTGAAAAGTTAAAAACAAATACTAGTGAAAATTATGTTCAAAAATATTTGATTTTAAAATATAAAATACCTTTGTAAAAGTTTTGAAACATGAGTTTTATTTAAAAATTTACAACTATTTCAAAATTTTAATTGAAAAGGATTTTGAACGAAAAAGAGAAAATGTCCAATTTCTGAAATGCCATATGCCTAGAGTAGAAAAAGTCGACAGGTTGGAAAGTATGAATTTTACTGTTCAGTTGAAGTGACAATATGTAAAATAAAGTTAACGAGGAGGGAAAAAGCTGTTTTATCTTTGAAATTTCTTTTTGCATACCTTGTTGATAGTGGAACAAAACTTGTTTTGAAATAACTCGGTTTTAAAATTTTAAAAATAAACTTCCTATGCGAACAATACTTGGAAATTTAGAAAGATTCGGGGGAAAAAGAGAAGGTTCAAATGTACACAAAAATGGGTACACGAGAGAAGGTTGGAAATATGGAATTCTTCATCTAAATTCCTTTCCCAACATAAGAGTATAGATTTAGGAAAACCGGTGTTTAAAAAAATTTTAGATGTTAGAAATTGTGTGCTAAGTATTGGATGTTAGGAACTAGATGAAAAATTGGTTGAACCATACTCCTATTCATAGAAGTGTGGGAAATTATTGTGTGTAAAAGGATTTTTGATATTTGAAAACTTATATATAGATCTGCCAGTACATATAATTGTTTGCACCATATTTTCAAAAATTGTTTCAAAGAATGCATTCATATGGGAGGTGCCGATTTAGTATTATTCATCATACATATCATATATGTTGTGATACACTATGCACTTGAACACTATTAGCCACGAAATTGGTGGTACGCTAATTAGTTGAATTGCTTAAAATGGTTGCACGCTATGTTACATGATTTAGTCCTTGAGGAATGCGGAGATGAAATTCTTTTAAGAGGGAAGAATGTAACACCTCATAAATTAAATAGTAGTTAATTAAATAGATTAATAGATAATTATTAATGATCCAAAATATAATTTTTACAAATTTCAGAATTTGACTATAAAATTTGCGCCGTTGTATTCGTGGCGATTTTCTGATCAATTTTCATATATGAAGTTTTATGATCAGAGCATAAATGGAAAAGCTATTAACATTTGAAGATTTCTGATCGAAAATAATTAAGAATATATAAGGAAATAAATATAAAAATGGTAAGAAATAACCACTTAACGCAAACAATGACCGGTTGACACCCTTATTAGACCCAATCGACCGCTAGTGGTCAATCGGCGAGAGTTGACCGGTCAATGGGTTATCGACTGGCGGGTGATAATGAACCTAGGCCGAATGATGCAGATTTAATATAATCTAATCTAATGGATAGAATTGATTCAAGTGCCTATAAATACAGGCCTAGCCCCTCACTTTTCTTCTCATATTTTCTGAATCAAAGTGTAGCAACCCGATGTCGAGAGGCAATTAATTAAAAATTAATAATAGTGATTTAGTTTATTAAAATGGGTTAAAAAAAATTAATATGATGATTTTGGAATTTGACGATAAATCATTTTTGAGATAAATAATTAAAAGTTAGGAATTATGAATAAATGAGGAATTTAATTATTTTGAAAAATGTTGATATTTTAAATTTAAAATGATTTAAAATGTATTAAAATGAATATAATATTTTTATAACGATTAGTGTTGATAATAAATAGGTTAGAAATTTATTTTTGTAGGACAAGAAACTTTATTTTGATAAGGGTTTTGAATATATTTAATAAATAAACTTAGAGGTGAAAATATGGAAATAATTATTTAAATGAATTGAATTAAGAGAAATAATTATTATAAAATTTTGTAATATTAGCAAAACACTTATGGAAAATAAATATGAATTTATATCTAGTAATTTAAAGCTAAATAAAAGTTGTAGAAGTGGATTAGCAAAAAGAATAAAAATAGTTGTTTTAGATTTTGCATGAAGCCCATTAGACCCATGCTCAGTATAAGAAAACTCTCCATCTTTCTTTGCTTCAAGACAAGTCTAGAAATTCCTCCCTTGTTTTATTTCTCAACCGTAAGCTCCTTTCTCCTCTACTCTCCACTAATACATAATTATGAACTCTTAAACCTTTTTCTTCAAATATTAATAGAAAATTAAACCAAATTATAAAAATTATAAAATTTCAAACAAAGTTTCTCAGCATGTTACTACATCTCCTAGTACAAACAAGTTAGAATTTTGAAGCTTCTTGGAGTAGGGTTTGCGTTTACAATAAACGAAAAATTGGGTTTTCAAGAAGCTATGAAGTATTACATGAAGAGTGGGACTTTCTCAAGCTAAGATGAGTGTTTCTGCACTCACAACCATGTCTAAATTCATGGATTTTATTTTGTACGTTGAATGTAACGATTGAAGTTGTTTGATAGTATAGAAATCATCTTTGTAAAATGTTTGCTCACTGTATAATACTGAACCCGCTCACTGTCTAATATTTGTCTTAGTTGTGCTATGATTTTATATTGATTAATGTGTGTATTTGAGTGCTTGAATTAATGTTTGAAAATGTGCAAAATGTTAGGTTTTAACGGAGGAAGAGGTGGGCCAACATGACGATGAGAGGGTGAAGTAACCTAGAGGCTAGAGTTCATGCTCCAGGTTTCACCCAAGAGGTCGACTCCTTCCACCCCTTAGTTTGATGAAAAATAATAATAAATACATTTATATTCATAAAACAAAAGAAAATTTAATAAAAATATGTTTGGAAATTAAAGGTTTGATGAACTGTAAATATGAAATTATTTTAACGATAAAGTTTTATTTAAAATTAATTTTTAATTACTTAATTTAGATTTGATTATTTAAGCAAAATTTAATTTTAATAAATCTATAAAAAAATTATTAAATTATAAGAATTTATAAAATTATTTCTCTTTGATATTTAAGAGTTTTTAAGGTATATTTCACGTAATTCTGAATATAATTAAAGCTTCGAAAAATATTTTATTAATTTAGATCTTACAAATTTTGTTTAAAAATAGTACTTAGTTATAGGAAATTATGGAATATTTATTAAGCGTAATATTTAGCTTTACAAACGATTTTGGGGTTTCAAAGGAAAGAAATGAGTTTTCTAATGTTATTGGTAAGTATTAAATTACTATTTAATTTTATAAAAGATTGAGAAATTATTTATTTATTGTAAAGGATAACTAATATTTGAGTTAGATAATTATCCTGTTAATTATGGAATATATATTTATTATCCATTTCTAACTATTTATTTGTTATGTAAGAATATAAGATTATATATTGTAAATGATTCGTTATCAAATATCGATTTATTTGTTGTTATACGTATATATTTATTTGAATAATGTGTTTTATATTAATATCCTGATCGTTCTTTTATTGTTTATTGAATAAGATTATATGAATGATTCACCGTCGACATTGATTTTGTTTAGTGGTTTGGAATGATATAGCGATGACGTTCTTTTATGATTTTGTGATAATTCCAATTCTGTGTGATGAGGAATTAGAATAAACGAAGATATAATACCGTCTGTTAAGTGACTTTCAGTAATATTTCTCTGGTTATTCTTTGGACTCGTTACATAGAATATTAAATGAGCGAGTGTGACGTGTGAGCACTGAATAAACGGTTTAGTAACACGTGGTGGTATGGGATGCCATTGTGTTATTTATTTGGTTCTCCTTTGCTTGTTAATGACACTCATATGGGGATTTATTATGAATGATGTGGCTCGTTGTAGTGAGTCACATATATAGCCGTGTGTTTCATATGTATCGTGCTATATGTGGGTACGAGTATGTAGCTGTGTGTCGGCTATTATATATACTTAGTATTTTCCTATCACTTTCCAACTCTCTTTATAATTTGAGGGTGAACAGAATTGGCTAGTAACCATCCTAGCGGCCTGAACGCGGTGATCATGCCCTAGATCTATGACATGTTTTCTTATTTAGCTAATGCTGTGTGTCGGCTTATTACTATGTATTGATATATGTTTAGCCCCTATTGTGTCACCTAGGCCACTAGTCTATTATCATCTAAGGAGAATGTGTAGGGTGGTGACCGAGTTCTCACGTAATTGAGCACATTGATGGATATAAGTCATGATGTCTATCGAGGTAACCAAGACTATAGAAGCCTTGTTAGTGGGATACGTGTGTCATGTTTGCCAATCATGCGTGTAGTCTTCTGGAGCAAGTGTGCCTGTCAGTCTCCCGTCTTGTTCTGGTGTATATGATATAGACATATACTTATATTTTTCCATGAGCCGATGAGTTGTGATTATACCTAAGACTCTATCTAGAGTATGATCAATCCGCATATCCTTTTTTAGCATGTGTCGCCTATTATTCTTCTTAGGGATGTGTCATCGTATACCTTTTTCGTTGGCACGTATTGCCAGCTACTATTCATTGGCATGTGATGCCTAATTTTTTTTTGAGGTAGGTGCTCCCAGTCATACTTTATAGGCATGTGTCGCCAATTATATCTCCTTTTGGCATGACTCGCCGTTACTATATTTTGGCTTTTGGATGATTATCTATATCAATATGTGGATATTTTTATTTATTCAGATTGAGTGATAGATTTAGGCTAAGTTGCATGCTCGCCTGATTATACATGGTGATATCTCTTTATAGATGTTTTTTAGATTTGGATGATGATTTTTTGATAGAGATGATTCACTCATTGATGTTGATTTTGTGACTTCTAATTTAATATGTTTTCTATATGGGCGATGACTTTTATATATGTTTTTCAAATTTCTGATTCGATATATTTTTATAGGGGTGATGATATCTTTATGCCTAGTCTTATGATATTTGATACTTCTAACACGTTTAAGATTGTCTATGATATTTTAATCATACACCATGCTTACAATACCGCATATTTATTAACATTATTATCATATTATTATACCCTGCTTGTGTTGAGTTATACACACACACAAACACACACACACACACATACATATATATATATATATATATATATTAATCCTTGATTTAGATATGGTTTGACCCGTGACATGCATTATTTATATAATACTCGGATCAGTCCAAGACTTTTCAGGTACATGGATAGTATGACCAGTTTGTGTTTTCTAGGCATAAGGGTGGCTATTATGTATAGTTGTTTCCCGTCATGTATTCTATAGACTCTTATATGTATACTCATGTGATGTATATTAGACATACTTTGTATATTTTGTATTATATTATCACTGTGATTCTAACTGTGTGTTCTATATTATTTGCTATATATTGTGTATTGTTCTATCCTAGAGGCACACATGTTTATTGCTTTATGCTGATACCAAGTACGTAAATGTGAGTTATTTATTTGATATTTTAATATGTACTAGTGTTAGCCAAAGGGAATACTCATGTATGTACCACATATCGCCTCATTCTTTGTATTATCCGACAGTGTTACACTGTAATACTCTTGGATAGTAATGGATATAGAGATGGGAGTGTTACATTTTGGTATCATAACAGGTGTAGAACAATACATTGAATATATGAGACATGAGTCATTGGTCTAGATGAGAATTAGAGTCTTTGCCTCTTGGGTGTGTTGGGTAGTTTCCTTATAGTAAGGGATAATAGGAATATATATATATATATATATATATAACTATTATATAGCGATTACTGGGGTATCAAGGAACACATTTGTATTTTTTTGTACTACATTTATATATACATATTTATTACTTCCACAATTATGAGTGTAAATCTCTATATGAGATACAGAGTAGTTCATAGGGATGCGAAAGTAGAAGTTATCGATCTAACTAGTAGTGTCATAGCTCAGTTAATAGATATTAGACCTCAGTATAGCTTTGAATAGAGTAATCTGATTCGTAAGGATCATAGTGTATAGCGGAATTTGACGGATCACTTTCCACTGAGCTGTTTGTTAATTTGGTTTTATTGTATTGGCATGATGGATGTTTGATTTCATTTGTGTGATTACAACATTATTGATTTTTTTGTTTGGTGGATCTACCTTGAGTATGGCATTCAATAAGCACCATTACCCAAGGCGAGTACCTGCTTAATTTTTTTTTATATATTTGGAACCTAGCGGTGTTCTCAGTCGTGAAGTTACCACTAGGGGTAATTAAAACTCTTTTCACAAAAGATAAAAAATATATTTTATATAAAAAGTTTAAAGCATAATTAGAATTAAGTCAAAGGCTTTCTTGTTTATTTATAGATGGTTGACTAATGATGATTGAATTTTGTAAATAAATTATTTTGATTCTATTCTTAAGAATTAATTATAAGTGTTTAATACAAGCAAGAATAGGTTTTGATTTAATAGTCTTTTTGGTTATAGTATATATATAGTTTGAAAAAAAATGTTTTAGTGGAAGCAAGCATATTTTGTAATTAGAACCTTTTCAATTAAAAGATATACATTTTTATATGATATTAGAGAAATGTTTAGTTTTCCTAAATATTTAGTTTCATATGGAAAGTATATTGAAGTATATAAAATATTTACTTGATGAGATTTTCTAAATTAATTTTGTGTTAATTTGTCCTTTGAGTGTTTTAAGATTTTTAGTCGATGCGCCCGATCAAGTTATCGTTAGAAATTCCTAAACACTATAATAAGACATATGGATACAAGTTTTGGATATTTTTTAAGAAGTTTTGAAATGTTTGTTAAAGTTTTGTAAAGAAATGAAATGTTTTTGAAAGGAAGTAAAATATTTTGAAATATAAAGTAAAGTTAATACTTTGTAGTAATATTTCAAAGAAAGTAAAATTTGATGTTTTGAAAAGATTTAAATGATGTGAAGGATATATTGAAGTAAGGATAATATTTTCGAGAATGAAGAATTGTTGTTTTGAATGAAATAAATCATTTAAAGAAAGTATTAATAATATTTTGAGAATATTTTAAAAAGGATGTAAATGATGATTTAAGAAATGAAAAAAATGTATTTTGATAAAAATGAATCATATTTCAAAATAACATTTTGGTAAATTATTATGTATGAAATTTTGAAGTTTTTGAAATTGTTTCGATTTAGAAATTTATATTTGAGTATAAGTATTATTTTTGTAAAATAAAATTCTTTTTGAAAAGATGTTTTTATAAATATATAGTTATGAGAGTATAGAAGTATTATTTTATAAAATGAATTGTTTATAAATAATAAAGGCATATATATATATATATATTATATGACGAGCCATCATGCACTAATAGATAGTTGTAGTCGATGGCGAGGCATTGATGATCACACACTCAACACTACAGCCAAATGGCGAAGTAAGCCGTAGAATTCGTGGCGAGGCATTGTCAGAATATTTATGTATTAAATTTGAATTTGTTTAGTATGTAATGTCATGACTATATGCCTATCATGTTAGGTGATTGTTCCTAACTTGGATGAATTTTGTAAATATAGTATAATATGATATATTATGATATATAAATTTGTATAAGTAGGTTCTTGACTTAAAATGATTTTTAAACTAAGTATAAGAAAAAGAGTAGAGGTTTTAAGGAAGTTTGTTTTATGAATAACAAGAATTTTGACAAAATTTTATATGAAATAATTGAAATAAATAACTAGAGTAATTTTATAAAACTAGAAAAAGTACATTTTGAAATTAAAATGGTATTGCATGATTACTAGAACTGTATAGATTTTGTGAGTTTGTGGTAAAGCGAAGTTTTAAATTATACTAATTATTATATGAAGTTGAAATTAAGGTTTAGTGAGTTATTGAATAAATCTTGTATATAATATTTTCAAGTATTAATGAAGGTATTATAATAAAGTGTTAAAGAAATGTGGTTTATGAAAAGGGAACTTAGAAATATTTGTATGATTGTTGGTTTTATTGAAATATATACCTATTTTAAAAGGTATATAAATATGAATAGTTGATAATTAAGTTTTGAGTAAAGAAGTGTTATATTAAATTGGAAAGATGGATTTTAAGCAAATGAATTATATTGAAAAGTGTTTTGAATTTGAAGTAAGTCAGATAACTTTTGCTAAAAAAATGAGTTCTAAAAGCATTAATGATTTGGAAATATGTTCAAGCAAATAGAATTAAAAAATTTAAGTCAAAGAATATTTGGGAAGTTGGATTTTCTATGTAAAAGATTGTTTAGAAAAGTTGTGAACTTATTTGAAAAGATCTTTTATAAATCTAAGTTTGAAATTATTGTTTATAAATTTAAAAATCAGGCTGTGATTTGATGATTTGTAATTTTAGAAAAGTCTTGAGAACACAGTATAAATTTTATTTCAAGTGCTTTACAAAATTTTGAAGTTTATTTTGTGGATTTGAGATTAAATATGAATATCTATCCTCTAAATAATTTTTTTTCGGAATTTGAAATTTTGAGCTATTTTGGGTTCCCTCCCTTATGTGCAATGGGAATGTTTTTGAAAAGTTTTGTACAGTAAAGTAAGAAGAGTTTTGAAGAAAGTAGATTACATATTATTTTCCACCGTTGTTTTCAAACGAGATAAATAACAAGGTGTTTTAACATTTTGAAGTTCATTAAAGAATTTTATAAATTATAAAAGTTTATTGATAAAGAAATGGCATGCAATTATATTAGATGTGTTTGTATATTGTATTTGAGTGTTGTGAATTTTCAGAATATATTCGCGCCATAAAGACTACTCTGAGTTTTCCGAAAATTCAAACATTCAAATTGCAATTTTGGTTGTGGTACTTGTGTATTATTCCAATTGAGTTGTTAGACTCATTGCTCGTAACGACTGAGGTTGGGTGCAGGATAATAACCCATTGTTTTTATGAAACCACCGAGGAATTTAATAATTATTGTTGCATTATATAAGCTTTGTGTGATGATTGTACTATTGTTTTTATTGTGGATGGGTGTAGTAATGCTAATAATTTTAGCTCGTTATGGATTTACCATATAGAAAATTATGGGGATGCAATTTCTTAAGGGGGGAGTCTGTAACAACTCGATGTCGAGAAGAAATTAATTTAAAATTAATAATAATGATTTAGTTAATTAAAATGGGTTTAAAAAAATTTGATGTGATGATTTTGAAATTTGAAGATAAATCATTTTTGAGATGAATAATTAAAAGTCAGGAATTATGAATAAATGAGGAATTTAATTAATTTTGAGAAATTTTGATATTTTGAGATTAAAATGATTTTAAATATATTAAAAATGAATATAAGATTTTTATAACGATTAGTGTTGATAGTAAGTAAGGTAAGAAATTTATTTTTGTAGGAAAAGAAACTTTATTTAAATAAGATTTTTGAATTTTTGATTAAATTTAATAAATAAGCATAGAGGTGAAAATATAGAAATAATTATTTAAATGAATTGAATTATGGGAAATAATTATTATAAAATTTTGTAATATAGGAAAACACTTATGAAAAATAAATATAAATTTTTATTTAGTAATTTAAAGCTAAGTAAATGTTGTAGAAGTGGATTAGCAAAAAGAAAAGAATAAGAGAAATAGTTGTTTTGGAATTTGCATGAAGCCCTTTGGCCTAAGCTCAATACAAGAAAACTCTCCGTCCTTCTTTGCTTCAGAACTAGTCCAGAAATCTCTCCTTCGTTTTATTTCCCAACGGTAAGCTCTTTCTCCTTTACTCTCCACTAATACACAATTCTAAACTCTTAAACCTTTTTCTTCAAATATTAATAGAAAATTGAATAAAATTATAAAATTTCAAACTAAGCTTCTCAACATATTACTACATCTCCTAGTACAAGCAAGCTAGAATTTTGAAGCTTCTTGGAGAAGGTTTTGTGTTTATAGTATGTGGAAAATTAGGTTTTCAAGAAGTTATGAAGTATTACATGAAGAGTGGAGCTTTCTTAAACTAAGGTGAATGTTTCTCCACTCAAAACTTTGTTTAAATTCATGGATTTTATTTCGTATATTGCATGTAATAATTGAAGTTGCTTGATAGTGTAAAAATCATCTTTGTAAAATGTTTTCTCACTGTATAAATAATGAACCCACTCACTGTCTAATATTTATCTCGAATATGCTGTGATCTTATGTTGATTAATGTGTGCATTTGAGTGCTTGAACTAATGTTTGAAAATATTTGAAAAGTTGGATTCGAACGGAGGAAGAAGTGGGTCGAAACGACAATGGAAGAGCAAAGAAACCTGGAGTTCACGCTCTAGGTTTCACCCAAGAGGTCGACCCCTTGAGGTCGACCACTTAAGGGAAGAGGTCGACCCCTTCCACCCCTTAACTTGTTAAATATATATACATATACATATATATGTATATATATATATAACAAAAGAAAATTTAATAAAAATATACTTGGAAAGTAAAAGGTTGATGAATTGTAAATATGAAATTATTTTTATGAAAAGGTTTTATTTAATATTAATTATCAATCACTAGATTTAGATATTGATTATTTAAGTAAAATTTAGTTTTTGATTTTAATAAATCTATAAAAATCTTATAAAATTATAAGAGTTTATGAAATTATATGTAATTGATATTTAAGATTTTTAAAGTATATTTCACGTAAATTTGAATAATTAAAGCCTTGAAAAATATATTATTAATTTAGATCTTACAAAATTTGTTTAAAAATAGCATTTAATTATAGGAAATTATGGAATATTTGTTAATCGTAATATTTAGCTTTATAAACTATTTTTGGGGTTTCAAAGGAAAGAAATGAGTTTTCTAATGTTGTTGGTAAGTATTATATTACTATTTAATTTTATAAAAGATCAAGAAATTAGTTATTTATTCTAAAGAATAATTGATATTTGAGTTAGATAATTGTCTAGTTAATTATGGAATATATATTTATTATCCATTTATGAGTATTTATTTGGTTATATAAGATTATATGTTGTAAATGATTCATTAACAAATATCGATTTGTTTGTTGTTATATATACATTTATTTATTTGAATAATCTATTTTATATACTATTCTGATCATTCTTTTCGTATTTATTGAATTGGATTATATGAATGTTCCGTCATTGACGTTGATTTTATTTAGTAATTTGGAATGATACGGTGATGACATTCTTTTATAATTTTGTGATAATTCCAATTCTTCATGACGATGAATTAGAATAAACGGAGTTATAATACCATCTGGTATGTGACTTTCGGTAAGTTTCTCTAGTTATTCTTTGGACTCATTATGTAGAATATTGAAGGAGCGAGTGTGATGTGTGAGCACTAAATAAACAGATTAGTAACACGTGATGGTATAGGACACTGTTGTGTTATTTATTCAGTTATCCTTTGCTCGTTAATGACACTCATACGATGATTTATTAACTATGATGTGGCTCGCTATGGTGAGTCACATATATAGCCATGTGTTGGCATATGTATCGTGTTGTGTGTCAATACAAGTATATAGCTGTGTGTCAGGTATTATATATATATTTAGTATTTGTCTATCACTATTCGACTCCCTTTATAATTTAGGAGTGAACCAGATTGGCTAGTATCCTTCCTAACGGCCTTATCGTTGTGGTTACGCCCTAGATCCACGACATGTTATCTTATTTAGCCTACGTTGTGTGTCGACCTATTACCATTTGTTGGTATATGTTTAGCTCTTATTGTGTCACCTAGGCAACCAGTCTATTACCATTTAGGGGGCATGTGTAGGGTCATGACCGAGTTCTTGCATAATCAAGCACATTGATGGATATGAGTCACGATGGCCATCGAGGTAACCAAGACTGTAACAACCTGGGATTTCGAACCATTCAAATCGACAATCATCCACTCATGTCAAACTTGAATCGCTCAAAACAACAGATTGTTAATTTATAATTGGCCAAACTTAGCATATACAGTAAATAAATCAATCACAGAATCACAGACACAGAGTAATATAACAATAAGCAGCGGAATAGATAAATAGTAGTTTATGAAGCTACTATAAAAACATCAGATTCGGAAACTACAAAGGAATCTCTAATACATAAGCAATTACAAGTCTGAACATAACAACTGGAATAAACTAAAATAACCGAATAGCTGAGTAGGTAGAAGATAGATCTCCAAGCGAAGCTTCAAGCTCCAAAGGTGAGTCTCAAATGCTGTGACACTCGGTCTGACCCGAGCATAAAGCAAAACACAAAAAACTCGAGTCAGGATTAACATTCTTATGCAAGTAAATCAACTCAAGTGAAATGCCAAGTGAAATGCAAATAACTTAAAGGATGTTTGGGATTCCCATCCTTTAAGGATCCGTGGAATTATCTACATACATAGTACAATACGCTACATAAATAATGTCTACAGTAAAGTAAAATATTAAAATAGCGTTAAGGCGTTATCCATATCCCCCTTAACACATTTAATATAAATGTCGTATTCTATACAATACTGTAAAGTCCACCAAACCGGTGGGCTATCAGGGAGCACTCCATAGGTACGACACAAACTAAACTCATAGAAGGCGCGATAAGACATGTGACAAGGCATGCGAGGCAATGCCAGGGTGGGATTCTACCGTTTGCACTCCCGGATTGGTGGTAACGCATAGCGGCTACTACCGCCCGCCTTAAGACACACTCCTAAATCAAAGGTGCACCCAATCAAATCACAAAGTAATAGAATGGCATCGAAGAAATGTGCCTGATAGGGGGAGCGACCCCACTTGGCCCGGTATAGCTCCTGTTTAGCCACATCAAGCTGACTCGAGGAAGTCAGGGCTGTGTTCATACCTCATACAGATGTTCGCCAAACCATCCTACTTCGTTTTGAAATCTCCACCACGTGCACAGTTGTTAAAGTGGTTTTCAGTATTAGCAGAGAGTATGACAATATCTGATCCCAGTCTCATTAACAACCAAATGCTTATTTCACATCGTGGTCATTTTATATTTCAAACAGTTCATACTTCATATCAAAATATCATATTCATTTCAAAATCATATCACTTTCAAAGTCATATTCACTTTCAAAATCATATTCACTTCCAAAATCATAACCATAAAATAGTTTAAACCATCATACCAAAATATTCGCATTTAAATCCATTAAATCTAAATCATAACAATTTCAACTTAAAAAGTTTGAATATTGAAAATAGTTTATATATATTGAAATAGTTATAAATTAAAAATAGTTTATATTTAAAAATAGGTTATAGATTAAAATAGTTTATATATTAAAAATAGTATATATATATTGAAATAGTTATAAATTAAAAATAGTTCATGTTTAAAAATAGGTTATTGATTAAAATAGTTTATATATTAAAAATAGTTTATATATTTAAAAGAGTTTACATCGAAAATAGTTTCAAATTAGAATTGTTTCTTCCAATTTCACAAATCAATTCAAATCAACTTTAGTTCCAAAATTCAATTTAAATCGATCTTTGTTCAACAATTTCAATTTCAATTCAAATTCTCATTAAAACCATTTTTAATCTATATCGATTTCAAATCTAGGTTTGAACTACAATTTAATCCACTTCCAATTTTAATAGGTTTCAAGGTATGAATATTCAGACAATTTACAGTAACTCAATTTGATAATTTTCGTTTATATTTCCAAATTCAACATTTAATTTTATTTAAAATTTGAAAATATTCGCTCAGTCATTTTTAATAACATAAAATCTCAATTACAGATTTAAATAAAATCAATAATCAAATATCTAACTTCAATTATATGTATGTATAATTCTAAAATATTCACCTAATCACCTTTTATAACCATTTAAATAAAATTTCCAATTACAAACTTAAAACAAAATTTAATATTCAATTTTATTTAAATTTGACAATAATCATTTAATCACCTTAAATTAAATCAAGTTGTAAAATCATACCTTTCAAAATCAATAAGTTTTCAACCAATTCTTATTTATATTCAATTATCAACCAATTTAAATTTCAAGTCAACTTTAATTTATCTTTCCAACATCTATTATTAAAGTTATGACAAAAATCTGTTTTTTAAAATATTAATAAAATTTCTAAATAACTATTTAAACATATTATATATACACTAATTAAATTAATTTTATTAAATTTTTATATTATATTAAATTTTATTAAATTAAATCTTAATATTAAATTTATTTTATTAAATCTTATTTTATATATTTAAAACTAATAAAAATATAAGTAAAATCTTAAAATTTATATTTTCAAAACTAACTTATAAATTTAAAATTTTCAAATATATAATTTTTAAAAATCTAAATTTTACACATATATAAAAATAAAATTTATACATTATATTTTTTTTAAATCAATATTTGCTAAAACCCATATATTTCCTTTCAAAACTCTGGAAATCATTTTCAAAAATAGACCAACGGTGTCCGTATATGGTTTTCTATCCTATGGTCGAGTGATAGAGATATTTATCATTTCAATCCACAATAATTTAATATTTACGGGTATATATCATTTCAACCCGCAATCCCAAAATTTCAAAATCAATAAAATCGCTTGGGTTTATCATTTCAACCCATAACGATTTTTCCTAATCTATAATATCGTTCGGGTATGTATCATTTCAACCTATAGGGAATTCCTAAACTAACAGTGAACTTGCAAAGTGAGAACAAATAAAATAATAACATAAAATAGCATAACATATCAATTACAGCATGAATCATAATTAATAATTTAAATATATATACAACATGTCATGGTGTCATATGACAATTATCATAGGTTAACAAATGCAGATAATAACATATCATATCTAATAATTTAATCACTAATCAACTCAAATTTAACAACATATTTCAATTGCCATTTCATGTGAAATCAATTTACTAGACATAAGAATGTTAATCATGAGTGATTGCTCACCTTTCGAGGCTAGAGAATAACAAGAACAAGATGCGACAAAATGCGGATACGGACACGAACTAGTGCATAAGGACACATGCACGCACAACGGGACAACGACAAGCCAAGAGTTGCTGTAAAAATCGCCAGACAGCAACGGAAACAAATCAAAACTAGCACGATCTCGAATTCGATAAAAAAACAAATATATACATACATATATATATATATATATCTGTGTGTGTGTGTGTGTTATATATATACACCTTCTTTTTTTTCCAAAGAAGGAGAAGGCTAGAGATAGGAACAACTCGGCTATGAGGATGGTGCAGGCTACTGCGAACCATTCGGTGGAAATAGTGGCTGATCTCAGAAACAAAGAAGAAAAAAATAGGTTGCAATATATACATATATATATATATATATAAACTTAATATTTTATTCCTTGATATGAAAACTTAAACTATATAATATCCTTTCCAAAAGCAAAACGTAAAGAAAGGTAAGGAGCAGGCAAAAAAATAAACATGCAAACTTACAAAGCTTATATATATATACTTACTATATTATTATTTTTATATAAAGAGGAATGTTGCACGTAGTGGGATGGTTGAGACTTGGCCGTGGCTTTGAGTGTCGCGAGGTGACTGGAAAGGTGGAAGATCAGAGGGGTTGCAAGCTTCAGAACAAACAAGCATAACTATATTTTATATTTCTCAAAAAAAAAGTCAGAACGAAGGTTGATGGAGGGTGGTAGAGGAAGGCGGTTGGGTTTGAGAGGTTGTCTGGGAGGTCAGTGCTGCGTTGAGGGTGGACGAGGCGGAGGGAGGTGCTTGGGTGGTGGATCTACTCAGGTTAGGTGTCGGATGGGCATCAGTTATTGGGTTTGGGTGATGGAAAGGGTGGCCAAAGTGAGGAAACGGCTTTCGGAGGCAGGAGGCGGGTCTAGTGCATTGGCGGTGAGTCAGAGGGTGACAGGGTGTGGGTGAAGGCGGAGCTGCGGCTCGTTTATGGGGGAGGGGCGGATCAAGGAGGGGACGAGGGTGGTTTGATGGATACGGGTATAAGCAGGTTCTCCAAAAACAAAAGCAACATAAAATAGTTTATATATATATATATATATGTTTTTAATGGTAGAACGAAGATTGAATGAGCACAGGAAAAATATAACTTTAGTTATATTTTTTTCAAAAGCAAGCTAAGTTTTAGAACAAACATATATAAGCTTTGTAAAATTTTATTTTTCAAAAGCATGAACAAAATGACAAAGAAAGGAGGGGAAAGAGAAGGAACCGTACCAGAATATATTAAACTAATGGGAATAGAGAAAGCCTAGCACGTGAATTCAGGAATAATAAAAGCAAAAGACTATTGGTTTTTAACCGGTAGATAAATGAAAGGACATAGGAAACCAAAAGGCTCAAAAACGGGTACCGATACGGCTAACCGTTTTTTAGATTTCACCGCGTATCGGATGCCGAAACACACAAATGAATATACTATGGTGATCAACATGATGAGACGAATAGAATGGTACACATATATCAGTGATACGATCATCCTATCAAAAGTCGATATTCGCTGCCAAAATGCTGCTAAAACGCCAAAAATAAGATAAACGGAGCTATAACAGTCCAAATTTGGTGAAACGAAATATGACGTCTCACTCAGAAGATGTTAAACATTTTTCTTATATAAAAATATTCAGATTTCAAAAATATTTTATTTCCATAAATTTAACTGATTTAAAATTGAAATTGAAATTTCACAACTAAACAAACTTTCAAATTTTCAAATGAAAATCTGCCACTTGCTATGCTTTAATAGACGCATACCAAATATCAAATTTTCATTTCTAAAATTTATTGTTTAAATTTCAAGAAAAATTTAGTTAATTACGTTATTTAAAATCGTTAAAATTTCCGGGTCGTTACAAAGACTATAGGAGCCGTGTTGGTGGGATATGTGTGTCATGTTCGCCAATCACGTATGTAGTCTACTAGAGTAAGTGTGTTTGTTAGTCTCTCGTCTTGTTCTGGTGTGTATCATATAGACATATACTTTTCCATAAGACGATGAGTTGTGATTAAACCTGAGATTGTGTCCAGAGTATGATCAATCCCCTTATCCTTCTTTAGTGTGTGTCACCTAAAATCTTTCTCAGGCATGTGTTGTAGAATACCTTTTTCATTGGCATGCATCGCCAACAACTATTCATTGGCATGTGATGCCTAACTATTTTCCTTAGGCATGTGTTGTTGATTATACTTTATAGGCGTGTGTCACCAATTATATCTCCCTTTGTTGTGCGTCACCATTAATATATTTTGGTTTTTGGATGATTATTTATATTGATACGTGGATATTTTTATTTATTGAGATTGAGTGATAGATTTGGGCTAAGTTGCATGCTCTCCTGATTATACATGGTGATATCTCTTTATAGATATTTTCCGGATTTGGATAATGATTTCTGAATATAGATTATTCACCCATTTGATGCTGAATTTTATGATTTCTAATTTTTGATTTAATATGTTTTCTATATGGGTGATGACTTTTATGTATAATTTCATTATTTCTGATTCGATATATTTTTATAAGGGTGATGACATATTTATGAATGGTCTTGTGATATTTGATATTTATGACACGTTTAAGATTGTCTATGATATTTAAATCATACACCATGCTTACATTCCACATATTTATTAACATTATGGATGTCATCATATTATTATGCCCTGCATGTGTTGAGTTATTATATATATTAACCCTTGATTTAGACATAGTCTGACTAGTGTGTTATTTATATACTCGAGGTTAGTCCAAGACTTTTCAAGTACATGGACAATATGACCATTTTGTGTTTTTTGGGCATAAAGGCGGCTAGTATTCTGTATAGTTGTTTACCATCATGTATTGTATAAAATCTTATACGTATATTCATGTGACGTATATTAGACGTACTTTGTATATTTTGTATTATATATTATCGCTTGGATTCCAACTCTATTTTCTTTGTTATTTACTGTATATTGTATATTGTTCTATCCTAGAGACATACATGTTTATTACTTTGTGTCGATACTGAGTATGTATAGGTAAGTTAATTATTTGATATTTTAGTAGGTACTAGTGTTAGTCCAAAGGAATATTCATATGTATACCCCATATCGCATCATTCTCACTATTATATGACAGTGTTACACTATAATACTCTTGGATAGTATGGGTATATAGGGGGGGGTGTTACACAATGAGTGAAGCTCCGCTATTTTCACTTCTCTACAAATTCTAAGGAATGTAGAAATCATAAATTATTATATATACATATATAAGTGGAGAATAGTGGAAAAAAGAGAGAATAAGAATAGGGACGAATCAATTCTCCAAAGTAAAAGGTAAAGTGTAAATCTAAACCTAAATCTACGTTTAATTCAAATCTCCTCTTGGATATATAACTCTAATAAATATGTATATACTTTCGAGATATATATATATATATATATATATATATATATTGGCAGAAAGAAAGGAAGTCAATCAACAATAACAGATTTAGATCTGGAGATTTGTAAGCTTAGAGGTGAGTGGGAAATTATATATTTTTATATTATATTGGATTTATATCGTTCTGAATCTATTCCTTTTATGCCTAAATGCAAATTTTGGAATTGTGGGCTTAAGCACACACACATACAACAAACTTAATATCCTTGCCTGCATATTCCGTAAATCGATATCTTTGATTAAACGTTGTATACGTGTAAATTTAGAATGTATGGGTGAAAGTAGACCCTAAAAGTTATAAAATAAGGCATTAATAAGATTGTAATTCAGATTTTGTTATTTGAATATTAATAGTTATTAAACTTGAATTGAAGATTGTTTCTAGTTCGATTGAGATTATAAGTATAATTTTTATTCATTGGAATAAAGAATGTTTATATGTTAATTTCTATAGATTATCCTACTTTAAAATTATATATGAAAGTGCGTCGTTTGAAATAATAAGGAATGTGCCTAAAAGAAAGAGATGTGCAAAATAGAGATATTTACCGTATTTTGTACTATTTATTTCAATAAAAACAGAAAAGATAATTCTTGTAACTCCGAACACATCACAATTACTCTTGTAAGTAATTTATAGGAAATTACAGTGTTAACATTTCTTTTGGGAAGATATAGTTCTAATGCATTAAAATGTAGAAATCCCCAAATGGAAAACCCAAGTAGTATAAATAGAAATAATAACAATAATTCCATTGTCGATTTAATAAACGTGATTTGAATAAGTTAGGGAATAAACAATAAGCAATGAAAGTATGAATAAGACAACATAATAAGGAATTAGGAAATTTATAGTAATCAAGAATGGTAGTTATTAGTTTAAAGGAATCAATAAATTATACCTAATTGTACTAATTGAAATAGAGCAGTAAAAGGTATTTAATCTATTAAATTAGAGAGAAGCGGTAAATGACATTAAATGAAAAAATTCATGTAGGTAAATAAATACTAATAATTGAACTTAAGAGGCGTAATGATTTTCTAGCTAGAAATTATTTGACCTCAAGAATATCTTTATGGCGGATGTGTATTATTGAGTCTAGCTTGAATATTTAGATTTATGACATGGTCATTAGTAAGGGTTGGAATGCGAGGTCAGTAAAGTTACACAACAGAAGTTTTCCCTCCACAAGAGGCTACTAATAGTTGTGTATATATTGTACTGATGCAGGACATCTTCAACTGTAGAACCCATGGAGGTATACGTTCGCATATAGGTGTAGGGAATATACCAATGGGGATTTGCTGTTGGTTTGTAGTCTTAAATGGTCAATTAGGGTTAACTTTAATCCTAACGTGGGGTACGAAGTAACTAGGTGGGCATTTCCTTAATTTGCATTAGACAATCTAAATGGGACGGTGGGTGTAACTTTGGCGCTACATCAGCAAGGTGGGTACCATATATTTGAGGAGTAGGGCTGTACACATAGGTCGAGAGCTCCATCGGACCTATAGCGGTTAGAAAGTCTTGGGTTATGCCTAGAGATGGACTACACCTCCCACTAGTGTGTTCCGTATGGGATATGCAATTGACTCGAGGTTGTTAGTTTGTTTATTTATCTTTAGGAGGCGGCCTAGATAACCCCTAGACAAGTCTTTGAGACAAATTAGAATATGTCTAAATAGTTATAATGTTATTATTAGGAACTAACGAGAGCTTCATTAGTGTACGTGGATAATTCGGCCTAGATACCGTTGGTGGACGTCCGGCGCGTTGCAAAGTTGTGGATACCAGTGAGGAATATATCCTGGTCCATAGGGGACTATGATACTTACACACACACACGTATATAACAATTTTATACCTCAGGGTAGACTGAGTTTATCATAGGCGTATATGAAGTCAAAATGACTAAGCTTTGAATAATATACATAACACGTAATGGAAAACAATTGACATAAACTAGTGTCATAGATAAAGTATGTAATTTACCAGTCACTAAAACATTGTTTTGACACCCTCCTTACTACAACCCACATGATAGATTTTAAGGGATAGGTACTGGTACAAGGCAAGAACATTAGGAGGATAGATTTCCTCATGCGTGCTCTGCACTGACAAGGGCACAAGATACCTAAGGTATTGGACTTAGTCGACATATATACTTTAACATACTTTATTATTCTATTGTGAGTTCTTATCGTCTAGCTCTCTAATATACTTTTGTTTATTGCAGGATACCAACACTAACGATCCATACCCTAGTGGGCTTGGATTTTTGATTTAGCGAAAATTTGAGCCCATTAAGGTGCGGGTTGTTATAAAATATATGAACTTGTTTGATATTTTCAAAGAGATAGAATAATGGAAGTGCTGAAATCAATTTATGCAAAAAAGGGGAAGCAAAGCGACCATCATAACTAGAAAACAAACAAGTTAATTTTGTGACTTGTCCACAAAAAATAATATCCGTTAGTAAAAACTTATAGTTTACAAAAGTAAATTTAACTTCATTATTTTCTTTAATGATGCAAAATTGATTATGCAATATTTTTAATGTTTATCAAACAAGATTCAAATTGATGGAAAGAACGAATTATATGAAGATGAAGAAATGCAAAAAAAAAAAGAGCTCAAATACTATATGATATTGTTACATACGAAAAGCATGGATGGAAATTAGAACCTGAAACTGTGAAATGTATTAGAGATTGTATAGCTATAGATAATTTTGCTTAAATCATCGCAATTTATCTGAATTGACAAAATGTAATATATTGTTGGGTGTTCAATGTTTGATATTATATTTTAGATATTACGTATATGATGTTTGAAAAACATGGATGGATGCTAGATGTTGAATGTTGGAACTGTCAAAATGTGATGTACTGTATTTTTTAACCGACATGTAATATAATATTTTCAAAGGAAATATTGTTATGCAGTATAACATTATAAAATTTGTATATTCAATTCATATATTTGTTGGTAAAATATTCGACAATTTGTAAAAATCACCTAGTAAGGTACGTATGGATTCAAAACTAACCGGATGCACAACCTAATCGGGTAAAATATTCCTCAAGCAAATATTTGCCAATCGTATAATTGCCTAGCAAATATGTGGCGATTGCACAACCTAATCAAGTACATATAGATGCAAAAGATAATTGGATGCACAACCTAATTGGGTATATATGAATGAAAAAGCTAACAAAATGCACAACCTAATCAAGTACGTATAAAAAAACAATCTATAACCAAGCTAGAATAATGATTAACTGAGCTTATATCAGAAAGCGACACCTAAACTGTAAAACATAATTTCATGAAAAAATATATATGTGCATGACAAATATATAACAAGAAAACATGACTTACTAAATATATCACTAGAAAATATTAGCCAATCATATATTTGCCCGATAAATATTTGACTAATGCACAACCTAAGCAAGTACGTATGGATGCAAAAGATAATCGGATGGACAACCTAATCGGGTATGGATGCAAAAGCTAACAAAATGCACAACCTGATTAGGTACGTATGGATGCAAAGCTAACCGAATACATAACATAATCGGGTATATATGGAAACTATAACTGGATTAGAACAATGGTTAATCGAGCTAATCATCGAATGAAAAAACTAACTGAATGCACCACCTAATCAATGACGTATGGATGCAAAAGCTAACCATATACACAATCTAATCAAGTACGTTTGGATGTAAAAACTAACCGAATACACAAGCTAATCGAGTACATACCAAAACCGATCTACAACCGAGTTAGAACAATGGTTAACCAAGCGAATCATCGAATGCAAAAGCTAACATGATGCACAACCTAATCAGGTACATATGAATGCAAAAACTAACTGTATACTTAACCTAATCAAGTACACATGGATGAAAAAGCTAACCGAATGCACAACCTATTATACATATGGAAACCAATCTATAACCGATTTAGAACAATGGTTAACCGAGCTAATCATTGAATGCAAAACGTAACCGAATGCATAACCTAATCGGGTATGTATGGATGCAAAAGATAACCCAACCTAATCTGGTACGTATAGATGCAAAAGCTAACCGAATACAACCTAATCGAGTAGTTATGGAAACAATTTGGTAAACGAGTTAGAACAATGGTTAGCCGAGCTAACCATCGAATGCAAAGGCTAACTGGATGCATAGCCTAATCATGTATGTATGGATGTATAAGCTCAACCTAATTAGGTACATATGGAAACCAATTTATAACCGAGTTAGAATTATTGTTAACCAAGCTAATCATTAAATGCAAAAGTTAACCGAATGCACAACCTAATCAGATACGTATGAATGCAAAAGATAACCGTATACATAACCTAATTAGGTACATATGGATGCAAAAGCTAACCGAATGTACAACCTAATCGGGTATATATGGAAATCAATCTATAACCGAGTTAGAATAATGGTTAACCGAGATAATCATAAGTTAACTAGATGTACAACCTAACTGGGAACATATAGCTGCAAAAGCTAACTATATATATATAAACCGACGGGTACATATGGATGCAAAAACTAACTGAATGCACAACCTAATCGGCCATATGTGGAAGCCCATTTGTAACCGAATTAAAACAATGGTTAACCGAGCTAATCATCAAATGCAAAACTTAACCAAATGCACAACCTAATCAGGTATGTATGGATGGAAAAGCTAACTGTATACACAACCTTATTGGGTACGTATAAATGCAAAAGCTAAATGAATGCACAAAGGGTACATATGGAAACTATCTGTAACCGAGTTAGAAAAATGGTTAATCGAGCTAATCATTGAAAGCCAATGTTAACTGGATGCATAACCTAATCAGGTAAGCATGGATGCAAAAGCTAACCGTATTCACAACCTAACCGAGTATGTATGGATGCAAAAGATAACCAAATACACAACTTAATAGGATACATATGGAAACCAATCTATAACCGAGTTAGAACAATAGTTAATCGAGCTAATCATCGAATGCAAAAACTAACCGGATACACAACCTAATTGGGTACGTATAGATGCAAAAACTAATTATATACACAACCTAATTGGGTACGTATGTGTTATCCCGCCTTTTGGCAAGGCCGTGACATCGAGAAATCGATGAGAAACCAAAGATAATTATCCTCGATTTCCAGTTAGGAACAGGTCAGCTATGGATGTCGGTGAATTTTGATCGAGTCCAGATCAAGCTACAATTGATATGGCAAGACAAGCAAAGCGATGAGAGCCAACGTTCCAAGTTTCAAGTCAATCGGAGTTCATGTACTCAAGATATGATCAATGCAATTTAAGCAGTCACCTTGTTCGTATCCATCAAACCACCAGGAAGAAACCAAGTTTGAATCGGTCTGATGCGAATCCATCGGGCGCACATGGTTTCATATCGATCAGGAGAGCAGTGTTCTTCATATCCATCAATTATATGTCGTTCGTATCCATCAAGCCTTAGCTGTTCGTATCCATCAACGAATATTGTTTAGTATCCTTCGAGTACACCACTCTCTTCGTATCCATCAACTAGTAACATCATTCCTAATCCACTTAGTCAACTGTTGCCATCTTTGTATCGATCCCTTTCAACCCATTTCGTATCGGTCAGCTGAGGGGAATGATACAAACTCAAGGCTTACCATCGACACGAAGTGGCCCACAGTGATCGATGGGAATACACAAATGTCATCGATACGAAGTTGTATCCAGAGGATCGATACGAAGAGCTTACATAAGAACGGATACGAAGCAGCCTCCAGTCATCGATACGAAGTGGCCTGTGATCATCGATACGAACAGAAGCAGTAATGATCGATACAAACAGAGCAGTGGATCGATGTGAACAAGGCTAGCCTGGGTTGACGCAAACAAGGCGCATCCATAGGAAAGACTCGATCATTCGGCATGGAATGTGGATCGATCCTAAAAGCAAGCGCCACGTCAACTGGCATCACGTGCAGACTTATCGATGCGAACAACATCGATACGAATAGCATCGATACGAAGAGAACGGCAATCGAAAACTCCAAACTTGCATCGATCATAACTCACAATTTACAAGTCCTAATGCTATGAAATTTTCACAGGAGCTTACGTACAACCTAAAGAATGTTCATGCTCGATATCGACTCGATTGGGCCAAATCTTGATCGATACAAAATTAGTTCGTATCGATCATGGACCGAGTGCAAACCACATGGGATCGATCGCGTGGGCCCGCCCACGTGCCAGAAGAAGTCTCCCGAGATCTGAGCGAGATATTTGCAACCTACGCTTATAAATAGCCGCCCAGAACCTACAGAAAGGGGATCTTTTGGCTCTTTGACATCCAGACTCTGCCGAAACCATTGTTACACTCAAAAATCGCTGTTGTACTCGAAATTTACTATTGTAATCCGCTGTAACCGGCAAGCAAAAGTTAATAAAAGTCAATCATTTCATAGTGGACGTAGGCAACACACCGAACCACTCTAAATCTCTGTGTTCTTTTGCTGTTTTTCTGATTACTGTCTGGAGTGTTTGTTAGATAATCCTCTTTTTACATTTACTTTCTTTATTTTATCTCTTCAAACACTTCCGAAGAGTGTTGTGCCCAATTTTGGTACAAACACTTTGGTGCTTTCAATGAGAAAACACAGTTTTTCTCCTGCTCGTTGGATCTACTATCGATATCGGATTGCACAAATCTAAGAAGAAGATTCAGATTTCAAAGATTAAAGTTCTTACATCCTATTCAGATTTGGATCAAGTCTAGGAAAGAGCTTCGCTATCCATCATGGTTAACACAAGGACTACCTCAACTGCCGCAGATCCAGAAGGACGGGACAGACAGAACCCCGTACAATTACCTCCTACCGATCAGAATGCTGCCGGACCATCAGATCCGCAAGGCCCTGTCACCAGGGAAGAATTCCAGATGCTATTGCAAGAATTGACTCAGAGCCGCCAACAGCTCACTCAACAATCCGTGCTAATGCGTAATTGACCAACCAGCTAAATCGTCAAAGATGAAGGAGATCCAGAAGGGATCATGCTTCCTATTCATCCACCGAAATTTCAGCCTCTTCTGACTGTTAGGAACTGGAGATAGTGGTTTTGATGACAACAACCTTTGTAACTTCTTTTATTATAACTTATATACTAACACTATTGTCTAGATATATATATGAATGTTATTATGCAGGATATATATAAGGCAGGTACTGATTATTGAAGACTGTACAGTATAAAGATCAAGAATGAAGAAATCAAGTTTGAAGACTCATGAGTATCAAGATCAAGATTTCAAGATAAGTGTCTAGTTTTGTTAAAACTTCATAATAGCATGGAAATCTTCATTCCAAATTTCATTTAGGATGGAACCCATTTCTACCTTCTTAGTGGCTTACAAACCCACGACAAGTAGCTTACAAACCTACGACAAGTGGCTTACAAACCCACGAACATCCTGGTTTTGTACAAGTTCTCGAGTCCTGATGTGATGAAATATTCTGCAGGAAGAAGCTTGCAAAACTACTTCAAAATGGTTTTTCAAAATGATTTTCAAAACTGCTTTTCAAAATGTTTTAGCCTTAAAAATTATCTTTTCAAATGATTTTCAAGAAGATGTTTTAGCCTTAAAATATTCTTTGTTTTTGTTTTTAAATAAACTCTTGTTTTAAAAATCTTGTTTTAAACTTCGTTTGTTTTAAAACTATCTTTTGATTTTTAAATATTCTTTTATACTTGAGTTTGAAAGTCAAATTTATATATACATTCTAAAAATATATTTTTCTACTCTTCTTTATTTTAAAACATAGGAAAATTAGTTTATTTTACTCCAGACTCATTTCATCATGTTTTCCTTTCAATACCATTTTCAAAACAAATTTTACATTTTTTTTAACTAAGGGATGTCGACATCATGGGATACCCCATGTCGACATGGTGGCCGTTAAATTCAAAAGTTTCAATTTTCAAAAGAAGTGTCTATTCATTTAAATCTCTTCACGAATGGTTATGACTGTTATTGGTCTATAAATAGCCTTCACAAACGAATTTTTTTAACTAACTATTTTCCTATTTTCTTCACTCCTTCTCCACAAATCCATATTCTAAAATTTTCATATTTTTAAGATCATGCCGAAATTCTACCGAATTCTCAAGTGAATCAAATAAGAATCTCATTCTTGTTTGATTCTCTGCCCTCTCTCGAATATCAAAGTGCTATTCAGAGTTATAGGATCAATTTGTAATCAAAAGTTTATCAAGTTTCTCTATAAGGTGTGGTTCTGCTTGAAAATCAATTAGGTGATCTTGTGTCTCGTAAATCAAGAGAGTTTGCCCTGGACTCGAAGACATGAGGGTACCTCAAGACCTTTAGAAATTGAGGATTGTAATCTCGACATTGGTGTAATAAAAATCTGTACGAGGTGTTTGCCTTGGTACAGGACTAGACGTAGGGTAACCCCAAACCAGAATAAAATCCGGTGTGTTCTTTCCTTTTACTGCTTTTATTTACTTTCTGCATATGTGTTTGATTCTGTTATTGTTCTGTGATTAAGTTCTGCATTTGTGTTTGATTCTGTGATTGTTTCGTGATTAAGTTCTACATTTGTTTATATCATAATTTTTAAATTAGTCCATATAAGTCTTAAAATCCATTAAACACTATTCACCCCCCCTCTAGTGTTAAATTAGCCTTAAGATCCTTAATCCGCACTCCCTTTCAATTGGCATCAGAGCATAGGTTTTCATAGTTTTCATAATCTGAAACTTGAAAAGTTAAAAATGGCATTTTTAGGAAATTTTGTTAATACTAGTTTGAATTTATGCATTTCATCAAAGTATCATAAGTCTGCATATAGTTTTTATGAAAAATCAAGTTATCTACCGAATTGGTTTGTTATGCAGGAACAAACATGTTACATGGTTTTTAAAGAATCAACAACCAATGGACAAACTGTGCAAATTGAGAAAGATAAATGTATACTTGATAGTGGCTGTTCAAGGCATATGACTGGAAATCCTGAGATACTCAATGACATTATATATCAAGATGGTGGATTGGTCAACTTTGGAGACAACTCAAAAGGATATGTGATTGGCATTGACAATGTTGGTAATTCTAAAACTTCTCTTATTTATGATATTTTGCTAGTTAGGAATTTAAACATAATTTGCTTAGTATAATTTAACTACGTGATAAAGGATTTAAAATTAAATTTGGAAAAGATAAGTGTCACATCGAAGATAATAAGTCAAATATTATCTTTGAAGGAATTAGGAAGAAAAACATTTACATCCTTAGTATGAAAGTTTCAAATGATAACTTATGTCTTTTGGCTAATACAAGTGACCCTTGGATTTGGCATAAAAGATTTGGTTATTTAAATTTCAAACTATTATCTTTGTTATCAAAACTTGACTTAGTTAGAGGTCTTCCAAAGTTAAACTTTAAAGTAGATAGTATATGTGATGCTTGCTAATTAGGAAAACTTAAGAAAAGTTCATTTAAATTAAAAGATATGATTTCTACTTCTAAACCTCTAGAATTACTTCATTTAGATTTATTTGGTCCATCTCAAGTTCAATCAATTAATCACAATAAATATGTTTTTGTAATTGTAGATTATTATTCTAGATATACTTAGACAATTTTTCTTAAACTTAAAAGCGATGCTTTTGAATTATTTAAGAATTTTGCTAAAAGAATTCAAAATCAACTTTCTTTAAAAATAAAAACTATTCGTAGTGATCACGGTGGAGAATTTGAAAATGAAAATTTTGAGAATTTCTGTAATAAAAAAGGAATTACTCATAATTTCTCTTTTCCAAGAACCCCACAACAAAACGGAGTGGTAGAACGTAAGAATATAACGATTCAAGAGTGTGCTAGAACAATGCTTTCTGATAATAACTTACCTAAAAACTTTTGGGCTGAAGCAGTCAGTACAGCTTGTTTTATATTAAATAGGATTTTAATTAGACCATTAACTAATAAAACACCATATGGATTACTTTACAATAAGAAACCCATAGTATCTTATTTTAAAGTTTTTGGTAGTAAGTGTTTTATTCTTAATACTAAAGATAATTTAGATAAATTTGAACCTAAATCCGACAAAGGTATCTTTATCGGATATTCTAATAGAAGTAAAGCATTTAGAGTTTATAATTTAAGAACTAACACTATTGAAGAAACAATGCATGTATCTTTTGATGAAAATTTTAAAGATACTGTAAAAATAGAAGATGAAGAAGATTTTGTAACTTTAAATAATGAACCTAATGAAACTAATTGTGAAATCATTCAACCTAATAAAAGAATTAGGCTATTAAAAGATCATCCTGTAGAAAATATACTAGGAAATATTGAATCTATAGTTAAAACAAGAAATCAACTAAATAGTATGAGCAATGTAGCTTTTATATCAACTATTGAACCTAAAAATCCAAAGGAAGCATCATCTGATGATTCATGGATTCTTGCTATGCTAGAAGAATTGAATCAGTTCCCCAGAAATGATGTTTGGGAACTTGTTACTAGATCTGAGGATAAAAGTATAACTAGAACAAAATGAGTTTATAAAAATAAAATGAATGAACTTGGTGAGGTCGTGAGAAATAAAGCTCGTTTAGTCGTGCAAGGCTATTGTCAAGAAGAAGGAATTGATTATGACGAAACCTTTGCACCCGTAGCAAGACTAGAAGCTATCAGGATTCTACTTGCTTTCGCAAACTACAATAATTTCAAGTTATATCAAATGGATGTTAAAAGTGCTTTTCTAAATGGTTTTGTAAAATAAGATGTTTATGTTGAAAAACCTCCACTTTTTGAAGATAATAAATTTCCAAATCATGTATATAAATTAAAGAAAGCTTTATATGGTCTGAAACAAGCTCCTGGAGCCTGGTATGAAAGACTAAGATCTTATTTACTACAATCTGGTTTTGAAATTGGTAAAATAGATACAACTCTTTTTATTAAAAGAAACAAAAATGATATTCAATTAGTACAAATATATGTAAATGATATAATATTTGGATCAACTAATAACATAACGAATAAAGAATTCTCAGATATAATGACTAAAGAATTTGAAATGAGTCATATGGGAGAACTAAGTTTTTTCTTAGGACTTCAAATCAAACAATTAAATAAAGGTATTTTCACTAGTCAAGAAAAATATGCTAAAGATTATTAATAAATTTGGATTTACCACTTCTAGTGGGAAACCAACTCCAATGACAACTAATATAGCTTTAAGTAAAGAAGATAAATCAAAAGATGTTGATAAAAAATTATATAGGGGAATGATTGGTTCCCTGCTTTATATAACAGCAAGTCGTCCGACATCATGCATAGTGTCTGCCTCTGTGCAAGATACCAATCTCAACCTAAAGAAACTCACTTAAAAGCTGTTAAAAGAATTTTAAGATATGTAAAAAATACTTTAGATTATGGTTTATTTTACCCTAAAAATGATGTATTTGATTTAATTTCATATTGTGATGCTGATTACGCTGGTTGTAAATCAGACCGAAAAAGTACAAGTGGAACTTGTCACTTTCTAGGACATTCTCTGGTTTCTTGGCTTAGTAAGAAGCAAAACACTGTATCCTTGTCAACAACTGAAGCAGAATATATATCTGATGCTTTGGCTTGTTCTCAAGTTATATATATATATGAAACAAACTTTAAAAGATTTTGGATTAACTATAACTAAATCACCAATTTATTGTGATAATACTAGTGCAATAAACCTATCTAAAAATCCAACTCATCATGCTAGAACAAAACATATTGATATTAGACATCATTTTCTTAGAGATAATATAAGTAAAGAAGTCATAACTCTTGAATATATTAATACTGAAAAACAAATTGCTGATATATTAACCAAACCATTAAATGAACAAAACTTTACTAAATTTAGAAGAGAATTAGGTATATGTTCATTAACTGAAATATAAATTATAAATAATACGAGTATAGTTAATAATTAATATAAATAAAAATTTCTCAAAAATTGAACTGGGCATGTCGACAATGACCCATCCCCTATGTCGACATACAGGCCAAGATTTTCAAATTTAAATTTCCCTCTAAAATTAGTTATTTGGTTATATATTTATATATTTCGACTTTTACTCCTTTTCTCTGTTCTATTCTCTGTAATAAACTTCTAAAATAGTAAATTAATGGCTTCCTCTTCTAATAATGAACCTTCTTCACCCACTTCTCCTCATTCTGGCCCTTTTCAACGTTCCACACACGTACGAGTCATCAAATTACAAGAGAAGATGAAAGATTTGCTTCAAATGATGATAGAAATTCAAGTGAGTCAACTATGAATGGCTAGAGAACAAGATAGGCAAGGCAGAATCCTTAGGAATTTACAAAAATTCCTTATGGATAACCATGCCAATCCCATTGTCATTGAAGAATCATCACAAGCCATGGATTCTGAAGAAGAAGAGCCTCTAGAAGAACCACAAGTGGATTAAGAAGAAGAACATCCTCTGTCGAATCCGGATGTTCATATGGACGAAGACGATGGCGTAATTTGCATTGGAGAGGTCCTTTTTGACGCTAATGGAAACTTGGTCGAACAACGTGGAAACTTTTGTCTCCACTATCCAAATTGTTCGGTCCATAAATCACCAATAGTTAAGGGTCCTCGTTAAGCGTTTTTCATTTCTCTCTTTCTTGATTATATATTGGTTTGTTAATTTGTATATAAGTGCTATCTTAATTAATGTTCTTCTAAAAAAAATCTTTGGTGTATAAAAATCTTGAATTCCATTTAACTTAGGATGCTATATTTCACTCATACATAGTTATTATTCTTATGTCATATGTTTGTTTATCTCATTTTCTATTAAGTTCAAGGTTTATAGGTTATTTTTGTTGATGACAAAGGGGGAGAAGTTATATTAAATAGTAGGCTTGGAATAAGGGTAGTTGTTGGTGTAAGGGGGAGTTATGTTATGATCGAAGTGGTAAGTATATTTTATAAGGTTGTCATCATCAAAAAGGGGGAGATTGTTAGGAATTGGAGATAGTGGTTTTGATGACAACAACCTTTGTAACTTCTTTTATTATAACTTATATACTAACACTATTGTCTAGATATATATATATGAATGTTATTATGCAGGATATATATAAGGCAGGTACTGATTATTGAAGACTGTACAGTATAAAGATCAAGAATGAAGAAATCAAGTTTGAAGACTCATGAGTATCAAGATCAAGATTTCAAGATAAGTGTCTAGTTTTGTTAAAACTTCATAATAGCATGGAAATCTTCATTCCAAATTTCATTTGGGATGGAACCCATTTCTACCTTCTTAGTGGCTTACAAACCCACGACAAGTAGCTTACAAACCTACGACAAGTGGCTTACAAACCCACGAACATCCTGGTTTTGTACAAGTTCTCGAGTCCTGATGTGATGAAATATTCTGCAGGAAGAAGCTTGCAAAACTACTTCAAAATGGTTTTTCAAAATGATTTTCAAAATTGCTTTTCAAAATGTTTTAGCCTTAAAAATTATCTTTTCAAATGATTTTCAAGAAGATGTTTTAGCCTTAAAATATTCTTTGTTTTTGTTTTTAAATAAACTCTTGTTTTAAAAATCTTGTTTTAAACTTCGTTTGTTTTAAAACTATCTTTTGATTTTTAAATATTCTTTTATACTTGAGTTTGAAAGTCAAATTTATATATACATTCTAAAAATATATTTTTCTACTCTTCTTTATTTTAAAACATAGGAAAATTAGTTTATTTTACTCCAGACTCATTTCATCATGTTTTCCTTTCAATACCATTTTCAAAACAAATTTTACATTGTTTTTAACTAAGGGATGTCGACATCATGGGATACCCCATGTCGACATGGTGGCCGTTAAATTCAAAAGTTTCAATTTTCAAAAGAAGTGTCTATTCGTTTAAATCTCTTCACGAATGGTTATGACTGTTACTGGTCTATAAATAGCCTTCACAAATGAATTTTTTTTAACTAACTATTTTCCTATTTTCTTCACTCCTTCTCCTCCACAAATCCATATTCTAAAATTTTCATATTTTTAAGATCGTGCCGAAATTCTACCGAATTCTCAAGTGAATCAAATTAGAATCTCATTCTTGTTTGATTCTCTGCCCTCTCTCGAAGATCAAAGTGCTATTCAGAGTTATAGGATCAATTTGTAATCAAAATTTTATCGAGTCTCTCTATAAGGTGTGGTTGTGCCTGGAAATCAATTGGGTGATTTTGTGTCCCGTAAATCAAGAGAGTTTGCCCTGGACTCGAAGACAGGAGGGTACCTCAAGGCCTTTAGAAATTGAGGATTGTAATCTCGACATTAGTATAATAAAAATCTGTACGAGGTGTTTGCCTTGGTACAGGACTGGATGTAGGGTAACCCCGAACTAGAATAAAATCCGGTGTGTTCTTTCCTTTTACTGCTTTTTATTTACTTTCTGCATCTGTGTTTGATTCTGTGATTGTTCTGTGATTAAGTTCTGCATTTGTTTATATCATAATTTTTAAATTAGTCCATATAAGTCTTAGAATCCATTAAACACTATTTACCCCCTTCTAGTGTTAAATTAGCCTTAAGACCCTTAATCCGCACTCCTTTTCACTGACTACCATCATAGATCCACCCGCCCGTGACTGGATGGAAGTTACACACAGGCCACTGGGCATCGGCATACATTGGGTCTTGGGCAACCGAGAGTTGTCCCATCAACCAGCCATCAGACTGGACCCTCCTCCCGAGGAGGCGCTACCCCATACCATATTACTGACAACTGTACTACCACTGCTACTGATTTGGGAGTTGACGCTCGGAATTGAATGGATCCGACCCACCACCAACGCAACCATACTCCCGAGCCTTATGTCCTTGAAGACGTAGAACCAAGGAGGCGAGACATGGACCGTCGACAGCGACCGACCCCTCCTCGCATTGTGGAACCCGACCACACCTTGGCCCAACACGCTCAAAATGTCCAGATGCCTGACATTCCGACGATGATCCGTCAAATGATCCGTAAGAGTCAGGGTCTTAGCAATGACGACTGGGGAATCTCCCGGAGTTATACCCATTTTACTGATGAGATACTTTATGCTGAACCCCCTCGGCGATTCAGGATGCCGACTTTACCCGTTTACGAAGGGAGCTCTGATCCTAATCAACATATCCTGAAGTATGAATGGTTGATGAATGCTGAACGAGCTGATGATGCAGTTAAGTGTCGAAGCTTCCCGATCTCTCTAGGGGGCATAGCAACTATGTGTTTTACATGTTTACCACCCCGATCTATCTCTTGTTTTGATCAGTTGGCAACAAAGTTTATTGAGCAATTTCGCATGTATGTCGCAAGACCGAAAGATGTTAATACTTTGTCTAGTGTCACTCAAGCTCCTGGAGAGACACTTAGACGTTATTTAGAGAGATTTCATGCTGCATGCGCTAAGATCAACAACCCTAATGATAACTCCATTCTAATGGCATTGACTAAGGGGATTGATCCCGATTCTGAGTTCGGCAACTGGTTGGCCGGAAAACCTCCTGTGTCATTGGACCGTTTCTGTTCCAAGGCAACCCAATTCTTGAGAAGGGAGGATGCGAAACATTCTAGGAAAAAGGATGACGTAGGGCCTGGTATGGAAGGAATTTAGAGTAATGTTGCTGTTAAACAGTCAGGGGAGAGCTCCGAAAAAGTGCAATTGAACATTCATAATAAACAAAATCAGCAGAAAGGTAATGGTAATCAAAATAGGAAACATAATCAGAATCGTGGTCCACGACGCAGGGCTCCTATGTTTGATAACTACACTCCTTCGAATATGTCGCTGGAGAATGTGTATTTACAAATCTGCAATACTATTCAGTATAAGAAACCTGCTCTGAAACAGTCATCGGAGAAACAGATTCAGACAGGGAAGTTTTGCAGATCCCACGAAAGCTACGGCCATAACACGAATGAGTGCCGCCACTTGCAGGATCTCATCGAAAAGTTGATAAGAGAGAGAAAGTTGGATCATTTTTTACAGGCGCCGCAGTCTGGAGGTGCGGGCCCATCGAATCAGAATCATGTACTGAATCAGGCAAGACAGGAGGAATCCACTCGTACTGGCGGGAGGTTAGTGATAAATACTGTTATTGGTGGTCCTCATCCAGCAGACCGAAGCTGGAAGGAAATAGAGTTGTATGCCAATTCTATTAGGCATGCGAGCTTCGAGTGTTGTAGTAGTTTGGAAGACGGGGCTCCGGCCAAGCAACATAAGATGATGACTGACGACATCGTCTTCCGAGACAGAGATGCCGACAGGATCGAAGCCCCAACCATCGATCCACTCGTCATATCAGCTCAAGTAGGTCCTGCTTGGATGAAGAGGATCTTGGTAGACAGTGGAAGTTCTGTGAATATATTGTTCAAGCGAGCCTATGACCAGATGAAAATGGAGACTAAAGACTTGAAACCTTGTCAGTACCGTATCCATGGTTTCAATGGAAGTGCAACTATACCCGCTGGAGTGGTGGAATTGCCAATGGAGTTAGGAATTGGAGAACGTCGGAGAGTCCGGATGTTACAATTTGTGGTGTTGGATATAGACTCGCCATATAATGCTTTCTTGGGCCGCCCGGCCCTAGCTGAGTTCAGGGCTGCGATTGCCCCATGGAGTATGACTCTGAAGTTCCCCACCGATCATGGGGTTGGGTCGTTCAAGGAGATTAGGCTGCTGGATGAGCCTGTTATGTTGCTGAGCTGCGAGATGCGCAGCGAAGAGAAAAAGGAAAGGGTGTAGAGGATTTTCTCTGCGTCCGCTTTGTTGAAAATTGACAATTGACGCCTGGGCCTAGGCCTGGGCACCCCAACCAATTCCAAAGAGATCTTGACCCGAAAGATACCGAAAGTGAAGACAAAAGTAAAGACAGTCAAGCTTCTCCAATCGAACTGGCGATCGATGTCCCAATCGATGATAGCGATGATTCTAGAATGATAAAGATTGGATCTCATCTAAGCCAACAAATGCAAGAGGAATTGGTTGAATTTCTCCCGGCACACCTTGACGTGTTTTCCTGGACGCATTCTGACATGTGTGGGATCTTGCCGGACATTGCGAGCCACGCATTGAACATTGACCCACGGCACGTCCCGGTCAAACAAAAAAGGCATGGTATGGATCCAGAGAGATCTGCCGCCCTTAAGGAAGAGGTAGACAAGCTTAAATCAAATGGATTTATTTGAGATGCATTATATTCGGAATGGGTGGCAAATCCTGTACTTGTCCGAAAGCCAAATGGGAAATGGAGAACGTGCATCGATTACTCTGATCTGAATAAAGCCTGCCCTAAAGACAGTTTTCCACTTCCTCGAACTGATCAACTCGTAGATTCAACGGCCGGGCATGAACTCTTGTCCTTCATGGATGCGTATTCCGGCTACAATCAAATACCAATGCACTTACCCGACCAGGAATATACCAGCTTCGTAACCAATATGGGACTTTATTGCTACAAGGTTATGCCTTTTGGACTCAAGAATGCTGGTGCAACTTATCAACGGTTAGTTAATTGAATGTTCGCCAATCAGATTGGGAAAACCATGGAGGTATACGTGGACGACATGCTAGTCAAGTCACGATTCTCCGCTGACCATGTCAAGGACCTGAAGTCAATGTTTAATATTCTTCAAGAATACAGAATGAAGCTTAATCCATTGAAATGTCACTTTGGGGTCGCATCAGGAAAATTCCTTGGGTTTATCGTCAACGCTCGAGGAATCGAAGCCAATCCCGAAAAGATCTGGGCGACTAGAAACCTTAAAACTCCGAAAACTATAAAGCAAGTCCAGAGTCTCAACGGGAAAGTGGCAGCACTGAGCAGGTTCATTTCAAAATCTACTGACAAATGCATTCCCTTCTTCGACCTGATCCGAAAAGGGAAACGAAACTTTGAATGGACTACGGAATGTGAGGGTGCATTCCGAGCACTAAGCCAACACCTCTTCACACCGCCAATTTTGTCAAAGCCTATCGACCACGAGAAGTTGTACATTTACTTGGCGGTATCAGAAAACGCAATCAGTGCTGCCCTAATTCGGGAGGAGGACCGAATACAGAAGCTGGTCTACTATATTAGCAAACAACTAACAGGAGCTGAGAGAAATTATTTGAAGCTAGAGAAGTTGGCTTATTGTCTTGTTATTTCCTCAAGGAAGCTCCGTCCATATTTCCAGGCTCATCCTATCATCGTTTACACCGAATAGCCGTTACGATAGGTCCTTACGCGGCCTGAGACATCTGGTAGGTTACTCAAATGGAATGTCGAGTTAAGTCAGTTTGACATTACTTACACTCCAAGGCGAGCCATTCAAGGACAAGTCCTAGTAGATTTCATAGCTGAATTTACCATCCCAGAGGACTTACCTGAAACTAGTGAATCTCCCAAGTATATTTGGAGGCTGCATACCGATGGTGCATCAAATGACCGTTGCTCAGGTGCAGGGGTTGTACTTGAAACTCCTGAAGGTCGATCTATATGCTATGCTTTAAAGTTTGATTTTTGCGCGACCAACAACGAAGCTGAGTATGAAGCCTTACTTGCCGGATTGAGACTTGCCAGAGATTTGAGAATCATTGCTATGGAGATTTATTGTGATTCACAATTGGTCATGTGTCAAGTTCTGGGGGAATACCAGGCCAAAGACCAAAGGCTGGCTGCTTACTTAGCTCGAGTCCAGGAGATACCGAATCAGTTCGATTATTATGCCATCTATTGCATACCCCGAGAGCATAATAAGAAAGCCGATTCATTAGCAAAGTTAGCCAGTACAGGCGAGGCACAACAAATGGGTATTTGAGGTTATTCCCGATAAGGAGTCATGGATGACTCCATTCATAGATTATCTTGAGCATGGAACCTTGCCAGAGCGCAGGAGTGAAAAGAGACAGATTCTTCAAAAAGCTTCACGGTTCACTATTCAGAATGGAGTTATGTATAGAAGAGGATACTCTGTTCCTTTACTTCGGTGTATCGCTCACGATGAAATCAAACGAGTGTTGCATGACGTGCACGAAAGAGAATGTGGCGATCACACCGGGGGGCAAGCCCTTGCCAAGAAAGTGCTCAGATATGGATACTTTTGGCCAACCGTAAATCACGATGCATCGAATTACGCCAGAAAGTGTGACAAATGCCAGAAGCACGCTCGGATTTCGAGGGCCCCACCTATCGAAATAAATCAAATGGTCAGTCCATGGCCTTTTGTAGTATGGGGCATTGACATTATTGGCTCTCTACCTCTAGCCAAAGGTGGTGTGAAGTATGCCATCGTAGCAGTTGATTACTTCACCAAGTGGGCGGAAGCTGAACCCCTTGCTACAATCACAACAAAGAAGGTGATCAACTTTGTAGTGCGCAACATGATCTGCCGATTTGGTCTCCCGCATACTATCATCACTGATAACGGGACCCAATTTGACAGTGTTGAATTTAAAGATTCTGTCAACGATTCCACATTCAGAAGAAATTCTCCATAGTTGCACACCCTCAAGCGAATGGACAAGTCGAAGCTGTTAATAAAATTATAAAGTCTATTCTGAAGAAACGACCGGAAAAGGTCGGGGGCAAATGGGTCGATGAACTTCCTATGGCTTTATGGTCTTACCGAAAAACCCACAAGTCTACGACCGGCCACACTCCATTTTCTCTTTCTCATGGTTCAGAAGCTGTTATTCCAGTCGAATTAGAAGTGCCTTCTCATCGTGTGACATACTATGATCCGAAGACAAATGCTATATTACTTGCCGAATCTCTGGATTTATTGGATGAGAAGCGTGAAGAGGCTGATTTGGGTTTCCGATCGATTCGTCTGATCAACGCTATCGATAGGATTTCCAAAACACTTGAACAGAGCAAACTGACACAATATTATTTTAAAACATTTTTAAATATTAATTTACAAATACATTACTTTGCTCGCCGATACAGGAATGAATTTTTTAAAATAAGTATAGAGATTTAAATTTGATAGACTCAATCAAAGAGAATTTCGATTCGAAGATAGGTTTGAAACCGAAGATAAGATGATTAAATAACGAAATAAGAAGATAAATAAGTTTATATAAATCTCGGGCAACCTTAACTGGGTCGTCCGTGACTTCAAGAATAAGATCGATGCAGAATTTCGAGGCAAATCTACATTCAATCTCAAGAATAGAATTCAGGTATAACAGGAGATAGATAGCATCGTACCGAGGATACAGAAATCTCCGGTAAATCAATGCTCATTACAAAGGAGTTTAATCCTTTACGAATCATTCGAAGATTGGCGAGACCGCCGATCTATTATAGATAACATTCAAAATGGAGTTATGGGATGCTCCAGGATTGAAAGAAGACGAATAGTGAGGGACACGAATGAATTTCGGAACCAAGTCGAGTTGCCCGATTATATAATGCCAAGGTCCGACCCCGAACCTTTGAACTCGGCGATCTCGTCCTTAAGAGAATTTACCCGGTCCCTTCGCATATGAAGCCAACTTGGGAAGGGCCGTATGTTATTGAACGAAAGCTTGGAGATGGTACATTCAAATTATCGACCGTTGACGGTCTCACCCTTCCGAGAGCCTGGAACAGCGAAAGTCTTCGTCGCTACTACACATGATAGGCTTTGTTTATTTATTCAATCTATTTTTCATTTGAAATTTGTTTCTGCATTTCAAAATTTGAATTTGTAATAAGGCAACTGATTTTGCCGTATTTTATTATTTCAGCAATAAAATGCAATCTCTTCAAGCCAGAGCTATGATTTATTGAATGCGTCATACAACTATCACTATCCACCCGATATTGGAATTTATTCAAATAGGGAGTGACTGTGATACGACCGGTTACTCGCTAATTGAAACCCAAGCTCGGGGGAAAGTCATCACACTGAAGTCAAAAAAGGATTAATACACGACAATCCTTTAACTGACTCCAGATTCCCAGAGTGTGAACTGGAGTATAAGCTTACATATACGGTCTCGAAGAGCGTGGATCCCTCCACCTAACAACTTCACCCGTATCTTGACCAAGTTTGAGGAGGATGGATCTGTCCATCTAACAACCTCGCTTGTTAACTCAGGATGGATGTGAACCGACCATCCACGATCCTGATAGATTCGTCGTTCCCAGAGTGCGAACGAAATCCTAAAGCTTGAACAGATGTGACTGACCATCTGTCTGCCAACTCCAGGTTCCCAGAGCGCGCACTGGAGTATAAACAACAACTAATTCCGGATTCCCAGAATGCGAACCAGAGTGCCAATATAAAAACCAACTCTACGTTCCCAAAGTGCGAAGTGGAGTACAAACGTCGACTAACTCCGGATTACTAGAGTGCGAACCATAGTATTGACAACAATTATCTCTATGTCCCCAGAGAGCGGATTGGGGTTTAAACACAAATCGGACTGGAATCGACTGTCCGTAAAACAACTCTGAGTCCCCAGAGTGCGGTCGGAGTATAAATGCAGATCGGGTGTGACTGACTACCCGTGAAAATGACTTAAGTCCTCGGAGCGTGGACGTATCCTTGAAATTTAAGCAGGCGTGACCGACCGCCGACATACAGATTCAAATCCCCAAAGTGTGGATGCAATCGTCAATAAATGAGCGAGAGTGATTCGACCACTCGAATTTCCTTGTTTCAGTATCAATTCAACGACGTTAAGCTCGATGTGTTAAAGGCGAAGTACAATTGCCACCTGATCTTTACAACTCGTCCTTGAAACTGGGGGCAAAACTTAAGTACCAGTCACTGACTGATATAGTGCAGCATCGGAGTCCAGCTTAACGTTCGGTCATGGCTCATAGTTACGATTTCGGGACTTAACAAATAATTTCAGATCCAATCCAAGGGTCGAAGCTTCACAAGCGTACCGGACTGGAGTTCAAATGCTGAAACACTTAAGCAAATAAACAAAAATTGAGGTTAAGACAAAATGGAATTTCATTTCAACTATTTATGGAAAAGAATTAAGTACAAGTTTATCCCAAAAATCCTACTAGCAGGGGCCGAACCTGCATCTATACACGGCCTACAAAAGCTGAAGAAACTTTTATCTACTCAAAAATGAGCCAAAGAGACGTATCTACTCTTTTTTCTTTTTCGGTTTCCTCTTCGGTGTGGACCCGCTGGAGCTCTCACTTGGTTTTCTCTTTGAGCCCTTGCCTTTCGGCGGCTGATCTCCGGTCAGGGGCATTATATCAATTTCCTCCTTCGAACTCAGATGTATTGGAACGCTTCCTGAAGCGGAGTCGGAGGAACAGGATCAACAGTAGGGGGCGGGATAGGCACACTTGTCTCAACGACCATTCCTCCCAGAGATATCATTCGTAACGGGGCTGGACCGGGGCCCGCCATTCCACCTCCAAAGCTGCTATTCCGGGCCGCTGCTTCCATTTCAGCATTAATCTCGGTTATAATTTCCTCCTCATAGAGTGTTTGGGCCTCATCGGGAATATTAGTGGATGGGACTAAGGAGCTAGTTGCCGGCGCTACTCCACCCATAACAAATGGTAAATCAGCAAAGGGGTCGCTTTGACGACCGAGGAGTTCCTCCATCATCTCTTCATCAAAAGTCAGTGTGCTCCGTTGTGCACCGTCTATAGGGGCGGTAACCGTCATTGTGGTTGCCTCGGTTATAAAGGCCTCCTGCACCTGGTGTTGTTCTTGAGTTGCAGGAGGCATAACTGGTGTAGCTTCAATCACTGGATAAAAGTAAAAGAAGAGTTGTTAATAATCACTTCATGTACGTTTCCGGTTTTAGGACAAACGTACTAAATGTTCAGAGTACCTTCCTCAGTTTGACTCGTGAGCGGCTGAACGGGCTCAGAGATTTGCTCGCTAGCTTGAGATAACTGCGGCTGATCCGAGTTGTAAGCAGGAATGGATTAAGAATCAACCGCGGAAGTCGGTTCACGCTGGGTCGGCACAAGAGTTTCAGGACTTGTATCGCGGTGCTCGACACCAGAACCTTCTCTGACCTCCGAATGCTGAGCGCTAAGCTTCTCCTTTTCATATGAAATCATTGCATTGTGGAGAACTTTCCATTCGTCCTCGCTCAACACCCGGCTCTCGAGCTCGAACTCATCGATCGGTTTCGCTTGAGGAGCAGCCTTTTCATCTCCTACCAATCGACCCCAAGCATTGAACAGATGTGTTGGGTAGTTATCAAGCCAGGTTAGATTTCTGTGCTTCAAAACTCTGGCGTTATATGTAAACAGAAGATCTTCAATGTCTACCTCCAGCCTGGCTTCAGCCATTTTAACCTCGTCCTCAACCTTAGCCTCTACCTCCCGGATTTTAAGTGATGCCGCATCCCGTTCACTCTGAAGCACCATAGCCTGTTCACACGCCTCCTGGGCTGCTTTATTTGCATCATCTTTCTCCCTGATGATTTCTGAAAATTGAGCTTTAAGCTCGTTGAGTTCTTTCAGAGCAGCATCTCTTTCAGCGGTAACCGTGGTGTTTCGGTGGCCCATCTCCTCCACCAATGCAAAATGCGTTTGTCGCATTCTCCCCATAGATTGGGTTACCTCACAGCTTTTTGGGTGGCCTCCATCTTAGATTTTCGAGAAAATTCGGCTTCATCATTGAGCACTTGGATAATGCGGTCCTTCTGAGCGAGTTCAGTTTCTAGTTTCTCAATTGCCTTTGCCCGCTCGAAGGCCACTGCCAATGCTTTGTCTGCGACTTTCATCCACTCCTTATATTGGGTATAGATATCATGAATATAGTCATGCATCGTGGTTTCTGGTTCTGATGGAATTTTCTTTAAGTGAGGGGGGAAGATGAAGCCGTCAAAACATATGTTCGGAAAATATTTTCTTAATTGGGCAATTCTGATAGCCCCTTCCCCGGTGAGCTCAGTGATGGCCTATTCAGCAACAGTGGGAGGTTCGGCCTCAGTCCTATGACGCTGAGACTCAGACCTTGGGGGTGTGAGAAGATGGTTTTTGACGAGGAGGCTTTACTGGTTGTTTTCCATGGCCTGAAGGTTGTGTAGGGACTCGAGGAGGTGGAGAACGCGATCGGTATCGATATCTGTTTCCCATATCCCTATCTCTATCCCTCTCGTAACGCTCTTGGCTAGAGTAACCGCGATCGCGGTTTCTGTCATCCTCCCTCCGGCGGGACTCATAATACGAATCGATGACTGGCGCGCTGAGCAGAGACTTCCAAGCATATAATCTCGCCTATTCATCGTATCTGTAAAGTAAAAGAAGAACAGAGTTAGTGATCTCTCGAAGCAGACAACTTAAGGCTGGAAATCGTGTAGTGCCGTGAAGTGTATATGTGTGTGCAACCCTTCGACCAACCAGTAATGTCGGCCGCACTGATGGGTAGAGATTCACTTAAATCTAGAGCGCTTTGAAGCCCCTCCAATCCGATGTCGTGTTGAAGTGACACATAATCCGGAATTGGAATATCAGCAAGTCCTTCAAAAGGGTTCTCTAATTGTAAGGGAGGAGCCTCCGAAATTCTAACGCCGGAGGCTGGCATGGACATAACTATAGATTTCCATCTCGAAAATTTATGACGCTTGTGTGCAACTGCCTTGCCTTTTCTCCTTCCCTTTGAACCCTGAAAACTGTCAGTAGGTCCGGCCACGGGTTCGTTGTTCGTGGGCATGCTTTATTCATCACCCACCTCGGTTATTACAACCCCGGGCGCTTTGCGTTTTGCCCGCTTCGTCGGGACTGCCTGTAACAACCCGTATATTTGGACCATTTAAATTGACAATAATCCACACATGTCAACTTAAATAATACAAAACACGAATCATTATGGGATTATGAATACATATATGTAAATGAGAATCAATACAATATCACAGACATAGAACAGTCACAGAATAATGCAGCGGAAAATACATCATCATAATAGTAGTTCATGAAGCTACTACAGGAAATACAACAATGTCTCAACATAAAGTGACTGAGATGAAATACAAGATGTTCAATACACAAGTACATCAAATACTGGAAAGGAATAAACTGATAAAGATAAATGCTAAGTCTTCAGCATCTTCAACCAACCTTGATCGACAACTGGATAGCTTCAGACTGACCCGAGCATATACAAAAGAAACACTCGAGTCAGGACTCAAAATCTTATACAGGATAATCAGGTGCAAATAATAAAGTTCATAACTCAAAGATGAATGTGATACACATCTTTAAGGATCCGATAAACTATCTATATATACAATAGAATACGCTAAATAGATAATGTCTAATCAGTAAAGTATGATATCAAAATAGTGTTAAGGTGTTACCATAACCCCCCTTAACACATTTTATAATGCTATAGTCTATACAGCACCGCAAACCCCACCGTAAACTAGTGGTTATCAGAGGGTACCCCATAGGTATAACACAAAACAAACCGTAGTGGTCGCGATAGGGTAAACAGTATGACAAGGTACATGAGGCGATACCAACTAGGACACTAGTAGTTGCCTGATCCGGACTAATGTTGGGCATAGCAGCTACTACCCCAACACCGCGAAACAACACTCCCAAATCAAGGGGTGCACCCAAATCGAATCACATAAGTAATAGATAAGGTATCGAAGAAGTGTGTCCGCTAGAGATGGCGATCCTCAATGGCCCGGCGCGGCTCCTGTTTTAGTCATGTCAGGGGTCATCCAATATCGTTCTCTTTCTTCAGTCAACGCGTTCACCAAAACCATCCACTTCGTTCTGGATCAACACTCCGCGTATATTAGTTATTAAAGTGGTTTTCGGTATCGACAGAGAGTATGTCCATATCCGATCCCGGTCTCTTTAATAACTACGCATTAATTACCCGATGGTCATTTAATATTAAAGTTTGAACAAATCAAAGTCCAAAAGTCAAGTTGCAAATTTGACTTTCAAAATTTGACATTACACAATTCGATTTATTTCAAATATTTAAAATCATATTTCCAAATGAAATTTTAGTTCAAACCCTTGAGTTAACAATAATTAAGTATTCAAGTTCAATTTAATAAGATCTAAATTTCACTTATTAAATTTAATTCATAATCCATGGATTCAATTTAATGGTCAATTTATTTCAATTTATTAACTCAAATTCTATTCATTTCAATTCATATTTACATTCATCGGTACCTTAAATGAAATCATAAATTCGATTAAATCATTTTCATTACTAAATTCTCTTTTATCAAAACTTCATTGATTTATTTACCAAATTCAATTAAATTCCTATTTAAAGAAATCCATTTCATTTATTTGGTTCCAATGATCTACATATCACAAATAAGTTGTTTCCGAGTTACAAATCAACTCAATCCATAATCAGTTTACAATGCCCTGATTTAATTAATTCATTAAATTTAAAATCATTTTAAATTTAAATTATCACTAAATCAAATCCATAAAACTTTAGTTAGTTTTGTATTCCTCTTAAGCCAATTTTTTACTTAATCTCAAAATAAATTTTATAACAAGTTCCAAATCTATTAAATTAAAACCGAGTTTAAATCTAAATCTAACGAATCTAATAAATCTTAAATTATTAAATTCTAAACTTACTTGTTTTCAAAATCTCATTTCAATTAAATTTGTCAATTCCTTTTATTTTATTAAATAGATTTGTTAATCCGTTTCAATTTAACCCATTAATTCATTTCAATTAAATCCATTGATTTATTTCAATTAAATCCATTAATTTATTATAATTAAGTTCATTAAGTTCGTTACTTAATTTCAAACAAATTGTTAATTTCATTCCTTAATTTCAAATAGATTTCAATTTCAAAAATGATTTTTGTTGACCAATAGGGTTTCTTATTTTTAATTATCTATCCTAGGCCAAAGTTGTTCAATTGGGTATTTATCATTTCAACCCAATATCATAAAAACAAAGCATAGCAAAGCAAATGGAACTTGCAGTGTGATAACTGGGATGGTGTCAAAGTAAATAACAATCAATAGCAACCATACATGACAATTCAATTTAAATAATCCCGAAATAATCGTATTAATCTACATTTGTTATTTATGCAAATTAATATAATTATTCCTAGAATCCACACTATCATTTCATGAAGATTAAAGATTATTACATTATGGTTTTCATTTGGCGTCCATAATCAAATTACTACATCAATCATAAATTCAATGGTTCAAAGTGTAGTTAACAATATTTCTATGTGTCGATTTATTTAACATTTTAAAGGGGTCAAGTTCAACATATATAATCTATTTTAAATTGTTAACTATCCTATATCAAATTCAGTTCCATATTAATCATCACTTACATTAACGACCAAATTCAACATCACATATCAGTTTAGTGTCACAACTATTTACCATAAACTAACCTCAAATCATAATGTAACATCAACCATGTTAACATCCAAATTAATATCAACAACATCTATCACTTGATTATCGTAGCATAATAGATTGAGTCGTGAATGAAATATTCACCCAGCGTGGTTAGAGAAGGTGACGGCGAAGCACGAAAATGGATAGACTAGATAGACGACACACACGAATCTGACACGAACAAAGCAAAGAAACTAGATAGATCCGTCAAGCTGAATGGAAGCCTATATCTCCGAAGCAGCAGCTGGAACAAACACAGTAAACACTGTAGGTGAGTAACCAGAATTATAAAAATTACACTGCTATGAAATATACGGTTTCATATATGGATTTATATATAAATGACAATGCAACTAAATACAGTCGGCCTAGGCGAGGCGGGCGTGGGCAGTGGTGATGGCTGGACTCGGGTGGTGGCTGGTGGAATGGGACGGCCTGAGTTCGGTGGCGGAAGATGGCAGCGGGCAATTGGTCGTGGGATGTGGGTTGGGGAAGGCGAAAACTGACGACAGGTGAAAGGGGTTGGGCGGAGACTAGGCAGGTGCGTGGGTCGCGGCTGGCTGGGCAGAGGCGGACTGGTAGGGCGTGGTAGCTAGGTTGGTGGCGGGCGGTTGCAGGGCGTTGGTGGCCGGTGGGTAGGCCGGTCGTGGGGTGTGGGCTGGGCTGGGGAGTGGGTCAGCGATCTGGGCAGGGCGGACGGGGTGGCGGACTGGAGGAGGGTGGAGTGGGTCAGGTGGCGGAGTTAGGTGGACTGCCGGCTGGGCGGGGTAGCAGGCGAGTGGGAGGTGGTCTGGGCGGAAGGGCAGGCGAGTGGGAGGTGGTCTGGTGGCGTCGTGGCAGGGGTAGGGCAGTGGCGGTGGCGGGCTGGTGGAGTGGAGGCTGTTGGAGGAAGAGGGTTTCTTTTCTGTCAGTGAGTAAAATGAATATGAAGTATGAAGAGAGAAGAGAAGGGAGCAGGGAGATGAAGCTACGAACCAATGGATTGAGTTTGCAAATGAATGGAAAGATGAATGAGCTGGTTTATATAAAATAGCATAGGATTCCAAAGGCCACAAATGATTGTCACGGTAACCAAAAAGACTGTTGGCTTTTCAATGCAGCTGAATAGTCAAGGCTCCTAGAATTCCAAACAGAGTAGATAATTGGGTACCGGTCTGTACAGCGTAACGGACCAGTTTGTTATCCGTTAAACAATTATAATTCGCAATGCCGAACTCCGTTTGACACAAATAAATATACTGTTTTGATCAGCGCGACGAGGCGAACCCATCGGTATAAAAATATTCGTGGTATGATTAAATTATAAAATTCGAAATTTTCTGTTATGGAGAATGCAGCAAAAATGCAGAAGAATAAGATCGACGGAGCTGAATATGTCCGAATTTTGAAAAACGAAAAATGTCGTCTTAATCAGAAGATGGTTTAGAATTTTTCTATGTAAAAATATTCAGGTTCGGAAGATAAAAATTTTCACGTTTAAAATGAACTAACGAGCAATAAAACGCGAACGGAATTTATTGCGGTATTTTACGACGAAACTTTGCCCATATCTATAACCATCTAGGCGCAATTTATGAACAAAGTTTGGACGTTAATTGAAGTCGTATGTAAGTTTCACATTTTTATAATAAAATAATGAATTTAAAATTTGTAAATTAGGTCGAAAATTTAGGGTCGTTACATTCTCCCCCACTCAAAACTTTTCGTCCTCGAAAAGAAACGAGATGGTGAAGTAAGAATAAAGTAAGCGGAAAAGTCAAGATAGATTTTTTTATTTTTATTTTTTAAAAAAAAATTGGATTTATACCTGAAATCAGTAATTCGGGGTTTGAATCCCGGATACTATCCTCAGTTTCCCATGTGCAATCTCGCTCATCTGCACTCCACTGGATTTTGACGAGATTTACAGACTTCCTTCTTAGTTGCTTTGTCTCACGATCGACTATCCGAAGTGGTCTTCTTTCGATAGTCAAATCTGGCTCAATATCTACTTCATCTAACTGAGCAATAGGAATGGTCATGGATGGATCACACACGACTTTCCGAAGATGTGAAACATGGAATATGTTGTGCACGCCCTCAAATTTTTCTGGTAATGCAACTCTATAAGCTAGCGTACCAATTCTCTCGGTGATAGTAAATGGTCCAACATATCTTGGAGCAAGCTTCCCTCTATGACCAAATCGAATAACATTCTTCAAAGGTGATACTTTCAGAAATACCTCATCCCCAACCTGGAATTCCAAATCTCTTCTACGCCTATCTGCATAGCTCTTCTGCCTATCTTGTGCGGTCTTCATCTTCCTTCTGATCTCATTTACCTTCTCGGATGCCTCCATAATCATATCTGGGCCAAGAACTAATCGATCTCCAGGCTCAATCCAACAAGCTGGCGATTTGCATGGCCGTCCATATAAAGCTTCGAACGGTGCCATATCGATACTTGCCTGATTATAAAGGTGGTTAAATTCCAATTCAAATTGCTTGTTCAAATTGAAATTTTGACATACCTGATAACTGTTATTATAAGTGAATTCAACCAAATGGAGATGGTCTTCCCAAGATCCACCGAAATCAATTATGCAAGCTCGGAGTAGATCCTCCAAAATCTGATTCACCCTTTCAGTATGGCCATCTGTTTGAGGATGATAAGCTGTGCTCAGATTCAGTTTGGTGCCTAAGACGTCCTGAAACGCCTTCCAGAATTTACTAGTGAATATAGGGTCTTGATCGCATACAATACTAGATGGAACTCCATGAAGTCTAACAATCTCTCTCATATAAATCTCAGCCAAACTCGAAGCAGTACGAGTGGTCTTAACAGGAATAAAGTGAGCAGATTTGGTCAACCTATCAACAATCACCCATATACTCTCGTTACCTTTTCTGGTCCTCGGTAATCCATCAATGAAGTCCATAGAAATCTGATCCCATTTCCAACACGGAATCTCTAGAGGTTGAAGCAATCCAGCAGCCTTCTGGTGATCTGCCTTGACTTGTTGGCAAGTGGTGCATCTACTGACATATAAAGAAATATCCCTCTTCATCCCACTCCACCAATATAAACGCTTCATACTACGATACATCTTGGTGACACCAGGATGAAATGATAGTGATGACTGATGGTTCTCTCTAAGCACTTCTTGTCTCAATTCATCGACATTAGGAACACAAATACGGTTGTCGATCCTCAGAACTCCATTACTATCAATCTGTGCTCCCACTTTACTGTCGGCATTTCCGACTCTACCTAAAACTAACTCCTTCATACGATAGAGCAAAGTGTCCTCATATTGTTTAGCTTTTATGTGATCCATAAGAGATGGAGAGATGACAAGCTGAAATAACATGCCTTCAACAAGATTACAACAAGACAATGCTTTGCTACGACTCAATGCATCGGCTACAACATTTGCTTTCCCAGGAGTATAAGTGATGTCGAGATCATATGCAGCTAAATATTCGAGCCATCGGACTTGTCTCTGGTTCAAATCCTTCTGAGAAAAGATATATCTCAAGGACTTATGATCAGTGAATAATTCGAATTTTGTTCCCAAAAGATGATGCCTCCATAGTTTCAGAGCAAATACAAAGGCAAGAAGCTCAAGGTCATGTGTGGCATAGTTTAATTCATGGGTCTTCAACTGACGGCCCGCATAGGCAATAACCTTTCCATTTTGCATAAGAACAGCGCCTAAACCTTCTCGGCAAGCATCTGTATAGACAGTTAATCCTTCACTTCCATCGATTACCGTAAGAACAGGGGCTGAAGTTAACTTGCGCTTCAACTCATTAAAAGCTGATTCGCACTTCTCACTCCAAATAAACTTAACATCCTTCCGAGTTAAAGCAGTAAGTGGGGCAGAAATCCGGGCAAAGTGCTCAATAAATCTGCGATAATAACCGGCTAAGCCCAAGAAACTACGAATATCTGTAGGAGTTTTAGGAGTCTCCCAATCATGTAGATTAATTGATTCAAATTAGCAAAAGATAAGATTGTTTGAACAGAAACAACGAATAAGATAGAACTTACATTGATTATGGCGATCTTAGCTGGATCAACCGAAATCCCATTTTCAGAAACAATATGACCAAGGAATCTTACTTCGTCTCGCCAGAAGTGGCATTTAGAGAACTTGGCTTTAAGCTGATGGTTTCGGAGAGTTTCAAGAACATAACGGAGACGTGTTTCATGCTCTTTCTCGTCTTTGGAGAAGACAAAAATAACATCAATGAATACAAGAACAAACTTGTTAAGGACATCCCGAAAGACTCGATTCATCAGGTCGACGAAATAAGCAGGTGCGTTGGTCAAACCGAATGGCATAACCAACCATTCATAGAATCCATTCTCGGTACAGAAAGCTGTCTTATGGATACTATCTTCCGCTACTCGGAGTTGGTGGAACCCGGTGGCTAGATCAAGTTGTGAGAAAACTTCAGCTCTATGGAGCTGATCGAATAAATCGTTGATGCGAGGCATCGGATAACGATTCTTGAGAGTGCGTTTGTTTAGTTCTCTGTAATCAACACACATGCGAAGAGATCCATCTGACTTGGTGACAAATACAACTGCGGCGCCCCATTCAGAACAACTTCTCCTGATCAAACCCTTAGCAAATAGATCATCAATTTGAGTTTTTAGTTCAGCTTTTTCTTTAGGAGCCATCCTTCGGTGTGGGAGAACTACAGGAGTAGCTCCAGGAATAAGATCAATACGGAAATCGATTTCCCGTTTAGGCGGTAGAGAGTTGACCTCTCCAAATACATCGGGAAATTTCTGAACAATAGGAGTAGTATTAAGATCATACGGATGAGCATCAAGAGAGAATATGAAGCTTCCGGCATATTTCTGAGGTGATTTGCATTCAATGACAAGTGGTTGACCCTTGTCGCTTACTAAAGAAATTGAACGAGTTTTGCAAGAAATAACAGCATCAAATTTGCTTAACCAATCAGCTCCTAAAAGAAAGTCGAATGCTTGGAATCCAAGTACATAGAAATCCCAAGTGAATCGAGAAAAATCGTACATAAGTGCAACTTCCTTGCAAACACTTCGGAGGTTAGCAGGTCCTCCGATAGGATTAGAGACACATAAAGAAGTAGTGGCAAGAGTAGGTTCTAATTTGAGCTTATTACAAAGGTCAACTGATATAAAGCTATGTGAAGCACCAGTATCGATTAATACCCTAACAGGTGTAGCATGTAAATGAAAAATACTCCGTAAGGTACCTTGGTTATCCTGGGCGGGTGGTGCAGAGGGTGCAGGTGTGGTGATAGCAAATACTCCAGAGGTGGTGCCATGCTTATGCATTGGGCAGTCTTTCTTGAAATGTCCAGGCTGGAGGCAGACATGGCATAAATCTCTCCTAGTCAAAGAAGGTGGTGGGATAGTAGCTTCGGTAGATGGACAGCTATTAGCATAATGACCCTTCTTATCGCATTTGAAGCAAGTGATATTAGCAAGGTCGATTGGGCTTTTCTGGGCGTATCCCAATCCAGTAGTCTTCTGCCAAGCTTTCTTTTGTTGATCAAAGTTCATCTTCCTCTTTCCGGGCTGGCTAGAAGAGGGCTGAGTAGGAGTGACCTTGGCAGTAGGTCCCTTAGGCTTCGCCTCATATCTAAGAGCATAGTCAACAAGCTCTATGAAGGTGCAGTGGGTGTGGCCAGTAAGCAAGTCATAATATTCCGGTCTAGCTCCTAAAATGAATTTCTCATTCTTCAGAAGTGGTGTATCGATCAAGCCAGGTCCGAATTTGGAGAGTTCGTTGAATTTCCTCTCATACTCAGAAAAAGTCATACTGCCTTGCTTAAGATCCATGAAAGCTCTATAAAGTTGGGTTTTCCCAGCAGCTGGCATCCATTGTGCCGAGAAAGTATCCCTAATCAACAGATGGACTAGATTAATAACATCCCAAAGATTGAAGAAGATTTTACGTTATTAAATCCAAACGAATTTATACCTAAACTGGGCCCACGTGATGGTGTTCTCCTCGATACGAGAAGTAACTGATTCCCACCAATCTTGCGCGGCATCCTGAAGTTTCCAAGAAGCAAGCTGACGCTTCTGAGCATCAGTGATCTCCAGGCCAGAAAATATCTTCTCTAAGCCTTTAAGCCATTGCTGAGCCTCTATAATGTTCTCGGATCCAGAAAACTTAATTCCTCCAAGCTGTGTATACTCCTTACTAAGAGTGGTGAATTTGACTGGGGCTGGGGCGGCAGGTGCAGCCTGAGCAAGACCATGGCCTCTTCCTCCCCTATTGTTTCTTCTGGTACTCATCCTGAAATACCAAAAGAGATTTTAGAAACCAAGGATAGAATTCATAGAACTTTAAGGAAAGTCCTATCAATGAATCAAAAGAAGTTTGAATTGAAAGGATTGGATATTGAATCGATTCTCCTCATTCTAGGGTATTACTACCCTATCTTTAATGAGTTTATATAATCCCAAACTAAGGTTTTTAGGGAAACCGAAGCTCCGATACCAACTCTAACAACCCGTATATTTGGACCATTTAAATTGACAATAATCCACACATGTCAACTTAAATAATACAAAACACGAATCATTATGGGATTATGAATACATATATGTAAATGAGAATCAATACAATATCACAGACATAGAACAGTCACAGAATAATGCACCGGAAAATACATCATCATAATAGTAGTTCATGAAGCTACTACAGGAAATACAACAATGTCTCAACATAAAGTGACTGAGATGAAATACAAGATGTTAAATAAACAAGTACATCAAATACTAGAAAGGAATAAACTGATAAAGATAAATGCTAAGTCTTCAGCATCTTCAACCAACCTTGATCGGCAACTGGATAGCTTCAGACTGACCCGAGCATATACAAAAGAAACACTCGAGTCAGGACTCAAAATCTTATACAGGATAATTAGGTGCATATAATAAAGTTCATAACTCAAAGATGAATGTGATACACATCTTTAAGGATCCGATAAACTATCTATATATACAATAGAATACGCTAAATAGATAATGTCTAATCAGTAAAGTATAATATCAAAATAGTGTTAAGGCGTTACCATAATCCCCCTTAACACATTTTATAATGCCATAGTCTATAGAGCACCGTAAACCCCACCGTAAACTAGTGGTTATCAGAGGGTACCCCATAGGTATAACACAAAACAAACCGTAGTGGTCGCGATAGGGTAAACAGTATGACAAGGTATATGAGGCGATACCAACTAGGACACTAGTAGTTGCCTGATCCGGACTGATGTTGGGCATAGCAGCTACTACCCCAACACCGCGAAACAACACTCCCAAATCAAGGGGTGCACCCAAATCAAATCACATAAGTAATAGATAAGGTATCGAAGAAGTGTGTCCGCTAGAGATGGCGATCCTCAATGGCCCGGTGCGGCTCCTGTTTTAGTTATGTCAGGGGTCATTCAATATCGTTCTCTTTCTTCAGTCAACGCGTTCACCAAAACCATCCACTTCGTTCTGGATCAACACTCCGCGTATATTAGTTATTAAAGTGGTTTTCGGTATCGACAAAGAGTATGTCCATATCCGATCCCGGTCTCTTTAATAACTACGCATAAATTACCCGATGGTCATTTAATATTAAAGTTTGAACAAATCAAAGTCCAAAAGTCAAGTTGCAAATTTGACTTTCAAAATTTGACATTACACAATTCGATTTATTTCAAATATTTAAAATCATATTTCCAAATAAAATTTTAGTTCAAACCCTTGAGTTAACAATAATTAAGTATTCAAGTTCAATTTAATAAGATCTAAATTTCACTTATTAAATTTAATTCATAATCCATGGATTCAATTTAATGGTCAATTTATTTCAATTTATTAACTCAAATTCTATTCATTTCAATTCATATTTACATTCATCGGTACCTTAAATGAAATCATAAATTCGATTAAATCATTTTCATTACTAAATTCTCTTTTATCAAAACTTCATTGATTTATTTACCAAATTCAATTAAATTCCTATTTAAAGAAATCCATTTCATTTATTTGGTTCCAATGATCTACATATCACAAATAAGTTGTTTCCGAGTTACAAATCAACTCAATCCATAATCAGTTTACAATGCCCTGATTTAATTAATTCATTAAATTTAAAATCATTTTAAATTTAAATTATCACTAAATCAAATCCATAAAACTTTAGTTAGTTTTGTATTCCTCTTAAGCCAATTTGTTACTTAATCTCAAAATTAAATTTTATAACAAGTTCCAAATCTATTAAATTAAAACCGAGTTTAAATCTAAATCTAACGAATCTAATAAATCTTAAATTATTAAATTCTAAACTTACCTGTTTTCAAAATCTCATTTCGATTAAATTTGTCAATTCCTTTTATTTTATTAAATAGATTTATTAATCCGTTTCAATTTAACCCATTAATTCATTTCAATTAAATCCATTGATTTATTTCAATTAAATCCATTAATTTATTATAATTAAGTTCGTTACTTAATTTCAAACAAATTGTTAAGTTCATTCCTTAATTTCAAATAGATTTCAATTTCAAAAATGATTTTTGTTGACCAATCGGGTTTCTTATTTTTAATTATCTATCCTAGGCCAAAGTTGTTCAATTGGGTATTTATCATTTCAACCCAATATCATAAAAACAAAGCATAGCAAAGCAAAGGGAACTTGCAGTGTGATAACTGGGATGGTGTCAAAGTAAATAACAATCAATAGCAACCATACATGACAATTCAATTTAAATAATCCCGAAATAATCGTATTAATCTACATTTGTTATTTATGCAAATTAATATAATTATTCCTAGAATCCACACTATCATTTCATGAAGATTAAAGATTATTACATTATGGTTTTCATTTGGCGTCCATAATCAAATTACTACATCAATCATAAATTCAATGGTTCAAAGTGTAATTAACAATATTTCTACGTGTCGATTTATTTAACATTTTAAAGGGGTCAAGTTCAACATATATAATCTATTTTAAATTGTTAACTATCCTATATCAAATTCAGTTCCATATTAATCATCACTTACATTAACGACCAAATTCAACATCACATATCAGTTTAGTGTCACAACTATTTACCATAAACTAACCTCAAATCATAATGTAACATCAACCATTTTAACATCCAAATTAATATCAACAACATCTATCACTTGATTATCGTAGCATAATAGATTGAGTCGTGAATGAAATATTCACCTTGCGTGGTTAGAGAAGGTGACGGCGAAGCACGAAAATGGATAGACTAGATAGACGACACACATGAATCTGACACAAACAAAGCAAAGAAACTAGATAGATCTGTCAAGCTGAATGGAAGCCTATATCTCCGAAGCAGCAGCTGGAACAACCACAGTAAACACTGTAGGTGAGTAACTAGAATTCTAAATATTACAGTGCTATGAAATATACGGTTTCATATATGGATTTATATATAAATGACAATGCAACTAAATACAGTCGGCCAAGGCGAGGCGGGCGTGGGCAGTGGTGATGGCTGGACTCGGGTGGTGGCTGGTGGAATGAGACAGATTGAGTTCGGTGGCGGAAGATGGCAGCGGGCAACTGGTCGTGGGATGTGGGCTGGGGAAGGCGGAAACTGACGACAGGTGAAAGGGGTCGGGTGGAGACTGGGCATGTGCGTGGGTCACGGCTGGCTGGGCAGAGGCGGACTGGTATCTGATTTCGATCGGAGTCGGGGGTCGGAAAAGATGCTCCATGAATACAATGAATAGACTGTTCAGCAGCGCGTATCCATTGGGATGTAATTGTGAGGGGGCAATTCCAAAAAAAGCCAACACTTCCCGAATGTATTGGTTGAATGGGGGAATTGTCTCAGCAGTGCACGAATGTCGATTGAAAGCAGTAAACCATTCCGGGGGAGCATGCGGTCTGTCATTCGGTCCCGGTAATAAGACGTCGTCCAACGACAGACCGTGCCTTAGGCAAATCCGTCCCAGCATATCTTCGGAGACATTGGACGACACAAAATCTTGTGGGTTCCCGATGAACCTGGCACCTGATAGCTCGTTCAGAGCTGGATCTATAATTTCGGCCGCGATGACCGGTATCTCTATGACTAAGGGAGATGAACTTTGAGGCTCCTGCCGTTGTGGGCTTGTAGACTCCATAACTAATCAACTTATCAAAACCCATCATTAGATGATAATAAGCCCTTGTGTTCCCCAATGTGAAGTGCATGAATATGTTGTGCAGTGCAGTGCTACATATTACTTGAGAAATTCTACAGAGTTTGAAGAAATATTCGAATGACGAGATCTCGAAATTCAACCGGAGTGACCATCATCGTTGACCGTCACAGCCGTACCATCCAGACTTTGGAGATCGATTCAAGTTGAGGGTAATTAAATGTTGTCAAGTTATAGTTCCATCGACGAGCTTCAAAAGGTAGTCAAATATGCAGTTTAGCAGTTAAGTTCAATTGTGCAAGGCCGAAGCTCGGCGGAATCAAATGTTCGAATCTTCATGAAGTTTGTATCCATCAAAGTTGAAGTTTGGATCGTTCATTTCAAAGGCCTTATTTTCATATCAGTCAAAGACTCCAATTTCATATCGATCAGTAACTTATTTACTTTGTATCGACCGGAAGCTCTCATTTCGTATCGATCAGTACACTTTTGATTTCATATCGATCAAGTCACATTGGCTTTACATCGATCGAGTTGCAACGAAGTTCGTATCGGTTCAAAGTTCTCATTTCGTATCGATTAAACATTTTCTGGTTTCGTACCGATCTCAAACCATGAAGTTCGCACCGATCTAAAAGCATAAAGTTCGTATCGATCGCTTGTTGTGGGTTTTGTTTCCATTGCAGGCCATTCGATTTCGTATCGATCGACTCCGATCGATATGAACTACTATCACTCCGGATCGATGCGTAATTCACCATTTTATCAATTCATTTTTCATCGATACGAAACTTATGCCCCAAATCGATACGAAGCCAAGTCTTCACCTTCCTTTCATCAATACGAAATTGTATTCGTGCTGCCCTCCACACTTCATCTTCTCCAAAACCACTCGGGTACCACCCTCTCCTTCCTCGACCTTATGATGATCACCTCCGGCCACCACTTCATCAGAATCGGTCACGGAGGCAAGCAGGACGGCATGGAATTCCAAGTCCCATTGTTTTTTCGATACAAATTCATGTTTTATTTACCTAGCTTTGGTAATTGGTTGGAAGGATTAGAGTTCGGTTCGATTCGAAGGCAAGAACGGTTTCTCAATTCTATGAAGTCTGGAACGATGCGAATGCCAGAAGAAAACAATGACAAGTAGAGAATTCGGCTAAGTCCTAAGCATATTTATATGGACTCGAATGTGAGAGAGAAAACGATTTGTATCCCGATGATAATGAACCGGTCGAAACGGTCAGGAACAAGATGATACGAAAGAGCTTCCTTCGTATCCATCTACGGTTGATTGTGGGTGAAGCTTTTCGAATCCATCAATCCATCGATATGAAAGGAGCAGTCAGGCTGCGCTGGAGCCGCGTAATTTCATCTATACGAAGCACCATTTCGTATCCATAAGCTTGGAGGCCTAAGCTCCATATCATCGATACGAAATGAAAATTTCGCGTCCATCATTTCGAAGACCGTCTGAGTTCATATCCATCGAGGCAAACTACATTAAAACAACAACTAAATTCGTGTCGATCGACATCGATACGAAAACAATTTTCAACCTTTTACATCGATCCAGGAGAGGATCGATATGAAGGGACATCCCAAAACAACCGTCAGGCGTTGTTACAAATCGAATTTTATGTTGATTCAGGAGAGGGTCAATACAGAACTCGATACAATAAAACTAAAAATACTGGCAACGACTCGTGAACGTGTGAACGTTAACGGGAGTCAGGCTAACATACATTCGTGTATAATGGACTAACATCCAATTTTTAAAATTCACAGGAATTGAATACTCGTATGGTGGCAATTACAATAACAAACAACAGATCACTATCATACAACACTCAGTTACAACAGTACACAATACAACAATTGGCAGTCAAAAATTCATGTTACTGAAGATCAGTCAAAGGTTACATTTTTCGGTAAAGAGATAACAACCGTTCGACAAGTCAAATAGAATTATTCAGAAATGAAGATTGCATCTTTTCAAAGCACATCATGTTCATACAAGACGTACTTTGGGGGGTAAAATGTTATCCCGCCTTTTGGCAAGGCCGTGACACCGAGGAATCGATGGGAAAAAAAGATAATTATCCTCGATTCCAGTTAGGAACAGGTGAGCTATGGATGTCGGTGAATTTTGACCGAGTCCAGATCAAGCTACAATTGATATGACAAGACAAGCAAAGCTATAAGAGCCAACGCTCCAAGTTTCAACTCAATCGAAGTTCATGTGCTCAAGATATGATCGATGCAATTCAAGTAGTCACCTTGTTCGTATCCATCAAACCACTAGGAAGAAACCACGTTCGAATCGATCTGATGCGAATCCATCGGGCGTGCACGGTTTCGTATCAATCAAGAGAGCGGTGTTCTTCATATCCATCAATTATCTGTCGTTCGTATCAATCAAGCCTCAGCTGTTCGTATCCATCAACGAATATTGTTTCGTGTTCTTCGAGTGCACCACTCTCTTCGTATCCATCAACTAGTAACATCATTCCTAATCCACTTAGTCAACTGTTGCCATCTTCTTATCAATCCCTTTCTACCCATTTCGTATCGGTCAGCTGAGGGGAACGATACGAACTCAAGGCTATCCATCGATACAAAGTGGCCCACAACGATCGATGGGAATACACAAATGCCATCGATACGAAGTTGTATCCAGAGGATCGATACGAAGAGCTTACATAAGAATGGATAAGAAGCAGCCTCCAGTCATCGATATGAAGTGGCCTATGATCAACGATACGAACAGAAGCAGTAATGATCGATATGAACAGAGCAGTGGATCGATGCGAACAAGGCTAGCCCAGGTCAACGCAAACAAGGCGCATCCATAGGAAAGACTCGATCGTTCGGCACGAAATGTGGATTGATCCTAAAAGCAAGCGCCACATCAACTGGCATCACGTGCAGACTTATTGATGCAGACATCATTGATACGAATAACATCAATACGAAGAGAACAGCAATCGAAAAGCCCAAACTTGCATCGATCATAACCCACAATCTACAAGTCCTAATGCTATGAAATTTTCACAGGAGCTTACGTACAACCTAAAGAATGTTCATGCTCAATTTCGACTCGATTGGGCCAAATCTTGATCAATACAAAATTCGTTCGTATCGATCACGGACCGAGTGCAAACCACATGGGATCGATCGTGTGGGCCCGCCCACATGCCAGAAGAAGTCTCCCGAGATCTGAGCGAGATATTTGCAACCTACGAATATAAATAGCCGCCCAGAACCTACAGAAATGGGATCTTTTAGCTCTTTGACGTCCAGACTCTGCCGAAACCATTGTTACAGTCAAAAATCACTGTTGTACTCGAAATTTACTGTTGTAATCCGCTGTAACCAACAAGCAATAGTTAATAAAAGTCAATCATTTCATAGTGGATGTAGGCAACACGCCGAACCACTCTAAATCTCTTTGTTCTTTTGCTGTTTTTCTGATTACTGTCTGGAGTGTTTGTTAGATAATCCTCTTTTTATATTTACTTTCTTTATTTTATCTCTTCAAACACTTCCGAAGAGTGTTGTGCCCAATTTTGGTACAAACAGTATGGATGCAAAATCTACCGAATACACAACCTAATAAGATATATATGAAAACCAATATGTAATAAAGTTAAAACAATGGTTAACCGAGATAATCATCGACTGAAAAATCTAACTGGATGCACAACCTAATCGGGTACATATGGATGCAAAAGCTAAGCAGATACACAACCTAATCAGGTACGACTAGATACAAAAGCTAACCAATTACATAACCTAATTACATACATATGGATGCAAAAGCTAACCAGCTGCATTACCTTATTATATACATAGATGTAAAAGATAACAAAATGCACAATCTAACCAGGTACAAATGGGAAACTATCTATAACCGAGTTAGAATAATGATTAATCAAGCTTATCTTCGAAAGCAACACCTAAGCAATAAAACATATTATCATGGAAAAACATATATATATGCATGATAGATATCTAATAATCAAAACACAACCAACTAAATATATGTTTGGCAAATAATTGACTGGCAATTATTTGTTTGCCAGGCCGATATTTGCAAGCGGTAATTAGCCAGGAAAACAAAATAATAGTATTATTTCAAATTCAACAAAAATAAATGAATAAAATAACAATACCAAAAATGAACCATTCAATTCAATTAAATAGAACACTAATTTACATTAATAGTCTTTAAAATATAAGCCTATAAAGTACAAATACTACACTTGATTTCTTAACAAACAAGATCTTTTGTTATGACCTAATTTCTTATGGAAACTTCAAATTTTGTACTTATTCATCTCACTAGCTGACTTAATTGGTTTTGAAGAAATAGCCTTCCTACATCACGTCTTCTCTTAAATGGATGTACTTTACATGTTCCATTTGAAATTAATAAGTGGATGAATCAGGTGAGAATAAGATGCTCAAAAATAGGATATTTTGAAATAGTCCTCAACATATGAATAAACATCCAAATCAAAAGCAATAATACATCAAATAATATGAGGCATATGGAACCCTCTCAATATGCTATAAGTTACAACTACATTATCGAACACTCAAATCTACGTGATAAGATTGAGTTGATTGAATTTCATAAACAACAATAGTTGATATAGTAACTTTCCATTGAATACCCTCAAGGTATAAATCCCTTAAATGCTTATCCATAACAGGGCACAATTGACTATTTCAAGTTTTACTTAGTTTATGTATATCATACATAAGTTTAATGAGCTTCAAACTAATTATATCTAAACATGTAGTGAAAGGTAAATATCTTTCCTCTAAAATCTAATGATTAAAATGTTTTGCACAATTCGAGCTCATTTTCCATATCGATTTCCCATAAAAAACACTAGCAACCTTTTCAAAAGGCAAACCATGCAAAAAGACCCACCAGCACTCCAATCTCAAACAAACCTTGATTAAATATATCTATTATAGTAGCATTAGCAACTCATAAAAACAAAGAAATAATCTATTTCTTTTTACCTTAAGGACACCTTTTTATTACAAAAAATTATTCAAACTATTCTTTAAATGATAGTAACAAGAACCATGAGCTAAACTTAGGCTTGAGGAACACCAAGCAAAAGACTAGGATGCTGATCATATGCAAAAGTGAAATCACAGTTATCGTCACATAACATTTCCTTAAGCTTTGTTAAAAACCAATGCGAATTAGGTTCATCTTCACCAGATACAATGCCAAAAGCTAGTGGAAAAAACCTAAAATAAAAAAATACATATATCACATTCATAAAATAAAAATAGATGCACAAAATATACAAATTACAGCAACATAGATATGTTAAATATTTACCATAAAAATAAGGCAAATATTTGACATTGAAATATTTGACAACCTAAATCATCAAAAATAACAACAAAAATAAAATGTACCAAAAAAGTTTGCCAGGTAAATAAAGTAACAATTATAATACTAATTTAACAAATAACAAACAAACTGAGTAAACTGCAATAATAGAGCTTTGTCAAATATTTGCCAGCTAAATGGGGCAAATATTTGATTGACTAGAATATTGAACAATTATATTACAAATTTCAAAACTAAATCATACCTTGATCACCATTCTTAGCATTAGCAGATATAATAAAACATTGTCCTCTAATTCTCATAAAAGTCCCATCAAGAAAAATTAAAGGACGACAATGATCAAATCCATATCTACATACTTCAAACCAATGAAAACTTTCTCATAACAAGACCACCTTGAAGTTCAACTGTACTATTGGGATTACAAACATCCACAGCTTCACAAAAAGATTTCAAATGATAATACGAAAGAAAATCATTTCCATGTATGTCTTCAAGGGCTAATCTTTTTCCCATGTACGCAAAATAGTAATTTAACACTATATTATACTCGGTACAAATAACCAAACAATATCTTTCATTTTCATTAAAGGATTTGAATAAATAAAATCAACAACCAACTTCTTAATTACTCTGTTAGAAATAGGTGGATAATCAACATCTATAATACCAGCTCCACATGAATGATTAGGTTGCATAGTTTTAGTAACAAAAAAACCTGGTAGGTTAAATTTAAAAGAAGCATTAATACGAAATGTACAACCTTCCAGTGAACAAATAGGTGTAACTCACTCCCTATCATTTTTAACAACATTACTTTATATTCATTCTTTGTACAATATATCTTGAGATACAATTAGAATTTTTTAGCACCACCAGCAAATCTTTGACCAACACGAGTAAATACTGGATTGCTAGAATCATTTTTTAACAGTTGTTTCAAAGTAGAACTAGAATCAGTCGAAGAACCAACAATCAAAGAAGCAGATGTGCCACACTTAGTAAAAGAAACAGGAAATGAAGAAGTATAAGAACCAAAATCAACCGAAATACTTTTACACTATTTATGTATAACCACAAATAGAAAATCACTACGGCTATGAGCAACTAGCAACAGTATACTACGTAAATCAAACTTGGTTTCAGCTGCTCTTTTTCTATCATCTCCTTCATAAACCAATTAAATAGAACTAGGTGTTCCTTCAGGCTAACGTATCATTTTTCAATCTCAACACATTACCACTCAAACCAAGCCTCCTACTATATGTATTGTTACCCAACATAAAAATGACAAGGACATCAATTGAACCAGGCCTGCAAAAATACATATAATGTTAAAATAAAAGTACTACAACATGAAAAAATAGGAAAAACTGCCATGGCGAATATTTGCAATACAATTATTTGTATGGAAAATATTTGTCAAACAATTATTTGTCATATGAATAATGGCCTGCATAAAACTTAACTGAAATCATATAATTTTCATGGCATACAATACCAGCAACATAGTTGAAATATAAGAATAACAACATAATTAAGCTAACCAATTGCAACAATAATAAAAAAACCACATTCAATTCAACATAGGAAAATACTTGCCATATAAATAATGGCCTGTATAAAATTTCACTGATAGATCCTGTACATTTCATGTGATAAAATACCAAAATATAGTTGAACTATAGTAAGTGCAACATAATTAAGATATCCAATTACAGTAATGACAAAACAACCATATTTAATTCTAATGATGCACATTAAAAAAACAAAATAACTAACCTCGAAGTCATTTATATAGCACAAAATCAAAGAAGAAGAAGATGTGCAAATCAAAATAAATTCATTAAAAAACTTTTCCAATCAATAAACAACTGGGATGAAAAAGAGCATAAGATCTAGAAAAGCACGATATTTGGATGAGCAGAAATGGAAGAATCTAAACAAGATGAACAAAAGAATCTTCATGAAATTGAAAGTGATGAAAATAATACTTCAGAGCGTGTGGGAATTGATTTTGGAAGGAGAGGGGTTAATATGGGAACGTGATTAAGATAGAATTTTGAAAAACAAAAGTAGGGACGGAAAACATAATGTAAAATTGGGAGGGATGTACTCTATAAAATAATAGAAAATAAGGATGTGTGACAAATTACCACTTTCTTTTTTCCAAAAAAAAAAGGAAAAAAGGTTTTCACCACCTAAAGATTCCCCTTCTGTTCCTCACTTTTAAAAAAAGCATATCTTTATACTCATTTTCTCCCTTAGGTAATGATGAAATTACCCACAACTGAGTCCATAAATTAAGAAAAACGCTTCGATTACCTTACTATCACGACGTGGAGAATAACAAGAACCCACCCGTAGCGGGGGTGGGTGTTAACAACATGCCCGCTTGTCGCAAGCCAGTGTGTTTTCTTTTCAAAAAACCACGCTGGGCAAGTGAGAGTTATTGGAATTGGACAAGCATGCAGTGAAAGAAATGGATAAATTTAAAAAAAATTCCATTTTTGATTTTAATTGAACCTATGAAGTCTAAATTTATATAGTGCTTTTCTAAATTTTCTTTTAAATAAAACTAGTGCTTTATTTAAACCTATGAATAATGTTTTATTTTATTTATTTTGAATTATGTTTTAAGCAAGTGTATCATATGCCCATTTGTGTAAACGTGCACATGCAACATAATAATGTGTACATGGTTTAACATGCCCAAGTTTAGGTAATAGGATTTACATTGCTACGGACATGTTATCCCATCCTGTATTTGATTATACCATCTAAATGTATGTACAAGTGCATCCATATTTTACAAACATAATATATACAAATATACATACATACATGCATACATACATATATAATATAAGTGTGAAAATAAAGGACTATTAACTTTAAATAATATAGCAGTTTAGTCTTGGAGTGTGTAAGTTTTAGAAATGAAAGGCTAAGTCATATTAAAGAATAAGAATTATAGTAACAATTAATACTCTCTGTAACTTTATAGCCTCAAAAGAAAAAGAATTAATGCAGTAACTAATACTCTTTGTAACTTACATAGCCTCTTCATTTCTAAACAAAAAGATCAAAAATACATATTAATATATGTATATATGAAATAATGATAAATTTGTAATATATATATATATGTGCATAAATAAATAAACATATAAAGGATTAAATATAAATATATTAAAAAAGTCTCTCTCCCATGAGGAGAGAAACTACCAACATGCAATTTAAGGTATTAGGAAAAATTCTTTCAATCTTGTAATAACTTCTTGTAATTAAAGTTGGCTGTGAGGGATTCAGAAAGGTGTTCATTTACTATCGTATTCCCTATGTGTGTATAATGGCGAAATCGATTTTCTGGATATAAAACTAAATGTCGATTCAAGAAAATTAGTGGCTTCTACTAATAATAATAAAAACTCTTCAAGCCAGAGGATCTTTCTCAGTTCTTCGCATCTTTCATGCCTGCTTATTTCGATTCTAATTTAGGTTTTCCTCATGAAATGGCAAACTAGATCTGTGTAAACCCTAAGAGATATGATTAACGACATCGACCTCTGTCTTTGAGGGGAATAACCATAACAACCTAGAATTTTGGTCATTAAATTTTAAATATTTAATTAATTTTAAATAATTAGATTTTGGAATTTAATAACTTATATTCAAATATAGAGATTATTTAAATATTTAGATTTGTGAATTAAATATGGATTTAATAATTTATTTAATTCGTTTTAATTGACAAAAAATAATTTTGAATTCGTTTTGTAAATTTATCTACAATAATAAATTATTCAAATAATAATAAGAAAATTTTATTTGTTAATAACATGTCTTGATTTTTGTTGTAGTATTTTTATTTTAATTTATAGAATTTTTCCATAATTTTTAATTTGGAAAATATTTAAATTATCATTTGACGATATTTTGGAAAATGATGATTTTTTTAGATTTCACATAATGTAATACCTAGTGTATTTTATTATCGATTTGAGATCGTGTCGCATTTCTGAGTGCGACCATATTTTTGTTTTAGCGTTCGAGCTTATACGAGAACGGAACTCCGTGCAGCGTCGCGTTGGAAATTTCAACATAAAACAAACATAAGTACAATCACGCACATAAATTTGTTTCCTTTGTCTCCAAAAAAGTACCATTCCATTAAATTACTTAAACCAATATTCAGTTCATTTTCCCGACCACACCATTTCTTTCTTCTTCCTCCGTTCTTCATTTCCAGTTAATAATGAAATGGCCACATCTTTGAAATTCAAAAATCAAACCCGTTTCTTGACAAAAATGGTCAAAACAAGCGTCTTTAGAATCGTTTTGGAGAGCTCTTCAGTTCGATGCGGATTGGATGAAGTGTGATCGTGGGTTTTGAGATGTTCAAAATTTGCAGTCGACCTAGGGTTTCAAGTAGCGGCGGTTTTAGGCAGCATGGGATCACGGGTTGGTTGATTTGGTTTTCTCGTTTGAAGGAGCATATGCGGGGGCATTGTGGCGAGGCGCGACAGTTAGGTGGTGACTGCGATCGTGAGGAATTAGTTCGAGCAACATCAGGTCACATCCTTTTAGGGGCACTAGAGCTTGGAGTTTTGAGGACCAGTGCGGCGAGATGACGGAGAATAGTTCAATGGCGAAGTTGGTTCGTAAAAATCGTCGAGAAATGTTACGCGTCAGTGATTAAACATGCACGGCTGTTTCCCTATACTTGTCGATTTAGGGAGGATAGTTTTTTGAGGGAAAGATAGATTCAGATTGGGTCATTGAATAGTTAATTAAAGTAATTAAGGATTAATTATATTATTTAAATTTGCCAATCTTATAACATCAATATCTATTTTATAATAGGTCCAAATCGAACGTGGTCAGTTGCGTTGCGTTCGTAATGTCGAGAACTAAGTTTTGAAATTGGATTGGTTGAGATTGGAGCTTGTAGAATTTCGAGCTATATTTGATTTTATGCGAAACCAGAAAACTTCGATGATAATTGGAATTCAGTGAGTTTATTCATCTTTAAATTAGCTATATAATATTTGTGATGCTATAAATTTATTGATGAATGCTTGGTTAATAGTTTAGATATTATTGTTGTTTGATTATTTGTTTGGCTGAAAATCCCGTTTTGGAAAACAGATGACATATTAACTTAATTGTTGTGAACACATATGGTTATATGTATTGTTCGTAACCATTGTTTTACAGGGAACTTTTATAGATAGACCCTAAGGGATTTCTCGTCAATAATAATTATTTATTTTCCTATACTACTTCTATTGATGTTTAGTTGAAATTAATCGTGATATTTTATTTAAATTATTTAAGTGTCGTTATAGAAATTTTTGCTATATCGTCAATTATTGAATATATCATCTCCTAAACCCTTTGTGTATGTATTGAACTTGAGCTTGTATTTTCACAAAATTAGATGTTTAAAATTCATTAATCATTTTAATTAATGATTTTCTAATTTAACTAATCATTTAAATTAATGATTATTTGAATTTAATAAATTGTTTTAATTAATGATGTTTAATAATTATTAGCCATTTTAATTAATGATATTTGAATTTAGTTAATAATTTTAAGTACTGGTATTTGAAATTTATGTACTCATTCTAATTAAGATATTTGAATGTAATTAATCATTTTAACTGATGATATTTAAAGTTAATTAAATAATTTAACAAAGGTATCTAAGTTAACTAATTAACTTAATAAAAGTGATTAAAGTCAATTTAATGAAAGTGTTTTAAAGTGAATTAACTGACTTGGTGTTTTAAAGTTAATTTCGTGATTAAGTAAAAAGAAATAATTAACTATTTACATAAAGATAACTGATTGATTTATTAAAAGAGATTATAGATTTGATTTATTATCTTTCGAAATAATTAATGTTGGTTTAAATTTATAAAAGGGATTTTCAATTTGATTTATTTTGTTAGGGAAATTAATGTGGTTTTAAAAGTTATAAAAAGGTTATATAAATTATCCTTTGGGATATTAACCTTTGATTTAAAATTGATAAAAGTAATTTAATTGATTTATTATCTTTTGGGATAATAAATATTGTTTTAAAATTTATAAATAATAGTTTATAAACAAGAAGATCTTTTAAAAAGAATTATTTCAAATAAAGCTAAGTGTAAATTGTTTTGGGTTTATAATAAACTATGTTTTGACATTTTTTGACCTTGGTTTTAATACACTTAGAAAATATAATTTGCCAATTTAAAAAGAATATTTAAAGAGTGTTTTTAAAGCATCTTTAAAAGTACTGTGATGTGAAAATCAAGTGTAAGTGAAAATAACTATCTTATCATTCCCAATAGTTGATTTATCGACTATCGACTTTGATTCTGCTTTCTTCTTTATATTTCGTCACTCTAAGACAATGTATTGCTCATTTGAGCCTTATTATTCGTTATCGAAAATGACTAAACTCAAAGAGTGAGTGGGCGCCAAGCTATGTGGGGTTGCTCCCATTAGGGTATTTTCACATCCAATCTAGATTGGATTCGGTGTTGCGCGTTAAGATGTGAAATATTCGGATACTTAGTAACAGTCGACGGCATCTGGCTTGGAGGTTTTCGAGAGCCATCAGAGTTCTCAAGCATATTTATAGAGGTATACTTTCGATAAGGGAGGCGCACCCTTCTAGTCATTGTTAGAAAAACTTCTCTTTCCCTTATTGTTAATTCAAATCTTTGAATTATTTCCTTAATTACATGGAGAACTGCCTTGTGGTCTTCTCTATGTTCAATTATTTATGACCATTCTTTCAAGCCTGAAATTTGATATTATTTATGCCCGTTTATTCAGTATGAGATTTGTTCTTACTAGTACTCACCCCTTTATTTGGATTGTTTCTGTTGTTTATTTCCATTCTTTCTTGATTGGATTGTTATTATGATTCATTTCCCATTTCTTCATTTATGGATGTTGTTCTTATGAGGTGAAAACCCGTTTCGCATTAGCGGCGTGGTCTCACAGTGTTTTTATATGTTCATTATATTACTTGAGTTTTCTCACGCTGGTTTTCCAGACTGACCTGGGTGTTATTTTTTTGTAATGCTCAGGTCAGACCGAGTTTTTTCCAAGTTGGCTTTGGTGATATGAAGTTATTGGAGAAGATCTGGATGTTCACCTATTGTAGTTTTTTTAATTCCGCTGTATTATATTGTATACCTATCAGCAATTATAAGGTCATAATTTTATAACTGTTCAACTGATAAGATTTTTTAAACTCTGATGTACTCTGTATTTTAGAGTGGCAATTTTACCGTCTTTGTTATATTATATGTTGTAACGACCCGTGAATTTCGTTAACTAAGTTTGTCATAATTTCCATAATTTATAGTAAAGTGAATGTTAGGAATTAGATGTAGCAATTGTAATTAAAAGTTAACTAAAAAAAATATTTAAAATGAAATTCCAATTCAATAAAATAATGTAAATGTTATGATTTGATTTTTAAATAGAATATGAGAAACAAGAGTAAGTATTGAATAATATGTTATTTATTTATGGTATTGAATAAAAATTGGTAAACCAATTGTAATTAATGGTAATAATGTGATATAAGCTAATAAATTAGATTTCAATGCAACACCCATTAATGAATGTAATTGAAATAGAATTTAGGTAAATGTACACTAGGTTATAAATCAAATAGAAGGAAACAAACGTATATATCGAATTGATTAATGAATAAATATACATTGAATAGTAATTGAATGTACAGTAATGGAAATTGTGTAAAATCAATAATGATAATTAGATGTGCCTTATTGATAATTAATGCCATAACGGAAAGAGTAAATGTATTCATTTGAATATAAAATTGCAATTGGGTAGGGATTGTTAAGTAACAACGTTAATGCAAGGTAAGTGATGCTAAATTAAAGTCAATAATAATGAATAGTGACTAATTCAAAATTTGTAACATATATTTTAAATTACCTGCTTATTTGTTAATGGAATTAGAATTTGTAATAAGTGATAATAAAATAAACGAAGGTTACACTAATGGGAAATGAAATAACGTTCATTAAATGTTGAGTAATCATAGGGTCATATTTATTAAAAGCGTTACTTTAATAATGTGGATTAATTGAGAAATTAATACTTGAAGCAGGTAAAGTAATAACTAAAAGGGAAATATGTTATAAATTGATTTTACCTAAACTTAAGTGTAAGATAAAGGTTGAATTTGGAACTTATCCATTTAATTTGAAACTTATTAGGATAAAATGGGATTCAATTTATAATGAGGGTTTATTTTAAGAAATCGAAATAAATTCTTTAATGAGAGAATTAAGCTACTTTAAACTGAGACGGGAATTTGTTTAAAGAATTACAAATTAATTAGTAAATTTTATAAGATGAAATTAATACTAACCCTATTTAGATTATGACAGTTGGCTAATCTACAGAATAGGAAGCTATATTTATTTATTTAATTGGAAAATTTAATTACTTTCTTTGAAATTATTGTGAATAAATGAAATATGATAGTTAAATGTTAACGTTGAAGGAAGTATAGAGGAAATCTAAGAAAATAAATGTAAACAATAGTGAGCCAATGTAAATTGCATCTTTTTGATAATAATAGACTGAATAATAGAATGAAAGGTAATTAAATGAAATTTTGAAAATTTAATTTACAATTTCTAAATTCAATGAATTTGAGATAAACACTGAAATTGATAAATTTATCAATTTTTAAATTTACTTTTAATTTGGTTAAAACATTGTAATTTACTGAGAAATATAAAAGGGTTAAAATTGGTAAATTTTAAGATTTAAATTAAAAGTTGGATTTTATTAATTTTTTATTTATTTATTTATATAATTGATGGAAAAATAGTCATTTTGGCCACTGACTCGGATTTCGATGAAATAAGTTTCATCAGATCCATAACGGTGAATTATAATAGTGTTTCAAGTTTCGTAACAATCGGATTTGTCATTTGATCGTACGGACTCGAAACGCCTTGAAATAAATGCAATTGTAATCAATTGAAATCAATTTGAAAATTTTGATTTTAGCATAACTTCTTCATACGATGGAATTTGGACTTGAAACCTTTTCCATTGCATTTAAAATATTTTAAAACACCTATTTTGATATATGGGTTTACCCAATTCCATTCCGGAGATAGAACGGGCTTTTTGGACCACTTTGGCGTTAGCGCGTAAATCTATCTTATCCATCCATTCAAACGTCAACCCTGCCTATATATTTCCTGTTATAAACCCTAGCCTCCCTAATCTTCATTTGTCTGTACGTATAATTCATCTTCTTCTTAGCTCCTCATTCCAATGGCAGACAAAACCTAATTCCCAAATTCCAAAATCTAATTTCAAAAAAAAAAAATTGAGATTTACGCGCTTTGGGTCGCGCTTGGGGTTTCAAGGGAAAAAACCCTGGAGCTACTTCGAGTCGGGAAGAAAACTACTCGGGTCATCGGGTCGTTTTCGCAAAAACTCCAAGCAAGCACCGGGTATTTGAGGCGGCGGACCGGGTTGAACTTGAAGTCGACTCAGCACCAGAATTTTCCAATCTTCAAATTTTCATAACTTTTGCATACGGACTCGGATTTGGACGCGGTTTCTTTTGTTAGGATCGTATCGAAATTCTGGACACTTTGACGCTGGTTTGGACGAATTCTGAGACGGTCAAATTTTTGGGTTTAAATTGAATTTAAATTCAATTTAAATTCAAAAGGTGAGTGTTTTAACCCACTCACAACTTCTAAGATTTCTTATGTTTGTTAAATTAAATTTTGATGTGATTTAAAATTTTCTATGATTGTTTGGGCATATAGTTAATCATCATCTCAGTTAGATAACATTTAGTTAAATTTAATTGTTATTTAATTTTATTATTGCATAAAATTTGCGAGTTAAATTTATTTATTATTGCATATAAACTGCCAGTTGAACAGTTATTAAATTTTATTGAATATAAACTATTTGTTGATGCCTGTTATATTTTATATGCTTTATATTGATGTTTTGTTTAAATTGGATGATGATTGTAATAAATGGTTGTTTATTTATATTTGGATGAATGGATGCTATATTCTATATTGTATAAACTGCAAGTTATTATGCATTTTTATTTTATTCGGGATTGCGGTTTGAAATGATATATAACCATAATTTTAATTTAAATTGCGGATTGAAATGATAAATATCCGTATCACTTGACCATAGGATAGAAAATTATATACAGGAAACGTGGTCTATATATAAAATATTTTAAGGGATTTTCTATGGTTTGGAAAGAAATATACGGTTTAATAAATATTAAATTTTGATATTATATAAATATTATTTTATATATGGTTAAATTCTAAAATTTAAGCTATGTATGACTTGATGATGTTTTAAGTTTGATTTACGAATATTTCAAGTTTGAGCTTTATTTAAGTGATATTGAATTTATTAAATAAATATTTCTAAACTAAATAACAGTAAATTGAATTAAGGTATATATAAGATTATCATATTTGGTTGGGAATTTTGGAATATTTAAAGATTTGAAATATATCAAAATTGAAATGTTTTATTGAAATTAAGGTATTATTGTTTTTCAAAGTATTTGTTTTCGAAATTGTTATAACTTTGAAAGTAATATGGTTTGAAAATGAATTTATTTGAAATAGAATTTATTTAAGAATTATCTTTAAATATATTGATTTGAAACCGATTGAAATTTTGAGTTTAAGAATATGACTACATTATGTGATTTGGGCTTAAGATGGTTTTAAAGAATATTTCAAGTTTTATAATTAAAAGTAAGAATAGTGATTGAAAATTTGGATTTTATTTAAATGATATATTATTGAATTTGGTTTTTAAGTATATACTATTTTGAAGTAAATGATATGTTTTGAAATAGCAATAATAATTTGGTTTTAAAGTATATACTATTTTGAAGTAAAGGATATGGTTTGAAATGGCAATAATATTTTGGTTTTTGATGTATATACTATTTTGAAATAAAGAATATGTTTTGAAAGGGCAATGATTGTGTTTTTAAAAGTATGTATATTTTTTAAAATGACCACGGTGTTATAATACCGATTGGTTGTTAAAGAGACCGGGATCGGATATGGACATACTCTCTGTCGATACCGAAAACCACTTTGACAACCGTGTACGCGGTGGAGATTCCAGAATGAAGTAGGATGGTGGCGACGTTCTTAAGGTATGTTACGTGGACCCAACTCCCATGAGTTGGCATAAGGTGGCTAAAACAGGAGCGATCTCGGACTAGTGAGGTAGCACCTCTTCTCGGACACATTTCTTTGATATTATACTCTTACTTGTGATTTGACTAGATGGCCATCCTCCGATTTGGGAGTGTTGTTCGAGGTGGACGGTAGTGGCTGCTATCCGCTCCATCAGTCCGTGTGCGTAATTGGTATATCTACCCTGGCATTGCCTTGTGTGCCGTGTCACCTACCATATCGAGCTTTACTACAATTATGATTTTATGATCCGACCGCGTTAAGGTTCTCCATCCCCTTAACGCTATTTTCTATATGATTATACTTTACTTATTAGACACTACTGTATATAGCGAATATTACTACATAGTAGATAGTTTAACGGATCCTTAAGAGATGTGAATCCCGAACATTTCTTAAGTTACTGCACTCACGTTAGACACTGGATAGGAGATGTCAAACCCCGTAAACATCTCTGACGCCGTTTACACTCATATTTATTTCATTGATTTAACTTACATAAGATCTTTTAGTTTTGACTCGAGTGTTTTGTCTTTTCAATTCGCTCGGGTCAGCCTGAGCATTTCAGGATTTGAAAGCTCTATTTCTGGAGGACGAAGACGAAGATTTTATTACTACTATTTATTATATTCCACTACATCATTGTATTCCGCTGCATAATTATCATTCTCTGGTATGTGTAACTCTGATATGTATTGTATAAGTATAATCAAATGTTTTGTAAAACAGCTTCATGAACTGTTATTTGATTATTATATTTTATCGTTCCGCTGCAAGATTCTATTTTGTTCTTTTATTTCTCCACTTTTTCTTATTTACCCCATAACAATCCACCCTTCTGTATGGTTTAAGTCGACATGTGTGTCTGCTTAAGCATAAAAAAAGGTGGGATGTTACATATGTTGTCGATTCCACTATGAGATTCTGATTTCCTTGTTCTTTGTTCTTTTCCTTTTATTTTATCATAAAAATCTGCCGTTCCGAGGATTGGATGTTCGGCATTTGAATACCGTGGATGTATTTGGTGTCGACTTTCGATGGTCGAAAAGGCGGGTCGTTACAATTTGGTATCAGAGCTGAAGGATAAGCGAGAAACTTGGCTTTGGTAAGGTATGACTCATCAGAGATAGGGTAAGTAATGCCCTAGAATGAGTAACTCATTAGAGATAGGGTAAGTGACACCCAACAATGAGTTAAATGTATTATATATACGAGAGTGTATTTGTTATTGTTATAAAAACACATTGTGTTGATTAGTCTGTTGAGTTGTTTATGAATTCGGTCGAGACTTGGGGCGCCACGGTGTCGATAGGGATTTCTAAATACTTGAACAAGGCAAACAGACATGATATTGACTTTTGAAAATTTGTAAATGAAAGAATTTACCTTGGTTTATATTTTTATATATAAAGGAATAATTTTAAAAAAATTATATATTTATAGAGTATGTTTGTTTGAAAGTGATAATATTTATTTATTATAACTATTGTTTGATTAGTCATGCTTGATTAAATTAGGAGCGTTGATTGTCATTTGTTGATTGCTGGTTATCTATGCTCAGCTTATTTTAAGCATTTATTATTTTGGTTATAAACGAATCCCTTGTGAATTAAATTTCACAATATGACTATAAGGTGTTCAATTATAAGGTTGCGTCAAAAGTAATTTTTTAATAAAAGTTATTTAAAAAAATCTAAATGGTAGGATGATACATTTAGAGAATAAATATTTGAGAAAATTTTATTATAATAATGAGAATTATTATAATATAAGATGGTTTTATATAAAGGCAATTTTATATAAGTTTGGTTTATAAAATGTGTTTTAAAATGGATTTTTGAATTTAAATCCCGGAGTTGTTTGAAAATGAATTCAAAAGGATTTTGAGAAATATAATAGTAATATTATTTGGGTGTATTTATAAATAAAAATATTTTCGAAGTGAAATTTTGAATGGAATGCATTTTCTTTATGGTAATTCGGAGGAATTCGTCTCGATTAGCTTTGTGGTAATATGAATAATCTTCTAAGTGACGATCGGATGTTTCCTTAGGTGAACATTATGGGGCACTTAGTAAATCATTATCCTTTTCATTATGCGATCGAAATGAATTCAAATCCGGACCAACCTAAAGTGAGTTTTAATAAATAAATTGGTGAAGTTATTTCATATAGAAATACTTATGGAATGTTTTCAAAAAGGAGATTTGAAATAAAAACCAGATAATTATTCTTAAGTTTCTTAAAGGAACTGGTTTAAAATAAAAGTTATTTTGAATAATAATTTGAAAAATGAAAATTTTAACACTCTTGGATTGAAAAGAAATAAATTAACTCAAGTTTTAAATGGGTTAAATTAGATAGAAAGGTTTTGGTAAATTTATTTAACTAAAACCATAGTTTTTGTTAATCATATAAGTTATGTAAATTATTTAGTGATATTGAGCCAACCCATGAACATTTTTCCTTAGAGCACTATAAGGTAAAGAGGTCGAAGGGTTGACTCTATTTTAAAGACTCATATTTTGTTTGAACTTCCAATTAAATTTTGAGAGAAATAAAAGTAAATAACAAATAAATATTTTTTTTTTGTATATACTCTTAGGATGTAGAAGAGTATTATACAAGTAAATAAAATAGAGTAAGCTTTTATTTGTTGTTTTAAAAAGAATTATCTTTGTAAAATGTTTGTAAACTTAAGTGGAAATTGATGAAATAATTCATGGATAATTTTAGTATTGATGAAATACTATTAATGAGAATGTAAGGGATTTGGAAAGAGATAGGAATAATTAGGAAACCAGTCGAACTAAGTACGTAAGTTATACATAGATCATTTTATTCACACAGTTCTTGATCTAGGATTCAAATACATAACTTCGGCTGATTCACACTAGTCCAAAAAGGATTTCTCACTTAATTCTTGTCAGCGAACACTTGATTCGAATTCTTGATATGACATTGAGGGTTCCTATCATATTTTATGGCTATGCAAGGAGAACGAAAGTTTGCAATCGAGGAATTTGATCGAAGTCTACCATAGAGAGGTCGAGTGAGCAATACTAATTTGGAAGTCTATGTATCCGAGCAAGTGATCAGATCAAATATAGCATATGGATGATTTATGTATATCATATGGGCTTGAGTATATTTGTATACTTGGTGTGTGGTTTAAGGAAGTGTGAGTCTAAGCAAAAATTCTAAATATGGTTGTTAGTCATTTGACATTTTAAATAATGTTAAGTGTTACATTTTTCCCTTATGAAATTTAATTGAGTGATAATGCTAGTTTATTCTTATATAGAATTTGCTTTGATTCAATTTGATTGGTTGTGTGATTTATATACCATAGTTTATAAAGTTTAAATTTACAAACAAAAGTTTTTGAATTGTTGTTTATTAGGACTTAAATCCCGGTGCTTTTGAAAAAAAATTAATTTCGAAAGAAGTTGTGAAAGAAATAATAAAAATATTGTTTTGGAAAAAATAATATATATTGATGAAGTGTTATTATTTTTGAACGTTTAAAAATAATATTTTTGAAGAGATTTTTCAAATGTTTTTGTTTTGACTAAATTTGGGCAATTAGGGGTTTTTTGATTTAGGAGACTTGATAGGTATATCTATTTACTCTAATTGTTGTTTTAGGAGGAGCTGGAATACCACTAGATGCTCCATGTTGTTTTGATTCTAGAGTTATACCATATTTCGGTAGGAAGAGCCCTTTCCCTGTCATAATTTTTTTTGATTTTGATTTAATTCTGTTCGAAGTAAATTTGGAAATATATTTTGAATATAAAATCTGGGCATTTAGTTCTAACAATTTTCTTTTAGAAAGATTGGATGTGTAGTTTTGATTTGCGAGTATTATCTGTACTTTGTTGCATATGGTTGATGTGTTGCTTTTTGGTTGCATGTAGCTTTATTTCATACTAGAGTTGTATGTAGATTTATATCATGCTAGTTTTTGCATGTAGGGTTGCCTCATTACTATTAGTTGCACTATATCGCCATGTTGTCTATGAATGTTATATTGCTTATGCTATTTGATTTTATGATCGAGATAGCTAGTATATTTCTCTTTTATCAGTATGACTCATTTTTGAATTATGTAAGTACAGGGAAGCAAGAGATTTCTACTGGACTTCTTTTGCACTTGCATTTGCATCGAGATAATAAACTGCTTGAAAAATATAAATCAAACACAAAAAGGTATGTAGTAGATTTAGAAGTTTGGTATTCTGTTTGGTTGATGATTTTATGCCCCAGATATGTGAGGCCAATTGTCTTTTGTTGGTTTAAGGCCTGTAGAGGCAATTTGTAATTTTGCCGATCGAGCTGCACAAAGGAAGTACTGCCAAAAATTTCTATAATATTTGGGAATTAATTAAGTAATAAGTTTAATAACTCGTTTTAATTAATAAGTTTTTTCTAACCTTAGAGGTCTGGTGACATTTTTTCCTTGGAAATTTCGGGGATAAAATTCTTTTAAGAGGGGGAGAACGTAACAAACCAGAATTTTGGTCATCAAATTTTAAATATTTAATTAATTTTAAATGTTTAAATAATTAGATTTTGGAATTTAATAACTTATATTCAAATATATGGATTACTTAAATATTTGAGTTGTGAATTAAATATGGATTTAATAACCTTATTTAACTCCTTTTATAAATAATAATGGTGAATTCATTTTGCAAATTTATTTACAACAATAAATGGTCCGAATAATAATAATAATAAATTATTTGTTAATAAAACGTCTTGATTTTTAAATTAATTTATAGAATTTATCCATAATTTTAATTTGAAAAATATTTAAATTGTCGTTTGACGATATTTCGGCAAACGATGATATTTTTAAGATTTCACATTATGTAATAACCAATGTATTTTATTATTGATTTGAGATCTTGTTGCATTTCTAAACGCGGCCTATTTTTGTTTCAGTGTACGCAGTTCGTACGAGAACGGAACTCTATGCAGGTCGCGTTGGAAATTTCAATTTAAAAAAATATATAAGTACAATCATGCACACAAATTTGTTTCCTTTGTCTCCAAACTAGTACAGTTCCATTAATTTACTTAAACCAATATTTAGTTCATTTCCCCAACCACGTCATTTCTTTCTTCTTCCTTCGTTCTTCATTTCCAATTAACAATGAAATGGCAACATCTTTGAAATTCAAGAATCAAACTCATTTCTCGAAAAAAAATTCAAAACAGGCGTTTTTAGAATCGTGTTGGAGAGCTCTTCAGTTTGATGCGGGTTGGATCAAGCGCGGTCGTGGTTTTGGGATGTTCGAAATTTGCAGTCGACCTAGGGTTTCGAGTAGCGGCAGTTTTAGGCGGCATGGGGTCGCGAGGTTGGTTGGTTTGGTTTTCTCGTTTGAAGGAGTGTAGGCGGTGGCGTTTTGGTGAGGTACGTCAGTTAGGTGGTGATCGCGACCATAAGGGGTTGGTTCAAGCGACATCAGGTCGCATCCTTCTAGTGGCAGTCGAGGTTGGAGTTTTGAGGATCGGTGAGGCAAGATGGTGGAGTGTAGTTCAATGGCGAAGTTGGTTCGCGAAATCGTCGAGAGATTCTTCATGTCAATGATTGAATGTGCACAGCTGTTTCCCTGTACATGTCGATTTGGGGAGGATTGTTTTTTTGGGGGAAGATAGATTTAGATTGGGTAATTGAATAGTTAATTAAAGTAGTTAAGGATTAATTATTATATTTAAATTCACCAATCTTATAACATCAATATCTATTTCATACTAGGTCCAAATCAAATGCATCCAGTCGAGTTGCGCTCTTAATGTCGAGAACTAAGTTTTGAAATTGGATTGGTTAAGATTGGAGCTTGTAGAATTTCAAGCTAAAATCAGTGGAACTAGAACGCTTCGGCGATAATAAGAATTTCATTGAGTTTACTCACCTTTAATCTAGCTATATAATATTTGTGATGCTATAATTTTATTGTTGAATGCTTGATTGATAGTTTAGATATTTTTGTTGTTCGATTGTTTGTTTGGTTGAAAATCCCATTTTGGAAAATGGATGACATATTACTTAATTGCTGTGAACCCATATGATTATATATATTGTTCGTAACCATTGTTTTGCAGGGGACTTTTATAGATAGACCCTAAGGGGTATCTCATCAATAATTATTATTTATTTCCTTATACTGCTTATATTGATGTTTAGTTGAAATTAATCATGATATTCTATTTAAATTGTTCAAGTGTCGTCATAGCTATTTTCGCTATATCATCAATGATTGAATATCATCTCCTAAACCCTTTGTGTATGTTGAACTTGAGATTGTATTTTCACAAAATTAGATGTTTAAAATTCATTAATCATTTTAATTAATGATATAATCATTTTAGTTAGTGATTATCTGAATTTAATAAAAAAATTTAATTAATGATGTTTAAAATTTATTAATCATTTTAATTAATAATATTTGAATTTAGTTAATCATTTTAAGTAATGATATTTGATATTTAGGTACTCATTCTAATTAAGATATTTGAATGTAATTAATCATTTTAACTAATGATATTTAAAATTAATTAATTAATGTAACAAAGGTATTCAAGTTAATTAATTAACTTAATAAAAGCGATTGAAGTTAATTTAATGAAAGTGTTTTATAGTGAATTAACTGATTTAGTGTTTTAAAGTTAATTTACTGATTAAGTAAAAGTGTTTTAGAAATAATCAACTGTTTAAATAAAATAATTGATCAATTTATTAAAAGATTATAGATTTAATTTATTATCTTTCAAAATAATTAATGTTGGTTTAAATTTATAAAAGGGATTTTTAATTTGATTTATTTTGTTTGGGAAAATTATTGTGGTTTTAAAAGTTATAAAAAGGTATATAAATTATCCTTTGGGATAATTAACCTTTGATTTAAATTTGATAAAAGTAATTTAATCGATTTATTATCTTTTGGGATATTAAATATATTTTTAAAATTTATAAATAATAGTTTATAAACAAGAAGATCTTTTAAAATGAATTGTTTCAAATAAAGCTAAGTGTAAACTGTTTTGGGTTTATAATAAACTATGTTTTGACATTTGTTTTGACCTTGGTTTTAATACACTCAGAAAATATAATTTGTCCATTTAAAAAGAATATTTAAAAGAGTGTTTTTAAAGTGTCTTTAAAAGTATTATGATGTGAAAATCAAGCGCAAGTGAATACAACCATCTTATCATTCCCAATAGTTGATTTGTCGACTATAGACTTTGATTCTGCTTTCTTCTTTATAATTCTTCACTCTAAGGCGATGTGTTGCTCATTTGAGCCTTATTATCCTTTATCGGAAATGACTAAACCCAAAGAGTGAGTGAGGACCAAGCTATGTGGGGTTGCTCCCATAAGGGTATTTTTACTTCCAATCTAGATTGGATACGATGTTGCGCATTAAGATGTGAAATACTCAGATACTCGGTAATAGTCGACGAGCTCTGGCTTGGAGGTTTCCGAGAGCCATCGGAGTTTTCAAGCATATTTCTAGAGGTATACTTCCGGTAAAGGGGGTGCACCCTTCTAGTCATTATTGGAAAACTTCTCTTTCTCTTGTTGTTAATTCATATCTTTGAATTATTTCCGTCATTACATGGAGAATTTCCTTGTGCTCTTCTCTATGTTCAATTATTTATGACCATTCTTTCAAGTATGGAATTTGATATTATTTATGTCCATTCATTCAGTATCGGATTTGTTCTTACTAGTACCCACCCTTTTATTTGGATTGTTTCTATTGTTTATTTCCTTTCTTTCTCGATTGGATTGTTGTTCTGATTTGTTTCCCATTTCTTTATTTATGGATGTTGTCTTATGAGCTGAAAACCCGTTCCATGTTAACGGTGTGGTTTCATCGAATTTTTATATGTTCATTATATTACTTGAGTTTTCTCACGCCGGTTTTTCAGGCTGACCAGGGTGATATTTTACTATAATGCTCGGGTCAGACCGAGTTTTTCCTAGGCAAATGTAACGTTTAGACTTTTCGTTGCTCGAAAATCGACATTAATACGTCCACTGTATCAACTGCCGAGCAATCGAATGCCGGAAAACCAAATTGTTATGGAGAAAAAGAAGAGGTAGAAGAAGACAGAAGAAAAAGAAAGAAGAAACAACAGAAGAACACAGAACAATATCAGAATGTCACATTCGCAGCGGAACAACATATAATAGATAAATGAATAATCTTTAAATCAGAGAACTATATCATTTTATACATTTCATCATCGGAGTTTACAACAACAATATACAACACAACTGGACAGTTATATAAACATGTCCTCATACAAAATACACAGCGGAATAAATAATATCATATACAAGTGATACGTCTCGCCATCCAACTCGCCACTGAGCTCCACAGCATCTCCTGAATCCAGAATGACCTGATAACCTGACTCTAGACTGCCCGTGTGGAAATTGGTGGGCACCCAGAGTTTAGGAAGGAAACAATAAACTCCAGGTCAGTCATGGTGACTGGTGTGAGAACTAAAACAGTTATTGTCTTTAAAACAACAACAACAACAAAGGAAGTGGAAAATATTCACAATGCTTTTGGAAAATGAAACTACCATAAGACCTCCCGCCACACACATAATGCAAACGCAGAATTGGAGGAGATTTCTTCTTATGATAGTCAAACATGCTTACTACGCAAAATCAAATCATTTTGATATTATTATTAGTGCATAGTGGAAAACATTTCGAAAGTATAATATTAATCTTAGCCAGCATAGGCATTCCGCACTTATGCCTACTATAGCTACTATGTTCAATAGCAGGTTACCGCCACATCCCATAGCAGGTTATACAACTAAAACCGTACAAAGTTCGTATTGTTTCTTTGGATTTTCCAACAAATGGTCAGGCTAAGGAACTTCCTACTGCCACATGGGCAGTCTAGAGTCAGGTTATCAGGTCATTCTGGATTCAGGAGATGCTGTGGAGCTCAGTGGCGAGTTGGATGGCGAGACGTATCACTTGTATATGATATTATTTATTCCGCTGTGTATTCTGTATGAGGACATGTTTATATAACTGTCCAGTTGTGTTGTATATTGTTGTTGTAAACTCTGATGATGAAATGTATAAAATGATATAGTTCTCTGATTTAAAGATTATTCATTTATCTATTATATGTTGTTCCGCTGCGAATGTGAGATTCTGATATTGTTCTTCTGTTGTTTCTTCTGTCTTCTTCTACCTCTTCTTTTTCTCCATATCAATTCGGTTTTCCGGCATTCGATTGCTCGGCAGTTGATACAGTGGACGTATTAATGTCGATTTTCGAGCGACGAAAAGTCTAAACGTTACATTTGGTAACGACCCCGAATTTTATATAAATTTAAATTGACAATTTATTTAATTTTTGAATTAAAATTGTATAGTTAATTTGATATTTAAGCGAGTTTCCCCAAATATAGATAAATTCTGTGTAAATCATTTAAATTTAAAAATATTATAAATATTGTATATATGTGAATATATATGTATACGGGCATATATGAGTAAAATTGAGTATATATGTATATATTTGATTTGAATTTAAATCTTAAATAAATGGTTTAATAATAATATGATAATAATAAATATTAGAATTGATGGTTAATAATGGTTTGAGTTTATAAAATAATATAAGACAATAAATATGAATTAAAATAATAATAAATAATATTTAGACTAGAAATAGAAATTAATATAAGATAAGTTTTAATAAAAAATAGAAAGTAGAACGTTTGCTAAATTCTAACAACATAATAAAATAGAAATTCATTTATAATACAAAGCAAATATATATTCATGTAACTTGCAAAACAAGACAAAGGAAAAACAGCAAATGATATTTAAGTTAAACAAATATATATATATGGAGCTTGCAAATCAAAAATGTTCATATACAATTCAAATGAATTTGTATGTAAACAAAAAAAAATGGGAATACAAGCATTAAATGCTTTCCTCTCTAGCACACAAAATACATATCACCTCAGCCGAGTCAAACAAGCAAACCAGGCAAGTATAATTTTATACGTGGAAATTTGAAAATGCAAAACAAAAGAAAGTATAAATAAGTAAAGGAAGACACTAGTATAAAGGTAAGTATGAACAAGAAGAAAGATACAAATCAAAATAGAATAAGTATAAATTGTACAAGGCCATTAATGCAAGCCACCAAAGCAACATTTTAGCCGAAATGAAGGAAATTTTATAAAAATGGTACAACAAACCATTAATGCACGCACAAAACACTTCCTATCAGCCTCTAATTTGAGATAAAAATCTCTGGCCAAAGTATAAATAAAGGATTTCCAGTACATAACAAAATATAATACCCTGTAACTCATTTTATACATATCAACCTTCTACATCTTATTCTCGTCCATTCCAAGCTATGAAAAATCTAAAGTAAATATTCTTCAAAACTTAAACTTTAAAACATCAAACAATCAATACAACTAGAAGATTGAAGAAATGATTTCAAAACAAGCAAAGTTCAAACCTTATTCAAGTAGAAGGCTTTGTTCTTCATCTTCTTTCGGTGAGTAACTTCATTTTTAAATTGCTTAAGTGTATTTCTATATGGTTGCCTGATTGATTCTAGTGAGTAAACATTTTATAAAAACTATAAGTCAGTAAGTAGAAATTGTGTAAAATAGGTATCTCCTTTGTTTAACTCTGGATGTTATATCTACATTGAGATGGTTCTTAAATATTTAAGGACCTCTCTGTTAATTCCCAGGTTATATGACCACAAAGAAATTCAATTTATCATCTTTTACTCAGTGGTTGGATCCGATGTTAAAAGTTAATATGTGTATTCAAGTAAGAACTATGTTTTAAAAATAATTTCATAAAGTATAAATATATACAGGTTGAAAAATAAATTTTTTACAGAAGATACCTCAAATGGTGGAAAATTCAAATTTCATAAAACGTTGTTTTAATTAGATAATGTGAATCCTGATGACAGAATATGATTTTTAAGACCAAGATGAAGATTTTTAATGAAGGGAGGAAAGAGCAGTTCGACTTTGTATTATAAACGTTATTTGGTCAAATTCCGGCGTGATGGTGAACTGGGGTAGTCGAGGTTGTGTGAGGTGGTGGAGGAGGCTACGAAGGTGCCTGGAAAAATGGTCGGAGGTGGTAATAACGGCGGTGGCGACGGCGGCAAGCATTTTCTCTTCGTAAACCTAGTTTTGGTCGAGAGCATTGGGTTGACTCGTTTTCCGTCTGTGGTCAATCGAGTGGCATATGGTCTTGGGGAATGATGGCTGGGTGGATGACGAGTTGTTAGCCGGAGTTGGGGACCTTCAGGTGGTCGGAGCGGTGAGTTTGAGGTGAAATTGGCGACTGGGTGGGTTCCGGTATTTGGGTCGAACTACTCGTTTTCAAATCGTCGTCGTTCTCGGTGATTTAGGTATTCGTGGCGACTCAAGAGGGGATGGGGGATCTACTGACGATGGCGGGACTGGCCAAAGCCTCGGTGATCATCGGTGCACGTGAACGCGTGCACCTGTGCATTTTGTCTGTGTCACTGAGGAAGAAGGTTGTTGCTCGAAGGGACTGTCGAGGAAGATGATGTTTGGCTCGAGTTTAGACTTGAGTGTGTTTGTGTTGTACCGGGTATTTCAAATACGTAAGCTAAATTTTGAGGATTTTGTGCAAACCAGTTTTTAAGAATTTTTTTATCAAGTTTATAAAGTTAAATTGAGTTTAAATGAATTTTTTTAAACAAATTCTCTTATACATTTCGTGTTTGTTTTTGTATCAATAAAAGGTTTTAAATATAAATTATTTTAAAATTTATTAGGTTTAATAAGTGTTTTATATATATATTTAAAAATAATCTTTAATATTTAAAGAAATAGATTTAAGATAAAGATATTGTCTTTGATTTGATTAAAGTCTTAAGTGATTACTTAATTCAAGATAATTAATTAATGTAAGAAATTGTAAGCATAATTACTAAATCAAAGATTGATTCAAGTTAATTAATTTCATAATTAAGGATAAATTAATTAATTAGAAGATTAATTAATATATAAGTAATTAGAAGTAATTAATTACTTAAAGATAATTACTTAGTTAAAAGTAATAAATTAATAGTTGAAGTTGATGAAGTAATTTGGATAATTACCTATTATAATTAATTGGGATTAATTAATTAAATGATGATAAATTAAGGGTTAATTAAACTGATTAATTAATTAAAAATAATTAATTAAGGTTAATTAGTTAACTAAGACTAATTCTTAATAATTAAAGGTTAATTTATTCATTAATTAAGGTTAATTAATAAGTAATTAAAGGATGATTAATTAACATAAATTAAAATTAACCAATAATCAACCAGAATTAGTGATTAATTTGGTTTCAATTAATCAGTTGATCAATTAACCTTATTTATGGATGATTGTATTCTATTGAATGCTATGAATTGTTTTGTCATCTCTGCTGTGTGGTGCTTTGTGATTAGGATTGTTTTAATTCAATCTGTGATAAATGTAATTTATTTATTTATAATGCCTTTATATTATATATCTGTGATTCTGTGTATATAGATAAGCGTTATAGGATTTTACCGCTTATCAATATTGCTGTGATGATTGAATGATGTTGCACTATTGTGTTGAACCCCTGGACCACACTTTTACACACACAAATATGGATTTCACGTGGAAATCGGTTAAGTCACAGATGATTTAAATTGATTTTTTTGAAATTGAAATTTTAATTTCAATTGATTTTGAAATTGGAAATTTGGGTTTAAAGTGAAAAGCTTTTGAAATGGAATTTCAAAGATAAGACTTATTTTCGAATAACTTGATTAAGTTTTGAAATTTAAATAATTTGACTTAAATTTGAATTCAAAATTTGAAATTGAATTCTCTGATTTGAAACTAGGGATTAAAGATGTTATACTAGTTATATATGGGTTAAACCATTTTAAAAGCATGGTTTCGAGAATTTAAATTTAACCCAAGGATTTTAATTCGTCTAAATGAATCAGATTTTCCGAAATGAAAACTATTTGTTTTCAAATGATAAAAGCTTTCATATAAGAAATGAAATTCCAATTTAGTTAAAGGAATTTCAAGTTTGAATTGAAAAATGGTTTTTCCAAGTTATGAATGAATTCTTTTTGAAAGCTATGAATTAAATCTGTTTATTTTTAACAGATTTAAAATGATGTTTTGATTAAACCATTCGAAATGGAAATTGTTTTGAAATCTATGAATGATTTTTTTTTGTGAAATTGGGTGAAATCTGTGAAATGAATCTTTTTGTTTAAAAAGATTTAAAATGGTAATTTGTTTAAACCATTTGAAAGAAAGTTTTGAAGTATTAAGTTGTGACTTTATTGAAATCCCATTATCCATTTGTTTTTGAATATTACGCTCACTATTCGGTTCAGCCGGGAGAGGACCTTTGTGTCACATAACCCATTCTGAATAAGTGATACGTCGTATATGGATCACATTTGCTATATTACAGCATGATAGGGGGTTCTCGCTTCGCGGTTTGGTGGCGAATGGGAGACTCTTACCCCTACATGTCCCTGAGTGTGATGGGTTGATTGTGACGGTCGAGAGGCTGGCCATAAAAGTAAATGCGAGGTGCCAGTGTAAGCCACAGTGGGGCTGGGATGGTTGCAAAGCCTACTGGTTGCCACTGTTTTCGGACCTTTAAATTTGGTATCAGAGCTGAGGGTAGAACTTTAGCTCAGGAGTATAACACATTAAGTAGCTCTTTAGAGATAGGGTGAAGTATACCCTAGAATGAGTAATTCTCAGATCCGTCCGTAAGCCTCAGTAAATTCTCTTACTATTCACTGATAGTAAGTATGAGTGTAAGAAGAGGATGAGATAGGGGACATGGGAATACGACTATAAATGGTCAATACTCTATAACAACAAGGAAGCAATCTTTTCTTTATCTATCTCTTTTGTTCAATATCTTTTCTCAATTCTTCGATAGTTTCTGGTAGATCCAGGAAGGAGATTCGATATATTAAAATGGGACATAAACTCCGAATAAGCCAAAATTGTTTGTTTGGATGAATTGGTTGCTATGGTTGATAGATATAATTTGGTTTCTAAACTGAAAATTTTGAAATCGTATCCATATGTCTATCTATTCTTTGGGTCCCAATATATTCTACGAATGGTTAGTTATTCCTTCGAACTGACCAATACCACCGCATACTTCGTAGATCTAGATAACCCGAATATTTTGTGAAGTGTTAAAACAAATTCGTTCTTGTATCTGTTATTGATATTCTGATTTGGTAAGCCAAATGCAGAATAGATATTCAGTTTGATTTGATGAAATATTCTTCATCTATCTTTGTGTCTCCCTGGCAAATTTCGAGGACGAAATTCTTTTAAGAGGCGAAGTCTGTAACGACCCCGACTTTTATATAAATTTAAATTGACAATTTATTTAATTTTTGAATTAAAATTGTATAGTTAATTTGATATTTAAGCGAGTTTCCCCAAATACAGATAAATTCTGTGTAAATCATTTAAATTTAAAAATATTATAAATATTGTATATATGTGAATATATATATGTATACGGGCATATATGAGTAAAATTGAGTATATATGTATATATTTGATTTGAATTTAAATCTTAAATAAATGGTTTAATAATAATATGATAATAATAAATATTAGAATTGATGGTTAATAATGGTTTGAGTTTATAAAATAATATAAGACAATAAATATGAATTAAAATAATAATAAATAATATTTAGACTAGAAATAGAAATTAATATAAGATAAGTTTTAATAAAAAATAGAAAGTAGAACGTTTGCTAAATTCTAACAACATAATAAAATAGAAATTCATTTATAATACAAAGCAAATATATATTCATGTAACTTGCAAAACAAGACAAAGGAAAAACAGCAAATGATATTTAAGTTAAACAAATATATATATATGGAGCTTGCAAATCAAAACTGTTCATATACAATTCAAATGAATTTGTATGTAAACAAAAAAAATGGGAATACAAGCATTAAATGCTTTCCTCTCTAGCACACAAAATACATATCACCTCAGCCGAGTCAAACAAGCAAACCAGGCAAGTAGAATTTTATACGTGGAAATTTGAAAATGCAAAACAAAAGAAAGTATAAATAAGTAAAGGAAGACACTAGTATAAAGGTAAGTATGAACAAGAAGAAAGATACAAATCAAAATAGAATAAGTATAAATTGTACAAGGCCATTAATGCAAGCCACCAAAGCAACATTTCAGCCAAAATGAAGGAAATTTTATAAAAATGGTACAACAAACCATTAATGCACGCACAAAACACTTCCTATCAGCCTCTAATTTGAGATAAAAATCTCTGGCCAAAGTATAAACAAAGGATTTCCAGTACATAACAAAATATAATACCCTGTAACTCATTTTATACATATCAACCTTCTACATCTTATTCTCATCCATTCCAAGCTATGAAAAATCTGAAGTAAATATTCTTCAAAACTTAAACTTTAAAACATCAAACAATCAATACAACTAGAAGATTGAAGAAATGATTTCAAAACAAGCAAAGTTCAAACCTTATTCAAGTAGAAGGCTCTGTTCTTCATCTTCTTTCGGTGAGTAACTTCATTTTTAAATTGCTTAAGTGTATTTCTATATGGTTGCCTGATTGATTCTAGTGAGTAAACATTTTATAAAAACTATAAGTCAGTAAGTAGAAATTGTGTAAAATAGGTATCTCCTTTGTTTAACTCTGGATGTTATATCTACATTGAGACGGTTCTTAAATATTTGAGGACCTCTCTGTTAATTCCCAGGTTATATGACCACAAAGAAATTCAATTTCTCGTCTTTTACTCAGTGTTTGGATCCGATGTTAAAAGTTAATATGTGTATTCAAGTAAAAACTATGTTATAAAAATAATTTCATAAAGTATAAATATATACAGGTTGAAAAATAAATTTTTTACAGAAGATACCTCAAATGGTGGAAAATTCAAATTTCATAAAACGTTGTTTTAATTAGATAATGTGAATCCTGATGACAGAATATGATTTTTAAGACCAAGATGAAGATTTTTAATGAAGGGAGGAAAGAGCAGTTCGACTTTGTATTATAAACGTTATTTGGTCAAATTCCGGCGTGATGGTGAACTGGGGTAGTCGAGGTTGTGTGAGGTGGTGGAGGAGGCTACGGAGGTGCCTGGAAAAATAGTCGGAGGTGGTAATAACGGCGGTGGCGACGGCGGCAAGCATTTTCTCTTCGTAAACCTAGTTTTGGTCGAGAGCATTGGGTTGACTCGTTTTCCCTCTGTGGTCGATCGAGTAGCATATGGTCTTGGGGAATGATGGCTGGGTGGATGACGAGTTGTTAGCCGGAGTTGGGGACCTTCAGGTGGTCGGAGCGGTGAGTTTGAGGTGAAATTGGCGACTGGGTGGGTTCTGGTATTTGGGTCGAACTACTCGTTTTCAAATCGTGGTCGTTCTCGGTGATTTAGGTATTCGTGGCGACTCAAGAGGGGATGAGGGATCTACTGACGATGGCGGGACTGGCCAAAGCCTCGGCGATCATCGGTGCACGTGAACGCGTGCACCTGTGCATTTTGTCTGTGTCACTGAGGAAGAAGGTTGTTGCTCGAAGGGACTGTCGAGGAAGATGATGTTTGGCTCGAGTTTAGACTCGAGTGTGTTTGTGTTGTACCGGGTATTTCAAATACTTAAGCTAAATTTTGAGGATTTTGTGCAAACCAGTTTTTAAGAATTTTTTTTTATCAAGTTTATAAAGTTAAATTGAGTTTAAATGAATTTTTTTTAAACAAATTCTCTTATACATTTCGTGTTTGTTTTTGTATCAATAAAAGGTTTTAAATATAAATTATTTTAAAATTTATTAGGTTTAATAAGTGTTTTATATATATATTTAAAAATAATCTTTAATATTTAAAGAAATAGATTTAAGATAAAGGGATTGTCTTTGATTTGATTAAAGTCTTAAGTGATTACTTAATTCAAGATAATTAATTAATGTAAGAAATTGTAAGCATAATTACTAAATCAAAGATTGATTCAAGTTAATTAATTTCATAATTAAGGATAAATTAATTAATTAGAAGATTAATTAATATATAAGTAATTAGAAGTAATTAATTACTTAAAGATAATTACTTAGTTAAAAGTAATAAATTAATAGTTGAAGTTGATGAAGTAATTTGGATAATTACCTATTATAATTAATTGGGATTAATTAATTAAATGATGATAAATTAAGGGTTAATTAAACTGATTAATTAATTAAAAATAATTAATTAAGGTTAATTAGTTAACTAAGACTAATTCTTAATAATTAAAGGTTAATTTATTCATTAATTAAGGTTAATTAATAAATAATTAAAGGATGATTAATTAACATAAATTAAAATTAACCAATAATCAACACGAATTAGTGATTAATTTGGTTTCAATTAATCAGTTGATCAATTAACCTTATTTATGGATGATTGTATTCTATTGAATGTTATGAATTGTTTTGTCATCTCTGCTGTGTGGTGCTTTGTGATTAGGATTGTTTTAATTCAATCTGTGATAAATGTAATTTATTTATTTATAATGCCTTTATATTATATATCTGTGATTCTGTGTATATAGATAAGCGTTATAGGATTTTACCGCTTATCAATATTGCTGTGATGATTGAATGATGTTGCACTATTGTGTTGAACCCCTGGACCACACTTTTACACACACAAATATGGATTTCACGTGGAAATCGGTTAAGTCACAAATGATTTAAATTGATGTTTTTGAAATTGAAATTTTAATTTCAATTGATTTTGAAATTGGAAATTTGGGTTTAAAGTGAAAAGTTTTTGAAATGGAATTTCAAAGATAAGACTTATTTTCGAATAACTTGATTAAGTTTTGAAATTTAAATAATTTGACTTAAATTTGAATTCAAAATTTGAAATTGAATTCTGTGATTTGAAACTAGGGATTAAAGATGTTATACTAGTTATATATGGGTTAAACCATTTTAAAAGCATGGTTTCGAGAATTTGAATTTAACCCAAGGATTTTAATTCGTCTAAATGAATCAGATTTTCCGAAATGAAAACTATTTGTTTTCAAATGATAAAAGCTTTCATATAAGAAATGAAATTCCAATTTAGTTAAAGGAATTTCAAGTTTGAATTGAAAAATGGTTTTTCCAAGTTATGAATGAATTCTTTTTGAAAGCTATGAATTAAATCTGTTTATTTTTAACAGATTTAAAATGATGTTTTGTTTAAACCATTCGAAATGGAAATTGTTTTGAAATCTATGAATGAATTTTTTTTGTGAAATTGGGTGAAATCTGTGAAATGAATCTTTTTGTTTAAAAAGATTTAAAATGGTAATTTGTTTAAACCATTTGAAAGAAAGTTTTGAAGTATTAAGTTGTGACTTAATTGAAATCCCATTATCCATTTGTTTTTGAATATTACGCTCACTATTCGGTTCAGCAGGGAGAGGACCTTTGTGTCACATAACCCATTCCGAATAAGTGATACGTCGTATATGGATAGCATTTAAAGACCGGTGTGAAGACCGGGTGTTTGCGAGAACGATAGGATAACCTATCGATTGTCTCTGCACTGGGTAGCTCTTGGTATAGAGATCCCCTAAGTGATGGGAAATCCGATCGGGATTGTGAATACCCGGAATTGCAAGGGCTTCGTAAGAAGTGCCTTCGGTTCTCTTCGAACCCGGAACTGACTTGTATGGTTACATGTCTGACATTACACTTTGAGATATAAAGCAGATTTCTTTCAAATACATTTCTGTTTGGTGGCGGAGAATTTATTCTCTTAGATTAACACCCTTCTCTGAGACGTACGAGCTCAGAGGTTATGTAGTTGAAGATTATCAGCGATATATTCTCAATTTGGTAATGTGACATGCTGAGTGTTGTAGTGTGATGATCATTGTTTGATCATTTGTGATATGATCATTTGTTTTATCATTTATCTTTGTGATCATTACTTTGATCATCTGTTGACCCAAAGCGTGGTTTTGTGAAAAAGCGTAGCTTTGTGGACGAGACTTCGTTAGAGCCTCACAACCCGAAAATGGTCGAAACAGGAAAGATGCAGCAAGGTTTCAGGTGTAGCTTCCCTAGGGTATGGCCATTCCTTCTGGAAAAGGGTAGTATCATGGTATGGTGCCCAGATACTTACTCATGTGGACACACTTTATTTATTATGTGTGATGTTGATTACCGAGTGCTCGGATAAAGGTCCCAAAGGACCGGGGGTGGCATATCTGAGGTTTTGTATATTCCCCGGGAAGGGGTTAGCCGGCCTTGTTTGGCAGAGAGCAGGTTGTCTCTCGGAGCGTCCAACCAGAGGCGTTCTTTCGTGGCATAGGAAGTTCCTTAGCCTGACCATTTGTTGGAAATCCTTCTTCCAATACGAACCTTGTAAGGTTTTAGTTGTAGAACCTGCCATTTACTTATGGTGGCGCCCCACTGTTTAGATGGTAGCTATAGTAGGTATAGTGTGAAATGCCTATGCTGGCTAAGATTAATATTATACTTTCGAAATGTTTTCTGCACTATGCACTAGTAATAATATCCAATGATTTGCGTAGTAAGCATCTTTGACTATCATAAGGAGACATCTCCTCCGATTCTGCGTTTGCATTGTGTGTGTGTGCGGGAGGCCTTATGGTAGTTTCATTTTCCAAAAGCATTGCTGGTTTCAATGTTTAAAGTTCTTTTGTGTTTGTTTTAAAGATAATCTATTTTTGTTGCTCACACCAGTCCCACGACTGACTCGGAGTTTATTGTTCCTTTCCTAAACTCTGGGTGCTCACAAATTTCTACACGAGCAGTCTAGAGTTGGGTTTCTTTTCAGATATTCAGGTTTAGTAGATTATCTGGAGCTAGTTTAGTTCTTGGAGTTCATGGACTGACGTTGCTTATCTTAGAGCATCGTGTTGGTGTTTCAAGCTTGATGTTGGAGTTGTTGGAGTCATTCTCTGACTGATTATTTAGAGTTATCTCTTCTGTTATTTCCGGTGTATCATTATTTATCTCTGATATTGTTGTATCATATTGATATCATTGTTGTATATCATACTGGATATTGTATTCATTGGATTGTATATGATATCATCTATTTTTATTCCGCTGTGTTGTTATACTTAATGGTGTTATAAGCTCCGGAGAACCAGATTCGGCGTTTGGATCTATGGCATTTTTAGTACAAGTGAAGTACGGATGTTGATTTTCGAAGGCCGAGTTTTTGGGTCTTTACAGTTGGCTTTGGTGATATGAAGTTATTGGAGAAGAGCCGGATGTTCATGTAGTGTTTTATTTCTACTTTATTATATAGTATACCTATTAGCAATTGTAAGGTCAGAATTTTATAACTGTCTAGCTGATAAGGTTTGTCTATAACTCTGATGTACTCTGTATTTTGGAGTGACAGTTTTTACCTTCTTTTTTATATTATATGTTGTCGATTCCGCTGTGAGATTCTGAACTATTCTTTGTTTTTTTCTTTTTATTTTACCCTAATAATCTGCCTTTCCGACAATTGAATGTTCAGAATTTGAATACCGTGGAGGTATTCGGTGTCGACTTTCGATGGTCGAAAAGGCATGCTGAGTTACTTTGTGGTATAATTCCACTAGAAGTTTGTATTAGAAGAAGTTAACTCGACTGATATAGGGTGGATCTAGGCTCCTAAATGCAACGGAGAAGAAGGAGTCACGTGACCTAATGAGGTTACATTGAGAAGGAAACATGTGACCGAATCAGGTTTTTGTTTGCAGTTAAACATGTGCCCGAGTCAGGTTTTGTTTGCAGTTAACGGACGTAACTGGACGGGAAAGTGGCATGTACAACGGCACAAGAGACCTTTGTAGGCCGGGTTTTGAAGTTCAACAGTATTTTTAGTACATTTGTATTATGATTTAGGTAATTAGGCTAAAATAGGTAGATTTGGTGGATACAGGAGACTGTGATTTCAAGGGTAGTGTATTTTTGTGATGCTTCATTGTATTAATCCGTTTACTATATTTGTTAGTTATTAATAAATAAACCCATTTTCAGAAAAATACTAATATAAAATTAAATTAAATTTCATAAAAAAATATGCAATAGCTTATAATGCTCTCGGCCTAAGTTTATTTGTTTAATCAAAAACAGTGCGAAAAGACAAAAGAACAAAAATAAATAATTTCTAAGAATAAAAATATAAATTAATGTTTTGAAAATTTTGTACTTTAACTTATCATTCCATAAGTGTGTGTGTGTGTATATATCTCTGTTTTTAGTTTAATCAATTTTAAATTTATTTATAAGTAAGGTTTTGTATGCATTCTATAAATATGAATATATATATATATATATAATAATTTTTTTAATTGCTTAATGATAATAATGTATAGATAATTTTTTTTTCAAATTTAAAACATAGTGTATATAGCATATATGTATTGTAAAAATTTACACAGTTTAGGAACAATTAAATAATATTATATTTATTTTGAAATAATTTTTTTTGGACATGAGCAACATGGCAATTATCTTTTACAAGATGAAAATTTAATTTATTTTATTATATGCGCTTGTAACTATAACACCCCTAATTTTTGATAACATTATTCAGGAGATTTAATTAGACAAATTAAATAGAATAATGTAAATATTAAAGTGATAAGGGGATTGAGATTTGAATAAATACTTAGAGGCTGAGCTTAATTATTTAAATGGGCTTATAAATGGTTTTGTATGTTAATTAGCGAATATTAACACAAGGGCATATAAGGAATTGCGCACCATAACTCCTTAATACCCTATACCCACGTCCCATTTCATTTCTCATGTACACTTTTACAAAACTTAAAAACATAAGAAAAGAAGAGCTTAGAGTCGGCCATTGCTAGGAGAAGAGAAATTCAAGTAAAGCTTAGGAATCAAGCTAAGGGTATTAATTTCAATCAAATCTCAAAGTCCTTATCCTAATCAAGGTGAATAATAATCAAAACCATCTCTATTTTGCTTTTATGATCATTTGATTTTTGGGTTTAAGGTTAAATCCATTATGATGATTTTTGATGATATGCTTGGATTTTATGAAATGATATATTCAAACAAGTTTGTTTGAAAATGGTTTATACACGATTTTAAGGGTAAAATCATTTAAATTGAATTTAGAATGCCATGAGGAATTTATATGTTATGTAAAATATAACTTTGAAGTTGGGTTTTAATTTGATAAATTTTCAAGCTATGGAGAATTTAATATGAATTTTCAAAGGAAAATATGGTTAATTAGGTTATGAAATTTATTTCAATTATTATATGAAGAATTTGGGTTTGAAATTTACATATGTTTGATAACATATTAAAAGTGAATTACTATGATTTTTGGGGATTTTTACTAAGAGATTTAGTATGGAAATTAAATTATTTTGAAAGGAGGACCTAAATGACTTAATTGTCTTGCTTAATGGAAGGGCTTATTTGTTAAATTAATCTTTGTTTATATCTGAAATTATGCAGAGGTTATTTGGAAAATAATTTGAAAATTTTGTGGCAACTAATTAAATGTTTACAAATAGGCAATTTAGTTATAAAGTTATTGCTTTTATTGGCATTAATCAGCTTTTACCCAGAAAAGTGGGTTCCGCCTCTTTTAGAAGCACCTTTCGACCCTGTGCTCCGCCTGTTGGAACCTCAGTTCATGATATTTTGATAATAACAATTATATGAGTTTATCTAACCAAGTTTTGTAGGAAAATATTGATGATCAGACTCCGGATTGATGAGCGTAATCTATTATATTGTTAGAGTCTGTGTATAGTTAGTAATATATGTTGTATAGTTAGTAATATATGTTAAAATCTCTCCTAATCTGTATACGTGCACAAGCTATTGAATACACGCACTTGTTTTCAAAGAAAAGCTTTTATATGTCTGAAACACAGAATTCAGACGTCTGAAAGCATTAATTCAAACGTCTGAATACTGAAGCGCAACATAAATTTTAAGGCGCATTCAAACGTCTGACCTTAATATTCAGACGTCTGAGTTCAACCTACTTTGCACTGTTTCAGCGTTGGTTTGTTATTTCGTTACATTAAGAAGGCTGAATTTTATTCAGACTTCTGAGTTAAAAATAACGGCTAGTTTTTCGAAAGGTTGCTTCTCTTCCCTGAACAAAAACAATGCTCAATTCAATAGTTGCTTCTTTCTGATTCATGGCTACTCTTCACGAAGCATTGCAACCTTTTAACAACTATAAATAGCAAGCAATTTCAACACTATAATCAACCAATTTTTATTTTTGATTTCTAAATTATGTACACTTGCTATTTACTTTAAAGATTCTCAAATCAAACTATTTGATCACTAACACTCAAGCATATTCTTGTGTGATCAATTATTCTTCCTTTCTTCATGAATTTCACTATATACCATAAAGGAGATGATTATAGGAAGGGTGTACTCATATTGACTCATCAGTGCTATTATAGAGCATATTTAGTCAGAAACATTTCCACTTGTATTTGAAGTCCTGCTGTAGTATCCTCAGTCAGTAGAATTCCTATTCGGTTGTCTAGGCGGGAAAGTCCTGTTCGGTTGTTCAGGCGGTGTAATACATATTCCTCCGAGTGAAGCGAGGACATCGATTGAATTCCAGAAGGAGTCGGGGACTGGACGTAGAACGGGAAGTTCGAAACAGTATAAAAATCTCTGGGTTCTTTTATTATTGCTTATTTTTTTATATTCATATTTCGCTTAAGCAAGTAATTTAGTTAACTTTCATATTATACGATCACATAGTTACTTTCATTTGGTATCAGAGCAAGTTATCTTATAAACGTAACACAGTTATTTGATATTTTTAGTAATATGGAAAATAACACCAACACCAGTTTTACTGAAGGTCAGTCCACTGCACGACCACCACTTTTCAATGGTTTGAACTATAACTATTGGGCTACTAGGATGAGAATCTATATGCAAGCTAATGGTTATGACACATGGAATATCTATCAAACTGAACATCACATACCTACTACTGAATATTCACAATGGTCTAACACACAAAAACTAGATGCTACTGCAAATGCTAAAGCTATGAATATGTTATTTTGTGCACTAGATAAAAATGAGTTTAATAGAGTTAGCATGTGTACTACTGCTTATGAAATATGGTGCACATTGAAAGTTACACATGAAGGCACTAACAAAGTTAAACAAAGCAAGATCTCTATGCTTAAGAATCAGTTCCAAAATTTTAGAATGAAGCAAGATGAATCTATAAATGATATGTATTCTAGATTTCAAGACATATATCATTCACTTTTGGCATTAGGAGAAAAATTCACTAATTTTGATATCGTCTCAAAAATCCTAAATTCTCTAACGGATAAATGGGAATGAAAAGTCTTAGCAATTAAAGAAGCTAATGACATATCAACCATAAAACCGAAAGAGTTGATAGGAAATCTAATGTCTTATGAAGTTAATCTCCAAGCTAAACGATTACAGGCACAAGATAAAAAGACAATAGCATTCAAGGCTGAAAAGGAAGAATTCGATTCTGATGGAGAAGATATGGCTCTTATCGCAAAAAATTTCAAGAAGTTTTTGAAGTTCAAAAAGAATAATAGATTTGGAAATAATAAAAGCAGCTTCAACAACAGTAATAACAAGCCATCGACTTCAACTATCGAGTGTTATGAATGTCACAAGAAAGGTCATATGAAGAAAGACTGTCCTGATCAAAAGAAAGACAAATTCAAAAACAGAAGAGAGAAATTCAAAAAGAAACAAGCATTCTCAGTAACATGGGATGATTCAGAATCCTCTTCATCAGACAGCGACAACGACAGTGACACTGAACGAGTAAACGTGTGTTTTATGGCCACGAATGATGAGGTAAGTGATTTAACCTTTGATGATTTAGTGGAAATAAATTCTGTTCGATTAGATAATATGAAGAATGTCAAAAGAAAATAAAAAGAGGCTAGTGAAAAGTTAAATAGAACCGAACTTGAAGATGAAATGCTAAAAGATGAAGAAAAAAAATTTAGAAGAACTTCAAGCTTCTCAAGAATCTTATTCTAATACAACTTCTCAAATTTCTATGTTGAGTCAAGAAATTGAAACTCAAAAAGAAAAGAATGACTCTCTCCAAGTTGAAAATCATGATTTGAAAACAAATGTTAAAATATTAGAATTAGAAATCTCTAGTCTGAAAACACAGTTAGAAGGTATTACCAAAAATGTTTCAAATTTTAATAAAGGAAGAGAAAATCATTCTAAAATTTTGGAAAATTCTCAGACCGTGTCAGATAAAAAGGGCTTAGGCTATAAGAAAGTTTCAAATAGTCTACCTAAGAAAAGGAACTCATTTGAAAATCATTTTCAGAAAAGTAATCCTGTTATAATCAATAATGTTCCAAATATTCCAAAACATTCTAAGAACATTAAAATTTGGGTTCCTAAAACCAACAATTATTTAATTAGGAACAAGTACATAAAATCTTTTATGGAAAATTTTCACAATAATAAAGATTTTATTTACAAAGGGAATGTTGAACCCGCTTGGGTTTGGTTTCCTAAGACCTAACTCTTAGGACCCTAACAAAAAGTGGGTACCAATATCATTTTCATATTTCGTGCAGGTACCACTTAAGAAAAGAGGGAAATGGATACTAGACAGTGGTTGTTTAAAACACATGACAGGAAATAAAGACATGTTGACTAACATTATCTACTCTGATGGAGGTTCTGTCACTTTTGGAGATAATTCCAAAGGATACATCATCGGCAAAGGCGATGTAAGCAATAACGGTACATCTAATTTACCTCTTATTACAAATGTTTTATTAGTTAATAATTTGAAACATAATTTACTTAGTATCAGCCAACTTTGTGACAAAGGTTTCAATATATCTTTTTCTGAAAATAAGTGTAGCATTCTTGATCAAAATAAAAATCTTATTTTTGAAGGTAATAGAGATAGAAATATATATATATATATTAAATATGAAAATCATTCATGATTCAAATATGTGCTTAGTAGCCAAAGAAAATGATCCTTGGTTATGGCACAAAAGATTTTGTCACATTAATTTTAAAGCTATTAGTAAACTTTCTCAAAATGATTTAGTAAAAGGTTTACCCAAAATGAATTTCAAAGTAAAAAGTATTTGTGATGCTTGTCAATTAGGAAAATTATCAAAATCATCTTTTAAATCAAAGAAAAATATTTCTACATTACAACCACTTGAACTATTACATTTGGACCTCTTTGGACCAATGCAAATTCAATCTATAAATCATAATAAATATGTGTTTGTAATAGTAGATGATTTTTCGAGATATACTCGGACTATCTTTATGAAAAATAAAACTGATACTTTTGAAAATTTTAAAATCTTTGTTAAAAGAATTCAAAATCTCAAAAGTTTGAATATTAAGAACATTAGAAGTGATCATGGAGGTGAATTTGAAAATGAGAATTTTGAACATTTTTGTAATAAAAAGGGAATTTCACATAATTTTTCTTTTCCTAGAACACCACAACAAAACAGGGTTGTAGAAACGAAAAATAGAACTTTACAAGAATGTGCAAGAACTCTATTAAGTGGAAGCACTTTACCAAAACATTTTTGGGCAGAAGCTGTAGCAACTGCTTGTTATGTTTTGAATCGTGTCTCCATTCGTCCTCTAACAAAACATACTCCATATGAACTTTTTAATGGAAGAAAACCAAATATATCTTATTTTAAAGTTTTTGGTTCAAAATGTTTTACTGTTAATACAAAAGATCAACTTGGCAAATTCGATCCAAAATCCGATGAAGGAATATTCATAGGATATTCGGAACGAAGTAAAGCTTATCGAATTTTCAATAAAAGAACTAACATAATCGAAGAAACACTTCATGTTTCATTCGATGAAAATTTCAAAATTAACAATAAAATTGATGATGATGAAATAATTACTAAGACAGTCACAAATACTAATACTGAAAAATCTTTTGATAATTCCATTACTCAAACTGAAAACACTGTTCATCATGAAAATGAATTAAGATCTCCTCCTAGGATACTAAAAGATCACCCTGTAGAAAATGTTATTGGAGAAATTAATTCAAATGTTAGGACTAGAAGTCAACTTAATCAAATGAGCCATGTAGCATTCCTTTCAAATATTGAACCTAAAAATGCTAAAGAAGCCTCTACTGATGACTATTGGATTATAGCTATGCAAGAAGAGCTAAATCAATTCGACCGAAATGAAGTTTGGAATTTAGTTCCTAGACCATGTAATCAAACTGTCATTGGTACTAAGTGGGTCTTCAAAAATAAAGCTGATGAACAAGGAAATATAACTAGGAATAAAGCTAGATTAGTCGCACAAGGATATAATCAGGAGGAAGGGATTGACTATGAAGAAACGTTTGCTCCAGTCGCCCGACTAGAAGCAATACGGATCTTATTGGCCTTTGCATGTTTTCAAAATCTTAAAATTTATCAAATGGATGTTAAAAGTGCTTTTTAAATGGTTTTATAAAAGAAAATGTTTTTTATTGAACAACCTCCTCTATTTACACATGAAAAATATCCAGACCATGTTTATAAACTTAAGAAAGCTTTATATGGTTTAAAACAAGCACCACATGCTTGGTATGAACGACTTAAAAGCTATCTTTTAATTTCTGGTTTTGAAATAGGGAAAGTTGATCAAACTCTTTTTATTAAGAAAACTAAAAAGGATATTTTAATCGTTCAAATTTATGTTGATGTTATTATTTTTGGTTCTACTAGTAATAAATTATGTCAGGATTTTTCTAAAATAATGACCAAAGAATTTGAAATGTCACATATGGGAGAATTATCATATTTTCTTGGATTATAGATCAAACAACTAGAAAATGGAATTTTCATTAACCAAGAAAAATATTGTAGCAATCTAATTAAATGCTTTGGTATGCAAAACACCTCGGCCAAACCAACTCCAATGAGTACAATAGTACATCTTGATCGAGATGAGGATGGAAAGTGTTGACCAAAAATTATATCGAAGTATGATTGGATCACTACTTTACTTAACTGCTAGTAGACCTGACATAATGATGAGTGTTTGTCTATGTGCTCAATTTCAAGAAAATCCTAAAGAATCGCATATGCAAGCGGTGAAACGTATATTACGATATCTTAGCAAAACCAAAGGTTTCGGACTATTTTATCTGAAAGAATGTCCTTTTGAATTAGTATCGTACAGTGATGCTGATTTTGGAGGATGTCGGACAGATAGAAAAAGTACGAGTGGTACTTGTCACTTCATTGGACATTCCTTAGTATCTTGGTTTAGCAAGAAACAAAATTGTGTTTCACTATCGACTTGTGAAGCAGAATATATTTCTGCTGCTTTAGCATGTGCTCAAGTCATATATATGCAACAAACACTTCAAGATTTTAGAATAAATTTATCTAAATCTAATATTTTCTATGATGATACTAGTGCTATAAACTTATCTAAAAATCCAGTCAATGATTCACGAACAAAACATATTGACATTCATCATCATTTTCTTCGTGATAATATTGAAAAGGATTTAATAAAATTAGAATTTGTTTCTTCTGAAAATCAACTGGATGATATATTTACAAAACCTTTAAATGAAAATATTTTTATAAAGCTAAGAAGAGAATTAGGTATTGTATCTCAAAAAGATTTGTAATTTAAAAAAAAGAGAAGATGGTTTAATAAAGTTTTAAATTCAACCAGAATTTTCTTTGGTATTTTTTTTTCTCGCTCTCATTATTTCAACCAGTAAACCATTTAGTATTGTTTATCTGGTTATTATTTGTTCTACCATAAACTTGGATTTATTTTTAAACTTTGTTTCCTCTATATATTTTGGCTTCAAACATGTTTCAATACACTCTTAAATCCTCCTTGTTTTTGAAACCAATTCTCTTTCTATCTATATAAAAAATATGTCTTCCCAAGATATCTCTGATTATTCATCTGGTTATTCTTCAATTGATTTCGAATCGCCTAGTTCAGGATCTTCATCTTTGCCTACACCTACACCCAAAAATGAAAAGGCTCCGGTTTACCACAATGGTTTCACACCGGAACCTAAAAGACCTAGAAAACTACATTTTGGCTCTTCTTCCACCAAAGCAAAGATTGATGACATTCATCACTTTCAGCAAGAAACTTTAAATATTCAGAGAGACCTCTACTATGAATAGAAAATTCAAGGTCAAAAGTTAAATTGGTTGGAGAAAATGGCAATCAAATTTTGTGGTTCAACCCCAGTCCAAAATCGAACTATTGCTCAATCTCCTCCACGTCCTCATATGTCTCCAAACTCATGGGAACGCGGACAAGCAGTTGGTTCTCCATTTCGTCAGAATTACTGGCCTCCTCTTAAACCATTCAAAGAGAACACCAAGGATGAACCAAGAAATACCGACAATTCTCCATCCAACTATTAACTTTTATTTTTTTCTGTAATTTTTATTTGTTATTTTTAACTATAAATTTTGTTTAAAATGATTGTATTCTATAAAAGTTGTTTATATATTTTTTCTTAAAAAATTAAATATATCAGACCTGAATGTAGCATTCTGTGCTCATTCAGACGTCTGAATTTACAATTCAGACGTCTGAATATTATATCTGGGAATATTTATTCACCTAGATTTAGACGTCTGATCTGAAAAAAACATAAGTCTGAATAAAGCCCAAAATGAACTAATTCTATGCTGCCTTCGAAATTGCACCAATTCAGAAGTCTGAATTTATTTCAGACGTCTGATATCATCAGCCAACATTTTTTTACAAGCGGGCCTACTTCATTAAATCCATCTACGACCTCTACTTTACTCTTTTATCTCTATTTTTTAACCGCATCCATTCACTTTCACCTTCATAAAACCCATACTCTAACCCTAAAAACTCATTTTTAAACTCCAAATCTTTATCCAAATTCAAATTAAAAATGGCTCCAAGGTCCAAGAGTACAAGAGAATCAACAACCGGATCATCCGAAGCTCAAATTAGGTCTTGGCTTCACAATGAGACTGCTATTGCAACATTCAACACCATGAAAAACTCTAAAATATTCGATGGAGCATTCATGCAATTTCAGGAGTTCAATGGTTATAGGATTAGAGAAATAGCGGAGTCGAACCACTTCGATTTGCTAATTGGGTATGATTTTAACAATTTAAAAATCAACCATCTTTTTATCAAATTATTTTATGCTAACATGAACCTAGACCATCACAATCCTCAAAATAGAGAAGATTGTGTATGGACTATGGTATGTGGCGTTAAAAAATTTCTTCTTTTGCAAAGACTTGGCCATATTTTAAGATGCCCTTATCAAGGAATCGACATTGACGATGTTGATGCCGATATGTATGAACGTGACGAAGTTTCACATAGATTTCTTTCCAACAACATGACGAATTTGATTTCAACAAAGTTGCGTCCTCAAGCTTGAATAATCCATCGTGCCCTCATCCGGTCTCTTCAACCCCGAACCGGTAGCTATGTGAAAATTTACAAAAGGGATTTTCAAGCTCTCTATGCTATCTATTCTAATCAACAAGAAATTAGGGGAAGATTATAATAGACAAATTTCAAGATGCGACAATTCATAGGAAATATAAGACTTTGCATTATGGGGCTTATATCATGAGGATATTGATGTAATATGGAGTTCCGATAACCGATTCAGAATGTTCATCCATAAGTGTGCTTGGATCTAAAACTTTAGGGCTAATGCAATTACCAAAGCGTCCGCCATCTCATGATATCATTCCCTTTCATCAATGGATCGACAACCAAAATCGTGGTATTCGTCAACCATCAAATCCTAACATACCTTCGTCATCTTCATCTCAACCTCCTCATCAACAAGATGAAGAATACTATGAGGAAATTTAAGAAATCCGAGAAGATGCAACACCAAAGGAAGCTTTAAGAACTCTTTCGCAAAATCAAAAGAAACTTCAAAAACAAATGGTGAGCATGGAAAGAAACACGAACAAAAAATTCAACTCCATCAATGGATTCTTAAACAAAATCTGGGATAAGCTTTCTTGTATGTCTTCCTCATCTTCCGACATTCAGCACAACCCGGCGCCATTCAATTGGTCTTTCGATCAGGAAGAAGAAGAAGATGTTGATGTTGGTAATGACAGTGATGAATTTTAAGTTGGTATGGATGATTTCTTATCTTATTTTTTTATGTGTGTTTGGTTATCTTTTGCTACAATCCTTGTTACTCTCTGTTTAAGTACTTTATAGTGTTTTATGTTGTTTACTTTTAAAACATTATGTTCTATTTTTAGTTCAATCTGTAGTTGTCTTTGATTCTAAATGTTCTTATTCTTCCATGGTTTTCTATGTGATATATATCTCTATGTTCTTGTTGTCATTTTAGTACTTGTTTTTTTCTCTCTCCTATACTGTGTTAAGTCACTAATTCCTTTTCGTCAATGACAAAGGGAGAGATAAAGGTAGAATATTGTTACAGAAATTATTTAATTCAGGGGGAGAAAATCTTATTTTCGTACTAACCAATATTTCTATGACAGGAGAAGTTATTATTTGCTAACCAATATTTTCGTAAGTTGTCATTATCAAAAATGGGGAGAATGTTGGAACCTCAGTTCCTGATATTTTGATAATAACAATTATATGAGTTTATCTAACCAAGTTTTGCAGGAAAATATTGATGATCAGACTCCGGATTGATGAGCGTAATCTTTTATATTGTTAGAGTCTGTGTATAGTTAGTAATATATGTTGTATAGTTAGTAATATATGTTTAAATCTCTCCTAATTGGTATACGTGCACAAGCTATTGAATACACGCACTTGTTTTCAAAGAAAAGCCTTTATATGTCTGAAACACAGAATTCAGACGTCTGAAATCATTAATTCAGACATCTGAATACTGAAGCGCAACATAAATTTTAAGGCTCATTCAGACGTCTGAGTTCAACCTACTTTGCACTGTTTCAGCGCTGGTTTGTTATTTCGTTACATTTAGAAGGCTGAATTTTATTCAGACTTCTGAGTTAAAAATAACGGCTAGTTTTTTGAAAGGTTGCTTCTCTTCCCTGAACAGAAACAACGCTCAATTCAACAGTTGCTTCTTTCTGATTCATGGCTACTCTTCACAAAGCATTGCAACCTTTTAACAACTATAAATAGCAAGCAATTTCAACACTATATTCAACCAATTCTTATTTTTGATTTATAAATTCTATACATTTGCTATTTACTTTAAAGATTCTCAAATCAAACTATTTGATCACTAACACTCAAGCATATTCTTGTGTGATCAATTATTCTTCCTTTCTTCACGAATTTCACTATATACCATAAAGGAAAAGATTATAGGAAGGGTGTACTCATATTGACTCATCAGTGCTATTATAGAGCATATTTAGTCAGAAACATTTCCACTTGTATTTGAAGTCTTGCTGTAGTATCCTCAGGCAGTAGAAGTCCTATTCGGTTGTCTAGGCAGGAAAGTCCTGTTCGGTTGTTCAGGCGGTATAATACCTGTTCCTTCGGGTGAAGCGAGGGTATCTATTGAATTCCAGAAGGATTCTGGGACTGGACGTAGAACGGGAAGTTTGAAACAGTATAAAAATCTCTAGGGTCTTTTATTATTGCTTTTTTTTATTCATGTTTCGCTCAAGCAAGTAATTTAGTTAACTTTCATATTACACGATCACATAGTTACTTTGACCACCTTCATCTAAGTCGAAACCTATCAGGTCGAAACTAACTAAGCCGAAACCAATACACAAGTTATCACAGTGTTCATACGTAGTGGATTGGAGAAAGGGGGAAGGCATAGTGTCGAAATAGAGATTTCGATGGGGGTCGAAACCTTTATTTTATTTTTAAAGGAAATGCACTTACCTGTTTTTACTAAATGTTTTCGAAGGAGTCGAAACAGATGCTTTCAAAGGGGTCTTTCTAAAAGCTTTCAAAAGGGGTTGCCACTTCTTGTTTAAATTGTTGTTTCCAAGTAGTTACTTAGTTTTAAAACCAATGCTTTCGAAAAGTGTAGGTTCGACCCAATCGAAACCCTTCTACCATTTCTATGCCTTTCAAAGGGATTGAAGTCCTCAATGCTTTCGAAAGGTAGCTTTGTTTTATTTTTGTACTAAGCCGCTTCCTAAAAGTTTTCGAAAGGGGTCAAGGGTTTCAAAGGAAATAGCTTCGAAAGGGGATTTCGATGCTATCCTTCTTATTGTTTTAACTTAAAGACTAATGCTTTTGAAAGGATGGTGCCGAAGCCATCTGTTTTTCCCCAAACAATTTTATATAAAGATTAAAGGTTTCGAAAGGGGTACTTTCTCTTGTATTCACTTAGACCTGATAAGTTATGTTTTAAATTAAACCCAATGGTTTCGAAAGGCGTACTTTCATATGGTTTCGAAGTTATGCTTCTATAACTGAATGGTTTTACTTTAATACTTTCGAAAGGTTTCGAAAGAGAGGTTTTAAAGTGTTTTGAAAGGCAGGTGCCTAGATTTTTGAAAAGAAGATTTTAATGCTTTCGAAAGGAAGTTTTCCAATGGTTTAAAAAGTAAAAATTAAAGGTTTCGAAAGCCTAAGTTTTCAATACAAATAACCCAATCTCATTTTAAAAGGAAAATCCATGGCTAAAATAATGGAGTTTTGAAATGATTTTAAGTATGAAGTTTTGAAGAAGCTTTCCTTGATAAAATAATAGGTTAAAGGGATTAACCATGTTTTATATGCAAATGATTTCAAGGATATTAAACCATATGTGTTGGTATTATTATGTTATTATGTTGCTTCTTCTAACATATATATTCACATTATAATGGACCCATAATTGTATTTTGGGGAAAAATGGTAGAATAACCAGCTAGGTTGACCTAGTAGTGAATATAAATTGAATTAACTCCTGAATGAGTAGAATTGCATCTAAGAGGTCAGATAGACCAGAATGTAGGATGCCTAAATAGTGAAGTTGTCAGATAGATAGGTTCATAGTAAACCCATGAAAACTATGTTTAGGAAAAGTTTTTGGCAAGTGCCAATAGGTTCATAGTAAACCCATGAAAACTTTGATTAGAAAGAGTTATTGGCAGGGGCCAACTGGTTTGTAGTGAACCTATGAAAACTATATTCGGATTAAGTTATTGACAGATGTCAATAGGTTCCTAGTCAACCTAAAAAATCTACGATAAGAGGGAAGTTATTGGAGATACCAATAGGTTCAGGGGGAACCCATGAATAATGAAGTTATTAACATGGGCCAATAGGTTCTTAGTGATCTTATGAAAACTAAGCAATTGGACAGGGAGTCTATATGTGTTAACAGGTTAATAGTCAGCCCATGAAAACTATTAGGTTAATAGTGACCCTAGAAACTATAATTGAGACAAATAGTCAAAAATAAATGGGGATGGGTAATCCATAATTAATTTACTTATTTGTATATCATCATAATGTTTTGAATTGCTATGTTTTAACCAATGTGGATGTAGGAGCACGTAATATGGTTTTATAAAGTTTTAAATGAGATACTAGCAAAGGAAAAACCAGTTCCACTAAGCGACATGGTCTCACTAGATATCTAAATGGTTTGACATGGTAGATTATTATTCATACCAGGCTTTATATCTGACTCGAAATTTATTTTTTCCCCTTCAACTCTCGAGTGCTCAATTGATTTTGTGTAGTTTTAGAGTTGAGGTTTTCAGGTACCTCTTTAGACGAATAAGCTTTTGAAGACGTGCAGGAGGCATGGCAACTATTTAGAGTTCTTTTCTATTTTGATTCAACTATGTTTTGTTGTAAAGGCAAAGATGCTTAAATTGCCTAGTTATATACTCTGATCATCCAAGGGGACATCTTCATATGTTGCTCTTGGCGTATGTTGTAATAATTATATTTCTCTGAACGTGGTTAACGTATTTGGGATTATGTAATGAATTTAAAATTCGATTTGGAATGGAATGAGATGTTTGTTTTAAATTGTTTTAAAATTTTCCATATCCATGCGTTTCTGTTATATCAATTTATCTAACATTATCATATTTGATCACCGAGGATTAATAACTATGGATAACTGCAGCATCCATAGCCATTAGTTTTTGGGCCTCAAAGTGGAAGATGTTACAAGTTGGTATTAGAGCATAGGTTTATGAAACTTTAAAGAAATTTAAACCTAAAAGATTTTCAAACATAATCCAATGAATCAGAAAATAAGATCGAGGTTTGGGATAACGCTATAGTAACGTACTTGTATTTGATATATATATATATATAGTACTTGTATCTTACTAAGGCTCATATGCAGATTTACGAGAAAGAAGATATGGAGGCAGGAAACGGAAGAGGAAATCTCGGTGGAGGAAGCACCACAACCAACAGAAATGTTCGACCCACCAGGAGGAACCCGGGTCGACAGGCTAATGCTAAAAAAAATCCAAATGCCAATGTGGGTGCTGGAAATCCACCAGTAGATATGGAGGCGATGTATCAGTTCTTCATTAATATGATGCAAGCTGGAGCTGCTGCTGGAGTTGCTGGGAATGTTGGAGGAGCTAATCCTGTGACTCCAATCGGGAATAATTATGCTAAGCTGAGCAGAGATTACACCAGTCTCGGTGGAAAGCCGTTTTTGGGAATGGAGGATGAGTTGCGAATTGGTTGTTGCATTGTGAGAGGATCTTCACTGATTTGGGTTTGGATGATGAGCATAAGAGAAGGATGGCCTCTAGGCAATTGCAAGGGCCGGCACTTCATTGGTGGAATAGTGTTACTACCGGGGTTCTGGAGGAGGAGTTGACTTGGGAAGATTTTAGAAGGAGATTTGAATAAAGTTTTTTATCTGAAGTTGCTAAGTCAACACTGATGAGAAAGTTCATGGATTTGGTGCAGGGAGAGATGTCGGTAATTGAGTATGGTACTAGGTTTGATGAGTTGTCCCAATATGGGTATGCTGCTATAGACACCATCATTAGAAGGAACGAGAGGTTCATTCAAGAACTGAGGCCTGAGATTGCTAGGGCAACCCTACCACATCTCCATGATCCTTGTAATGTAGTTATGGAGATGGCAATCCACCATGAAGAGATGCTTGCTATTTGTGCTAGAGAGAAGCTAATGGAAACCTAGGGTTCTCAAGGAAAGAAGAGAAAGTTCTTTAAGAAGAAGGGAGCCCAGAAGGGGGAGGCTACCAAGAAGGCAAAGGCTGATTTAGTTTGCTTCAAGTGTGACAAGAAGGGTCATTATGCTCATAAGCGCTGGTCAGGGAAGGAGAAGAAGGCTGCAGATAAGAAGAATGTGAAGTGCTTCAATTGCGATCAAGTTGGGCATTATAAGAACCAGTGTTCAGATTTAGTCGGAACAGACAAGGGAAAGGTTTTTGCTGTTGGACCATCATCTGCTAGGCCAACTGCAGTTGATAAAGGGAAGAATGTGATGGAAGGTACACTTTTGATTCAGAGTATACCAGTTAGGATACTATTTGATATCGGTGCATCACATTCATTTATATCTCGGTGTTTGGTTGATAGGTTATTCTTAGAACCCACATACCTTGTTACTTCCTTAAGGGTTGTGAATCCAATAAAAGGGTATGCAACTCTAGGGATGAGATGTGACCAGTTAGAACTAGACTTGTTAGATCATAAGTTTGCATGTAGTCGGTATGTTTTCGATTACGTTGATTTCGGAATTATTTTGGGTATGGATTGGTTGAGTAAGTATGATGCTAGGATATTTTGCCAGGATGGGGAGATATCACTAAGACACCCTGATAGTCATAACCGAGTCATATTCTTAGTGGAGAATTCTGATTGGAGTAGTTGTGCTTTTTTAATTGCTATGGAAGTATGAGAAGAGTTAAGTCAGGTTCGTATAGCAAGAGAGTTTGCAGATTTCATTGAGTCTGTTACAGGTTTACCACCGAAACGAGCTGTTGAGTTTCAGATAGATCTTGTGCCAGGAGCTGAACCTGTGAGTAGACTTCCTAGTAGGATGACACCGACCGATATGAAGGAATTGAAGGTGCAGCTAGTGGATTTAGAAGGAAGGAATTTTATTAGACCAAGAAGTTCAACTTAAGGAGCGGCCGCGGTGTTCATGAAGAAACCATATGGGTCGTTGAGGATGTGTATCGACTATCATAAGTTGAACAAGAGGACGATCAAGAATAAGTATCCTTTTCCAAGAATAGACGATCTATTTGGACAGTTGAGTAGAGCCAGAGTGTTTTCCAAGTTGGATTTGGTGACAGGCTTCCATCAGTTAAAGGTGGCAGAGGACGGTATTCCTTTGACAGCATTTCAAACTAGGTATGGTTCGTATGAGTGGTTAGTAATGCCATTGGGGTTAACGAATGCACCTGCTTTCTTCGTGGATTTAATGAACCGAGCCTTCCGACAGTATTGGGATAGGTTCGTGTAAGTGTTTATAGATGACATTTTAGTGTACTCTAAGGATGAAAGAGAGCATGAGGATCATCTTAGAGCAGTGCTTGAGATGCTGAGGCAGCATCAGCTGATGGCGAAGTTTTCCAAGTGTTATTTTTGGAAGAAAGAGGTTAAGTTTCTTGGTCACGTGGTTTCAGAGAAGGGTTTGTCAGTCGATCCGGATAAGATCGAAGCTGTTAATAATTGGAAGAGACCAGAGACGGTGACTGAGGTTAGAAGTTTTCTTGGACTTGCTGGATATTACCGAGATTCATCAAGGATTTCTTGCGGATAGCAGCACCTTTGACTAAGTTAACTAGGAAGGTGGTGAAGTTTGTCTGGTCCGACAAATGTGAAGAAGCATTCTTTAAGTTAAAAAATTTGTTGACCAATGCACCTGTGTCAGTAGTTCCAGACGGAAACCAAGGGTTAGTGGTGTATACCGATGCATGTGGGACTGGATTAGGAGCTGTGCTGATGTAGAAGGGTAAAGTGATTGCCTACACTTTACGACAGCTTAGACCGCATAAAGTGAGATATCCTACTCATGATTTGGAGTTGGCTGTGGTGACCTTTGCGTTGAAGATTCGGAGACATTATATCTTAGGGGAGAGATTTGAGCTATACACAGATCATAAGTCCTTAAGGTATTTATTCTCTCAGAAGGAGTTGAATATGAGACAGAGGTGTCTAGAGTTTTTAGCATCTTATGATTTTGGTATAGAGTATACTCTTGGGAAAGGAAATAAGGTAGCGGATGCTCTTAGAAGAAGACATCAGAATGTGGTTTTAGCTATGTTGGTAGAATGGAAAGATTTAGAAGCTTTGACTACTTGTAGTGTGCAGTTAAGATCGACTGCTAGTTCTAGTCAGAGCACAGCCATGTTGTCAATTTTAGAAGTTCGACCAGTATTGATTGAAAGGATTGCTTCTAAGTAGAAGGAGGATCCATTATTAGCCGAGAGGGTTAGAAGGCTTGAGGTTGGAACTGAGATCGATGATCTAAAAGATTTTAGCCTTGACTAGAGAGGATGGTTGAGAAAGAAGGTACAGTTGTGTGTTCTAAATGTTGAGGACTTGAGGAAAGAAGTCCTTGGAGAATGTCATCGGTCCAATTTTACTATTCATCCTGGAGGGACCAAGATGTATCAAGATATGAAGAGAAGTTTCTATTGGGAAGGTATGAAGAGGGATGTTGGCTTGTGGGTTAGACAGTGTGCAAACTGTCAACAAGTGAAAGCCGAACATCAGAAGCTGAGTGGGTTGTTTCAACCTTTAGAGATTCCAGTTTGGAAATGGGATTTGATATTTATGTATTTTAAAGACGGCTTGCCAAGGTCAAATAGTGGAAATGAAAGTATATGGATCATAGTGGACAGATTGACCAAGAGTTCCCATTTCATTCCAGTTAAGTTAACCAAGAAGGCACATGTTTTAGCTAAGTTGTTCATGAAGAACATATTTAGACTACATGGAATTCCTAGTAGCATAGTCAGTGACAGAGACACATTGTTTACTAGCGAATTCTGGAAGAGTCTACAGGATGTATTAGGCACTAAGCTCAAGATGAGTACTACATATCATCCTCAGACGGATGGGCAGATAGAGAGAGTCAATAAGGTATTTGAGGATTTACTAAGAGCTTGTGTATTGGACTTTGGTGGATCTTCAAAAGATCACCTACATTTGGTTGAGTTTTCCTATAATAATAGTTATCAGACTAGTATAGGAATGACGCCTTTTGAAGCTTTGTATGGAAGGCCATGAAAATCACCAGCATGTTGGTTGGGGACTGGAGACAGATTAGTCTTAGGTCCAGATTTGGTTAGAGAGGAATCAGAGAAGATTGAGTTGATCCGAGAAAGGATGAAGGAAGCTTAGTCTAGACAGAAGAGTTACGCAGATAAGAGGCGTAAAGACCTAGAGTTCTCGGTTGGAGATAAGATTTTTATTAAAGTATCACAGATGAAGGGTGTGGTATGATTTGGAAAGTCAGGGAAACTGGCACCGAGGTATGTTGGTCCATTCCGGATTAGAAGAGGATCGAGAAGCCCGCATACAAAGTAGAGTTGCTAAGCAGTATGGAAGGTGTCCATAATGTATTTCATGTGTCTCATCTTCGCAAGTATGTGCATGATTCAGAGACTACTATTCCTCCGACAGGGTTGGAAGACTTGAAAGTAGAGCCTAATTTGACTTTTGTTAGACAACCAGTTCGGATTGTACCTAGAGATGAGAAAAGATTGAGGAATAAGATAGTCGAGTTGGTGAAATTTTAGTGGAGCGACAACGAGAAGGACTTCACTTGGGAGACAGAAGACAAGATTAGAGATACTTATCCTGATCTGCTTTGAGGGTATGTCTATATTAGAATTATATAGATAGTTGCTAGTCAGGTAGACTAGTATGGTTGTTAAGAGTCATTACAGATGATTGCTATGTCTATTATTTAGTCCTTACTGAATTTTGAGGACGAAATTCTTTAAGGAGAGGAGCCAGTAACACCCCTAATTTTTGATAACATTATTCAGAAGATTTAATTAGATAAATAAAATAAAATAATGTAAGTATTAAAGTGATAAGGGGATTGAGATTTGAATAAATACTTAGAGGCCGAGCTTAATTATTTAAATGGGCTCATAAATGGTTTTGTATATTAATTAGAGAATATTAACACAAGGGCATATAAGGAATTGCGCACCATAACTCCTTAATAACCTATACCCACATACCATTTCATTTCTCACGTACACTTTTACAAAACTTAAAAATGTAAGAAAAGAAGAGTTTAGAGCCAGCCATTGCTAGGAGAAGAGAAATTCAAGTAAAGCTTAGGAATCAAGCTAAGGGAAATAATCTCAATCAAATCTCAAAGTCCTTATCCTAATCAAGGTGAATAAAATCAAAACCATCTCTGTTTTGCTTTATGATCGTTTGATTTTCGGGTTTAAGGTTAAATCCATTATGATGATTTTTGATGATATGCTTGGATTTAATTAAATGATATATTCAAACAAGTTAGTTTGAAAATGTTTTATACACGATTTTAAGGGTAAAGTCATTTAAATTGAATTTAGAATGCCATAAGGAATTTATATGTTATGTAAAAGATGATTTTGGAGTTGGTTTTTAATTTTGATAATTTTCCAAACTATGAAGAATTTAATATGAATTTTCAAAGGAAAATACGGTTAATTGGGTTATGAAATTTATTTCAGTTATTATATTAAGAATTTGGGTCTGAAATTTACATATGTTAGATAACATATTAAAAGTGAATTTCTATGATTTTTGGGGATTTTTACTAAGAGATTTAGTATGGAAATTATATTATTTTGAAAGGAGGACCTAAATGACTTAATTATCTTGCTTAATGGAATGGCTTATTTGTTAAATTAATCTTTGTTTAGATCTGAAATTATGCGGCAGTTATTTGGAAAATAATTTGAAAAGTTTATGGCAACCAATTAAATGTTTACAAATAGGCAAGTTAGTTATAAAGTTATTGCTTTTATTGGCATTAATCAGCTTTTACCCAGAAAAGTGGGTTCCGTCTCTTTTAGAAGCACCTTTCGACCCTACGCTCCCGCCTTCATCTAAGTCAAAACCTACCAAGTCGAAACCAACTAAGCCAAAACGAATACACAAGGTATCACAATATTGGTACGTAGTGGATTGGAGAAAGACGGAAGGCATGGTGTCGAAATAGAACTTTCGATGGAGGTCGAAACCTTTATTTTATTTTTAAAGGAAGTGTGCTTGCCTGTTTTTACTAAATGTTTTTGAGGGAGTCGAAACAAATGCTTTCGAAGGGGTCTTTCTAAAAGCTTTTGAAAGGAGTTGCCGCTTCTTGTTTAAATTGTAGCTTTCGAAGGAGTTACTTAGTTTTAAAACCAATGCTTTCGAAAAGGGTGGGTTCGACCCAGTCGAAACCCTTCTACCGTTCCTATTCCTTTCGAAGGGATTGAAGTCGTCAATGCTTTCGAAAGGTAGCTTTGTTTTATATTTTACTAAGCCGCTTCCAAAAAGCTTTCGAAAGGGGTCAAGGGTTTCGAAGGCAATGGCTTTGAAAGAGGGTTTCGATGCTATCCTTCTTATTGTTTTAACTTAAAGACTAATGCTTTCGAAAGGATGGTGCCGAAGCCATCTGTTTTTCCCTAAACAATTTTATAAAAAGATTAAAGGTTTCGAAAGGGATACTTTTGCTTGTATTTACTTCGATCCAACATGTTATATTTTAAATTAAACCCAATGGTTTCGAAAGGGGTACTTTCATATGGTTTCAAAGCTATGCTTCTATAATTGAATGGTTTCACTTTAATGCATTTGAAAGGTTTCGAAAGAGAGGTTTTAAAGTGTTTTGAAACTGGTGCCTAGAGTTTTGAAAAGAAGATTTTAATGCTTTCGAAAGGAAGTTTTCCAATGGTTTCGAAAGTAAGAATTAAAGGTTTCGAAAGCCTAAGTTTTCAAAACAAATAACCCAATCTCATTTTAAAAGGAAAACCCATGGATAAAATAAAGGAGTTTTGAAATGATTTAAAGTATGAAGTTTTGAAGAAGCTTTACTTGCTAAAATAATAGGTTAAAGGGATTAACCATGTTTTATATGCAAATGATTTCAAGGATATTAAACCATGGTGTTGGCATTATTATGTTATTATGTTGCTTCTTCTAACATATATATTTATATTATAGTGGACCCATAACTGTATTTTGGGGAAAAATGGCATTATATCCAGCTAGGTTGACCCAGTAGTGAATATAAATTGAATTAACTCCTGAATGAGGAGAATTGCATCTAGGAGTTCAGATAGACCAGAATGTAGGATGCCTAAATAGTGAAGTTGTCAGATAGATAGGTTCGTAGTAAACCCATGAAAACTATGTTTAGGAAAAGTTATTGGCAGGTGTAGATAGGTTCATAGTAAACTCATGAAAACTATGATTAGAAAGAGTTGTTGGCAGGGGCCAACTGGTTTGTAGTGAACCTATGAAAACTATATCCGGATTAAGTTATTGACAAATGTCAATAGGTTCATAGCCAACCCATGAAAACTAGGATAAGAGGGAAGTTATTGGAGATACAAATAGATTCAGGGAGAACCCATGAATAATGAAGTTATTGGCAGAGGCCAATAGGTTCTTAGTGATCCCATGAAAACTAAGAAACTGGATAGGGAGTCCTTAAGTGTTAACAGGTTAACAGTCAGCCCATGAAAACTATTAGGGTAATAGTGATCCTAGAGACTATAACTGAGACAGATAGTCAAAAATGAATGAGGATGAGTTATCCAGAATAGATTTACTTGTTTGCATATCATCATAATGTTTTGAATTGCTATGTTTTAACCAATATAGATGCAGGAGCATGCAATATGGTTTTATAAAGTTTTAAATAAGATACTAGTGAGGGGAAAAGTTGTTCCGCTATGCGGCAAGGTCTCACTAGACATCTAAATGGTTTTAGATGGTAGATTATTGTTCATACCAGGATTTATATCTGACTCGAAGTTTATGTTTTCCCCATAAACTCTCAGGTGCTCAATTGATTTTGATTAGTTTGAGAGTTGAGGTTTTCAAGTACCTCTTTAGACGAATAAGCTTCCGGAGATGTGTAGGAGGCATGATAGCTATTTAGAGTTCTTTTCTATTTTGGTTCCGCTATGTTTTGTTGTAAAGGCAAAGATGTTTAAATTGCCTAGTTATATACTCTGATCATCCAAGGGGGCATCTTCATATGTCGCTCTTGGTGTATGTTGTAATAATTATATTTCTATGAACGTGGTTAACGTATTTGGGATTATGTAATGAATTTGAAATGTGATTTGGAATGGATTGAGATGTTTGTTTTAAATTATTTTAAAATTTTCCATATCCATGTGTTTCTGCTATATCACTTTATCTAACATTACCGTATTTGGTCGCTGAGGATTAATAACTATGGATAAATGTAGCATCCGTAGCCGTTAGTTTTGGGTCTCCAAGTGGGGGATGTTAAAGTAACATACAACCATCGATATGTGAAAATAAATTAATACACAAGATTCGTTATAAAAAAGCTATCTAGTAAATATATGATATAAAATGTAAATAAAAAAATTAGATTAGAAATAAACCTTTCACCAATGCTATGAACTCACACTTTGAAATGTTGAATTAGCTCCCTGAATCGAATTCCTAGTTCTGGAGTTTCTATATCTGGAATCGAATTCCTAGTTCTGGAGTTTCTAGCTCTGGAATCGAATTCCTAGTTCTGGAGTTTCTAGCTCTTGAACTGCCTAACCACCAACGATCGAATCATGCTATTTTTGATATAAATTGAACTTGGATTTTTGTATTCTTTTCTACAAGCCATGGAAAGAAATTTCTGATGTGGAGATGTCATTTTGGAGAGAACATAGAGTAATGAAATGAAGAGGCAATGTTTTATTAAAGGAATATAATTTATGTATGATTAATGTGGTCATTAATCTCCTTTAACACTTGCCTTTTCATTTCAAATTAAAAACAAAGCTCCCTTTTTTTATGTCATGGCTAGCTACACTAAACTAATTAATGGTTAACTATGTATGCATGGTTATGGATTTTAAATGCATTTAAATGCATATAAAAACTCCTGTATTTAATTTAAATGCACACCGATATTGTATATCGTTCGGTATATTTATAGCTATTATAAACACACTGTTTAATTATGTTCAATACATCAAAAAAAATTATAATCAATATTTCATAAATATTAATTATCTTATTTAATATATAGGAGTTATAAATCAATTAAATCGAATGGTCAAAGGAATATTCAACATTTTATACACCTTTTATTTTGAACAAGATTAGTTATTGAGTAACATTTATGTAACAAATTACATAATTTTCCATAGGGCATATCCCTAACTCTATCATTCTCCCACTTGCACATGGGGTCAATTATGAAATCTTATTCTAACTTCTACAATTGGTTTCTTCAAAATCAATCGGGTTAGTCCCTCAATGAATAGGTATGGTATCATGTTTCAATTATCTACTATGTCAATCAACTCTCTCTGACGTCGATAAACCGCCTTTATCTTATCAAACAATTCAAAGTATGTCTCTCGATTTCTAGTGAGCTCTAAATTATGTTACGAACTATATCATGACATTGTTAACATATAACAATGTTATAGGATTCTCAACACTTAAAATTATCCTCGGCTTAGTTCTAAATTTGTGCATTTATTAAGTATATATACTGCTGTTATTGTGGTGCTATTCAAGGCGATGTACTTGGCCTTTTACTGAATCATCCACAATCTCTCATTTGGAAAATTTCACACTTAAAGCTTCTTAACCAAGCTTTGAACATTAGTTTTACATTATCATATCATACTCAATATCACATATGAAACTTGAATCCGAATACTCCTTTATATGAAGTTCATTGTTTCTATCAATAATTCTCCTGTATTTCATAATACATGAGAACACTCCAAACTACCATTTAGTAACCTTAATTTGGATTTGATAGTTGGTTCAAATATCAAATACATAAACAAATCATAATATCACACATAACATAACATGTATGATAATACCTATTGTTAATGCATAAAGAATTCAGCTTACATGTTTCTTATTAAACATTTGAATAAGGCGTTTCTGCATATCGCCTAGAACATTCCAAATTGTAACATCCCCAATTTAAGGCTCAAAAATAAGCATTATTGATGTTGTAGTCATCCATAGTGTTATTTCCCGGTGACAATATGAGATCAGTTAATTGTATGTATAATAACAAAAGCAAAGAAATATGAATTTGTTTTAAAACACATTTCATTAATAAACATTTGCATTCATTACATAATCCCATCGATTCCATGTTCAGAGAAAATATAATAAATACAATTATATTCCAAGAGAGACATATGAAGATGCCCCCTTGGATGGTCAGAGTCTAACTACTTGACAGTTATAAATTCTGTCGTTACATCCATTCAAACAAATCATAAACTTCTAACAACATGGCGAAAATAAACTCCTAATATTAGCTAGCCTCCTGCACGTCTTCGGAAGCTTATTCGTCTAATTTAAAAACCCTACTCTCGATCTACTCAAACGAGTACCGAGAGTTTAAGGAGAAAAATAGAAACTTTGGGTTAGATGAAAAGTCTGATGTGAATAATAGTATACCATCTCGAACCAAAAACAGATATCTACGAAGACCGCACTACAGAACGAAATAGATTTTCCCCTCACTAGTATCTTATCAAAATATGTCAGTCTTAACATAAATCATGCCATGCAACCACAATGATTAAAACAAAACATGATATGATCATATGCACACAATATAGGTAAATATGACTAGTATGTCATTAAAGGGTTATGCATTTTCAAAGTTTACCCGCCCCATGAAATTGACCATCTATCTCAAAATCTCAAAATACGGTTAGGAGGAAAATAAATTAAACAATACAGTGAGCATATAGAGCTACGAGTTCCTTTTTGTATCCATACATTTTTTAGTCTTACTACTGACAAAGCCCTACACACTGGGGACCTTTACAAATCGGAGGCTACCGATTGAAGCATAGGGCATAGCCCTATACTAGTCCTATCTAAAACCTTATCTTGTTTTAAATCCATGAGTCATATCATTTTTCATCAGTTTAAGACATCCAAACACAATTGATCTATCCGATCTTCCGGATGCAATTCTACTCACTCGTAAGTTTAGCCTGACCATACTCACTACTGGAACAACTTACTAGTAATTCTGTTCTTAAATTCCAAGGTGCAATGTTGGGTAATGAAAATGTGAGTATGAAAAATTATAAAATATGTAAATTTGTAATAGCCCGCTTTTCCGTACCCCTTGAATAGACACTAATCTCCATCTATTTACTCAAGGTGAACGAAAAACCGAACCATTAGGGTTTTTAAAAGAAGAGATAGAAGAAAAGATAGAAGAAAAGAGAAAGAAGAAACAAAAGAACAACATCAGAAACAGAAACAATATCAGAATCTCACATACCGCAGCGGAACGATATGTAATAGATAATTGAATAATCTTTAAAACAAAGAACTATATCTGTTATTACATTACATCACATCAATCATCAGAGTCAATATACAACAATGGACAGTTATATAACTTGTCCTCATACAGAATACACAGCGGAATAAATATATCAGATACAAATACTACGTCTCGCCATCCAGCTTGCTTCCAAAGCTCCAGAATATCCAGAATATCCTGATAATATAACTCTAGGCTGCCCGTGTGGAAATTGGTGGGCACCCAGAGTTTAGAAGGGAACAATAAACTCCGAGTCAGTCATGGTGACTGGTGTGAGATCGTAAAACAGTTATTTTTAAATTAAACAACAGGACAACTTTAAAGTCAATTCGAAATGCTTTTGGAAAATGAAACTACCATAAGACCTCCCGCCACACACACAATGCAAACGCAGAATTGGAGGAGATTTCTTCTTATGATAGTCAAAGATGCTTACTACGCAAAATCAAATCATTTTTGATATTATTATTAGTGCATAGTGTAGAAAACATTTCGAAAGTATAGTATTAATCTTAGCCAGCATAGGTACCATGATACTATGCCTACTATAGCTGCTATATTAGATAGCAGGTTCTACAACTAAAACCGTACAAATTTCGTATTTGGGAAATGGATTTCCAACAAATGGTCAGGCTAAGGAACTTCCTTTCCTCCTGCCGATTGGGATCGCCTCTGGCTGGACGTCCCGAGAGACAAACTGCTCTCTGCCAAACAAGGCCGGGTTACCCCTGTAACAGGTAACTCACGAATATGTCATCACCCGGTCCTTTGGGACCTTTATCCGAGCGCTCGATATCCAACATCACACATCATAAAGAAAGTGTATCCACATGAGTAAGTATCTGGGCTCCATACCATGATACCACCCCTTTCCAGAAGGAAATGACATACCCTAAAGGGCGCGACCCTCATAACCTTGCCGCAACATTCCTGTTTCGACCATTTCCGGGGTGTGAGGCTCGACGAAGTCTCGTCCACAAAGCTACGCTTTCTCAAAACGCCCTGCTTCGGGTCAAACAAAATGATCAACCTATGATCATTAAGATATAAGATCAAACAAATGATCATATCACAAATGATCAAACACTGATCATTTTACAGCAACACTCAGTATGCCACGTTACCAAATTGGGATATATCGCTGATAAATTTCAACTACATAACCTCTGAGCTCGTACGTCTCAGAGAAGGGTGTTAAGCTAAGAGAATAAATTCTCCGCCACCAACAGATATGTATTTGAAAGAAATCAGCTTTATATCTCAAAGTGTAATGTCAGACACACAATCCATACAAGTCTGTTCCGGGATCGAACAGAACCGAAGGCACTTCTCACGAAGCCCTTGCACATCCGGATAATTTTCAATCACGTCGGGACTTCCCGTCACTAAGGATGATAAAACCTCTAAACCGGAGATCAGCCGATGTAGAGTAACTCGACGGTAATCCTTCCGTTTTCAAAAATATCCGGTCTTCAACACCGGTCTTCGAATGCAATTCATAACGACGTATCACATATTCGGAATGGGTTATACGACCCCATGGTCCTTTCCCGGTTAACCCGAATAGTGAGCGCTTATTCAAAAATAAGTGTGGCATTCAAATTCATCCAATTCACAACAAATACCTATCTAAAGGTAATTATTGATAGTCGGTTATTTAACTATCAATAAAGATGCGCAACATCATCAGATTCCAAATAATTTTTTCCCAAATTATTTTATCTTCCAAAATATCTTTTACTAGATATATTATTTCCACACTTAATCATTTGAAAACAATTTCAAATCAATTTCCACATTTCATTTTATCTTTGAAGATAAAATCTCAAAACAGTTCATTTCATATTGGAAAAGCATTTCCATACTTATTTAATAATAAGTATTTCACAAATCAATTTAATTTCAACATTTGAAAATATTCGATATACTTAAATCAATATTAAGTATATATTCATTCTTTAAGGAAATCATAAATTTTACATCTATTTGAGTCAAAACGAATGTTACGTAAAACATCGTTACGACGACTCGAAATCACTAGTATAGGGATTCGGAATTTAGGTAGATATATGAATCCCAATACTAGATAAAAACATTTCCTTTCGGAAATCATTTACTATAACAACAGTGTTATAGTCCATCATTTCCTTATTTCTCGAAACGTCTATTTCAACAATAAATGTTGAAATCTATGTATTCGATACTTATCACGTTTTAAAACATCTTTTAAAACAATTACTTCATTTCATGATATCGCTTTCCCAAACATAACCATTTTACTTAACAATATATTCACTGTCCAAAATCGTGAATATACTTCACTAGCCACATTCCAATATTTTCTACACATTTATTCCAAGAATTATCCACTGTCCAAAATCGTGGATAAAATTCCCTTAATAATCTCTATATTAAAAATCAATCAAATTTAATTGATTTTCGAATTTATAAAACAACGTTTATAAATTCGATTTCCATTTTCTAACAACTTCGATTTATAAATCTTCTTTATTAACAAATTCGAGTTATACTCGATATAAATATCACAAGTCCATATTATAAGTTAATAACTTATCATTCATTTTCAACTTCACAATTTATAAATCTATAAATTTCATTCACTTACGGATTCCATAATATTTCATTTTTTACACTTATAAAAACTCATTTTATAATTTCAACATTCTTAATTTTGCAGATATCAATTTCATAAATCTTTTATATAAACCGTTTACAGAAATTCAAAAATCTCAATTTAAACCATTTCATAAATCAGTCAACTATTTATTCCAAAAATCACTTTTCGGTTATATTTCACAAATCTATAAATTTTTGTAACTTTAAAATTTTACGTTTATAAATCGATTCAAAAATTCCATAAAACGTATATTTTCAAAAATCACTTTAAAAATCCTTTTAAAGTAAAAGTCGTTATTTTTACATTTCAAAACTGAATCCGATGATGCAACAACACCAATCAGTCCATCACAACAGTCAAATATCATATATCAACATATGATAACAGAATATATCAAAATATCTGTAAATAATCAATACGGTGAGGAATCCAGTCGGATCCCTCCAACCTGTTTCCCTGCATCCACAGATGTTAGCACAATACCAATTCCGCTCCAGTACGGAATTATCGCGGTATATAGGTTTTTATAAATCCGCTTACTAACGGCGCAATAGGGTCTCATCCGCTATACGAGGCGGGAAATCAATCAATTCAATATATACATATGCCAATATGTATATATTGCTATATATAGATATATATCCTACTATATCTAATAGCACATTCAAACAGTCAATCATCAACCAATAACTGTAAATAATTCCACATTCAATTGAGTGAGAAGATCTCACCTTAGCTTTTATTTTGCCATCCATTTCCTTAAGTTTTGTTTTCTCGATTTTTAACCTGGTATAAATATTTTATATAACCGATTAATATTCAAAACAAGTTGAACAATTAAATTCCATTTTAACCAATTAAATCAACTATTGATTTATTTTAACTTAATGATTTAAATCTAAATCAATTTCTTTTAACTAAATTTATTTAACTAAACATTTTATTTAAACAATTAAACTTCCTTTTCTTAAACATCTTTAGTAACCAGAATAACTGATTAAATTAAATTTACTTTTAAACTCCACATATACATATGACTTATATTCCAAAAATCCACTTATACTCCCAAGTTATTGTTTTTCCAGCTTTACACATATATAAATAAAATTTTCTGTTTAAATCTTGTACATTTTGCAGTGACGAAAAGTTTAACTTTTTGTCACAGTATTTAATTTCTTGATAACTTAATCTTTAACTATTACTAACATATTAAATTTTAAATTCAATTTAAAAATTGACAAATCACCTGCTAGCTCACAGATCTCCCAAACCACCGAGAATCACAACTTCGGCATTGGAAATCCTGACTGCAACCAGAACTAACACTGCCCACACCCAACATCAAGATCGAACTCGAAGATTCCACCATCGGCCACTTCCAGTCGCAATCGCCTAGTCAATCTCGACTTCGACTTCGTCACCACTTTCCAACTCGCGAGCACGCACACCTCCAATCACGAATTCTCAAATCGAGCACGACCTGGCCCCTAGCTTCCAGCACCCACGACGCATCACCAGAGTCGCCGCCTTGACTTCGAACTGCGACCCTGTTTTCCACTTCGAGGTCCCACGTCCACGCGACATCGCCTCTGCCACGAACTCCGCTCGCACACCCCAGCAAACCCACGCGCTCGCGAACCACCTGCCGCCGTGATTTGAATTCGAGAACCCATCTTCGTTCGCGTGTGAGCCTGCGTCCCAATCAAATCGCGAAACCCTAACTCGAGTTCGAACTCGTAGCTGCTCGATTCCCTTATGATGAAATCGAACGAGATCTCAGCTCGCCTATTTAATTCCTTCTTTGAACGATCGAAAGGCTCGGCCTTGAATTTATTTGAAAAAATGAATTTTCGAAATGAGGGAAATGAATGAAGTATACTGGCGAGCCATTTTATTTCTTTTAAACGAGAAAGTTTATCTTCTTTCTTTTAAAAAGAAGAGCGAGGGGACCAAAGAACAGGAATAATGTTGCGCGTACGAGTGGAGACAGTTTGCCTTACCTTTACAGCGTTTTGATGGGGAAGGCAAAGTACTGATGTTGACCCAATATAATTATTAAATTTAACTTGAATTAAATTTAAATTCCAATGCGTTTACCTATCGTATGATCATGCAACAACTCCGATAAATACAAAATTGGAAATCCGACAATAATTCAATATCACGGACCCAACGGAACTGGTTTCGTCGAATTCCGAGACTGTTTGAAAAATGACTATTTTTAAATATCGGTTCGAACGATCAAATTTCAAACTGAACACTTTATTCCTAAATTCGATTCTGAAGCTTCTGTTACCTTCAGTAATATCAACATGAATTTTAAAAGCTTCCGAAATATTTTTCTTCGTCTTAAAATTGAAGATTCAAATTTTTATCCAGTTTCAATAGATTAAATTCTATAATTTAATCGTCAATTTCAAAGTTATATCGGGGATTCAAATTAAATCATCGTTTAAATATTTAAAATTAATTAAATATTTTCAATTTAATTTGTTCAAAATTCCGGGTCGTTACAAACTTCCCCCCTTAAAAGAATTTCGTCCCGAAATTACAAGTTAGGAAAATGGTCCTTAACTCGTCTATCATTTTTCACAATCAATAGTTTTTATCAATCTATCACAACAAATCTTCTACTAAAGATTCGTTATTACTTCAACTAGTTTTTCAACTTCAATTACAGGTTTCAAACAACATTGTTTACTTCTCAATTCAAATTCGAGTTTAAATTCAAATTTAAACTTCCAAATTTTCTCAAAAATTTTCTAACACTCGGAATTTTCGAAAAATTTCGCCAGCGTCTCCTTTGCGCGGCTAATATGGTACGACTACAAAACGTCCCTACGGACTCTCAGATTTCAAAAAGAAAAAGAAAAAGCCAAGCGGCTAGAGAGAAATCATCAAAAACTCATATTAAAACTCAAATACATACCTTTTTGTCGAGCAATTCAAATTCATCTTTGAAGATCAAATCCAATTTATAACACCTGTATATCTACTAGCCATTATATCTAGTTACAGCATTCAATCCAATTTGCAAATTCTATTACAAAATTTTCAATATATGCTTATATATTTACAGTTGAAGTTACATTCGTTTTTAAACAAAATGAATTCATATCCATTCTAGTTTATAACCAATTTAAATTGATACAAATTCAATTTATTTTAATTCTACTTCATTTGCAATTGATTCCATTCAATTTAATTGGCATTTCATATTTTCATTCGGTTTATTCTATAAACCAAACAACCTTCATTCATAATTGCTCTTTTAGCTTAGTTTCAATTACTAACTCATTACAACTTCCAATTCACTTACAATTTCAAATTTGTCTTCAATTTCATTTACAATTGCAAATTATTCATTCATCCACTAATTCATTCATTTTCAATTTAAATCTAATTTCTATCAAATTACCAAATATTCTATAAGTTATTAACTTATTTACATTCCATTATGAATTTTATCTTTTATTCATCTTTCATTTACAATTATTCAATTCAATTCATTTCTTACAAATTTGAAACGAATTTCAATTTCAATCTCATTTTATTTAATTGATTCACTTGCAAATTTATTCGTTCATTCACAATTTTTATTTATTTTCATAATTCAGTACTCAATTCCAGAGTCTTTTCAACCTTTTCAAAACCATTTTGAAAACAATTCAAATTATCCTTTTGAATTTCCAAACAAAACCCAAATTTCAAACAACTTTCCATTTAAAATAATTTGGCAGCAATTCCTCTTTTGGAAACCCGAAAATGAACATCAGTGATGCTGCAGTCATTACCGAAGTTATTTTCCAGCGACCGAAAAGAGCTTAGAGCTTTCATCTCTCTAAAATACATTTCAAAACCTTTGAAATTCATTTTCAAATCAAAAAGATTTAAACTTCCAAACTTCCAGAATTTTCAAATTCTTTTCAAAACATTTCCAAATACTTCTCTGGAATCCCGGTTTAAATTACAATTCACATTAAAAATTTACATTCTTTAATTTCACTTGTATATGGATTCATTTCTTAACTTTGGAGTTACGGTTTCAATCTCTTATTCAATTTCAATGATAATAATTTACTATTATTACTTCCTAACATCCATGCAACCATATACTATAGTACTTTATAGAAAAACATTTCTTTTCTATACAAAAATAGTTTTGGGCAAAATTATTTCATTTACCCTATTTAAAACAATACTGTGCCGAATTGTTCTATACAAGTGTTTAGAGATCCCTATCGATAAAGTTGTACGGACAATACCGACCAGAATCCATATACCACTCAACAAACCAATCATCACAATATAAAACAATTTTATATTCACTAACAAATACGCACTCATATCTATTATTACACTCAAACTCATTCTAGAGTACTACTGACTCTATCTCTAATGAGTAACACCCAACAGAGCAGGGTTGTCGCTTAACCATATGCTCTGATACCAAATGTAATAGCCCGCTTTTCCGTACCCCTTGAATAGACACTAATCTCCATCTATTTACTCAAGGTGAACGAAAAACCGAACCATTAGGGTTTTTAAAAGAAGAGATAGAAGAAAAGATAGAAGAAAAGAGAAAGAAGAAACAAAAGAACAACATCAGAAACAGAAACAATATCAGAATCTCACATATCGCAGCGGAACGATATGTAATAGATAATTGAATAATCTTTAAAACAAAGAACTATATCTGTTATTACATTACATCACATCAATCATCAGAGTCAATATACAACAATGGACAGTTATATAACTTGTCCTCATACAGAATACACAGCGGAATAAATATATCAGATACAAATACTACGTCTCGCCATCCAGCTTGCTTCCAAAGCTCCAGAATATCCAGAATATCCTGATAATATAACTCTAGGCTGCCCGTGTGGAAATTGGTGGGCACCCAGAGTTTAGAAGGGAACAATAAACTCCGAGTCAGTCATGGTGACTGGTGTGAGATCGTAAAACAGTTATTTTTAAATTAAACAACAGGACAACTTTAAAGTCAATTCGAAATGCTTTTGGAAAATGAAACTACCATAAGACCTCCCGCCACACACACAATGCAAACGCAGAATTGGAGGAGATTTCTTCTTATGATAGTCAAAGATGCTTACTACGCAAAATCAAATCATTTTTGATATTATTATTAGTGCATAGTGTAGAAAACATTTCGAAAGTATAGTATTAATCTTAGCCAGCATAGGTACCATGATACTATGCCTACTATAGCTGCTATATTAGATAGCAGGTTCTACAACTAAAACCGTACAAATTTCGTATTTGGGAAATGGATTTCCAACAAATGGTCAGGCTAAGGAACTTCCTTTCCTCCTGCCGATTGGGATCGCCTCTGGCTGGACGTCCCGAGAGACAAACTGCTCTCTGCCAAACAAGACCGGGTTACCCCTGTAACAGGTAACTCACGAATATGTCATCACCCGGTCCTTTGGGACCTTTATCCGAGCGCTCGATATCCAACATCACACATCATAAAGAAAGTGTATCCACATGAGTAAGTATCTGGGCTCCATACCATGATACCACCCCTTTCCAGAAGGAAATGACATACCCTAAAGGGCGCGACCCTCATAACCTTGCCGCAACATTCCTGTTTCGACCATTTCCGGGGTGTGAGGCTCGACGAAGTCTCGTCCACAAAGCTACGCTTTCTCAAAAAGCCCTGCTTCGGGTCAAACAAAATGATCAACCTATGATCATTAAGATATAAGATCAAACAAATGATCATATCACAAATGATCAAACACTGATCATTTTACAGCAACACTCAGTATGCCACGTTACCAAATTGGGATATATCGCTGATAAATTTCAACTACATAACCTCTGAGCTCGTACGTCTCAGAGAAGGGTGTTAAGCTAAGAGAATAAATTCTCCGCCACCAACAGATATGTATTTGAAAGAAATCAGCTTTATATCTCAAAGTGTAATGTCAGACACACAATCCATACAAGTCTGTTCCGGGATCGAACAGAACCGAAGGCACTTCTCACGAAGCCCTTGCACATCCGGATAATTTTCAATCACGTCGGGACTTCCCGTCACTAAGGATGATAAAACCTCTAAACCGGAGATCAGCCGATGTAGAGTAACTCGACGGTAATCCTTCCGTTTTCAAAAATATCCGGTCTTCAACACCGGTCTTCGAATGCAATTCATAACGACGTATCACATATTCGGAATGGGTTATACGACCCCATGGTCCTTTCCCGGTTAACCCGAATAGTGAGCGCTTATTCAAAAATAAGTGTGGCATTCAAATTCATCCAATTCACAACAAATACCTATCTAAAGGTAATTATTGATAGTCGGTTATTTAACTATCAATAAAGATGCGCAACATCATCAGATTCCAAATAATTTTCCCAAATTATTTTATCTTCCAAAATATCTTTTACTAGATATATTATTTCCACACTTAATCATTTGAAAACAATTTCAAATCAATTTCCACATTTCATTTTATCTTTGAAGATAAAATCTCAAAACAGTTCATTTCATATTGGAAAAGCATTTCCATACTTATTTAATAATAAGTATTTCACAAATCAATTTAATTTCAACATTTGAAAATATTCGATATACTTAAATCAATATTAAGTATATATTCATTCTTTAAGGAAATCATAAATTTTACATCTATTTGAGTCAAAACGAATGTTACGTAAAACATCGTTACGACGACTCGAAATCACTAGTATAGGGATTCGGAATTTAGGTAGATATATGAATCCCAATACTAGATAAAAACATTTCCTTTCGGAAATCATTTACTATAACAACAGTGTTATAGTCCATCATTTCCTTATTTCTCGAAACGTCTATTTCAACAATAAATGTTGAAATCTATGTATTCGATACTTATCACGTTTTAAAACATCTTTTAAAACAATTACTTCATTTCATGATATCGCTTTCCCAAACATAACCATTTTACTTAACAATATATTCACTGTCCAAAATCGTGAATATACTTCACTAGCCACATTCCAATATTTTCTACACATTTATTCCAAGAATTATCCACTGTCCAAAATCGTGGATAAAATTCCCTTAATAATCTCTATATTAAAAATCAATCAAATTTAATTGATTTTCGAATTTATAAAACAACGTTTATAAATTCGATTTCCATTTTCTAACAACTTCGATTTATAAATCTTCTTTATTAACAAATTCGAGTTATACTCGATATAAATATCACAAGTCCATATTATAAGTTAATAACTTATCATTCATTTTCAACTTCACAATTTATAAATCTATAAATTTCATTCACTTACGGATTCCATAATATTTCATTTTTTACACTTATAAAAACTCATTTTATAATTTCAACATTCTTAATTTTGCAGATATCAATTTCATAAATCTTTTATATAAACCGTTTACAGAAATTCAAAAATCTCAATTTAAACCATTTCATAAATCAGTCAACTATTTATTCCAAAAATCACTTTTCGGTTATATTTCACAAATCTATAAATTTTTGTAACTTTAAAATTTTACGTTTATAAATCGATTCAAAAATTCCATAAAACGTATATTTTCAAAAATCACTTTAAAAATCCTTTTAAAGTAAAAGTCGTTATTTTTACATTTCAAAACTGAATCCGATGATGCAACAACACCAATCAGTCCATCACAACAGTCAAATATCATATATCAACATATGATAACATAATATATCAAAATATCTGTAAATAATCAATACGGTGAGGAATCCAGTCGGATCCCTCCAACCTGTTTCCCTGCATCCACAGATGTTAGCACAATACCAATTCCGCTCCAGTACGGAATTATCGCGGTATATAGGTTTTTATAAATCCGCTTACTAACGGCGCAATAGGGTCTCATCCGCTATACGAGGCGGGAAATCAATCAATTCAATATATACATATGCCAATATGTATATATTGCTATATATAGATATATATCCTACTATATCTAATAGCACATTCAAACAGTCAATCATCAACCAATAACTGTAAATAATTCCACATTCAATTGAGTGAGAAGATCTCACCTTAGCTTTTATTTTGCCATCCATTTCCTTAAGTTTTGTTTTCTCGATTTTTAACCTGGTATAAATATTTTATATAACCGATTAATATTCAAAACAAGTTGAACAATTAAATTCCATTTTAACCAATTAAATCAACTATTGATTTATTTTAACTTAATGATTTAAATCTAAATCAATTTCTTTTAACTAAATTTATTTAACTAAACATTTTATTTAAACAATTAAACTTCCTTTTCTTAAACATCTTTAGTAACCAGAATAACTGATTAAATTAAATTTACTTTTAAACTCCACATATACATATGACTTATATTCCAAAAATCCACTTATACTCCCAAGTTATTGTTTTTCCAGCTTTACACATATATAAATAAAATTTTCTGTTTAAATCTTGTACATTTTGCAGTGACGAAAAGTTTAACTTTTTGTCACAGTATTTAATTTCTTGATAACTTAATCTTTAACTATTACTAACATATTAAATTTTAAATTCAATTTAAAAATTGACAAATCACCTGCTAGCTCACAGATCTCCCAAACCACCGAGAATCACAACTTCGGCATTGGAAATCCTGACTGCAACCAGAACTAACACTGCCCACACCCAACATCAAGATCGAACTCGAAGATTCCACCATCGGCCACTTCCAGTCGCAATCGCCTAGTCAATCTCGACTTCGACTTCGTCACCACTTTCCAACTCGTGAGCACGCACACCTCCAATCACGAATTCTCAAATCGAGCACGACCTGGCCCCTAGCTTCCAGCACCCACGACGCATCACCAGAGTCGCCGCCTTGACTTCGAACTGCGACCCTGTTTTCCACTTCGAGGTCCCACGTCCACGCGACATCGCCTCTGCCACGAACTCCGCTCGCACACCCCAGCAAACCCACGCGCTCGCGAACCACCTGCCGCCGTGATTTGAATTCGAGAACCCATCTTCGTTCGCGTGTGAGCCTGCGTCCCAATCAAATCACGAAACCCTAACTCGAGTTCGAACTCGTAGCTGCTCGATTCCCTTATGATGAAATCGAACGAGATCTCAGCTCGCCTATTTAATTCCTTCTTTGAACGATCGAAAGGCTCGGCCTTGAATTTATTTGAAAAAATGAATTTTCGAAATGAGGGAAATGAATGAAGTATACTGGCGAGCCATTTTATTTCTTTTAAACGAGAAAGTTTATCTTCTTTCTTTTAAAAAGAAGAGCGAGGGGACCAAAGAACAGGAATAATGTTGCGCGTACGAGTGGAGACAGTTTGCCTTACCTTTACAGCGTTTTGATGGGGAAGGCAAAGTACTGATGTTGACCCAATATAATTATTAAATTTAACTTGAATTAAATTTAAATTCCAATGCGTTTACCTATCGTATGATCACGCAACAACTCCGATAAATACAAAATTGGAAATCCGACAATAATTCAATATCACGGACCCAACGGAACTGGTTTCGTCGAATTCCGAGACTGTTTGAAAAATGACTATTTTTAAATATCGGTTCGAACGATCAAATTTCAAACTGAACACTTTATTCCTAAATTCGATTCTGAAGCTTCTGTTACCTTCAGTAATATCAACATGAATTTTAAAAGCTTCCGAAATATTTTTCTTCGTCTTAAAATTGAAGATTCAAATTTTTATCCAGTTTCAATAGATTAAATTCTATAATTTAATCGTCAATTTCAAAGTTATATCGGGGATTCAAATTAAATCATCGTTTAAATATTTAAAATTAATTAAATATTTTCAATTTAATTTGTTCAAAATTCCGGGTCGTTACAAAATTTAACCGATCAAATGACAATAAGAACATATAACATCCTTCATCAAAGTATGTTCAATCAATGGTCATATACATGGCAAAATTACTTCAACTTAACCGATATTTTCATTAGGAAAAATTCATGTAAAATTGGGCTAAAACACATTTCCTTGCAAGTATTTACTTTTAGAAATGATAAACCACTTGAAATCAATCTCAAAGCAAGGAAAACATAGCCCAAATACTTAGCCAAAATCTAGTGTCAGAGCACTATCATCTTTACATAGCTTTTAAAACACTTGCTATCAAAACTGGGTTGTTGAGCCTCTTGAAAACATGGGCTATCAAGCCTCTAGAACATAGATATTAGGTTTGTAAAACATACGGCTGTCAAACCACTAAAGTATAGTTGTCGAGTAGCTGCATAGAAGCTATCAAGTTACTATAAGACATGAGATGTCGAGTCTTTAAAAAAATGACGTGCGGAGCCTCTATAACACATTGGGTTGTCGAGCCTTTATGATTGAGAGTGCCAAGCACCTAAAAACATGAGCATGTCAGGCCTTTAAAAAGGTATTTGTTGAGTTGATAAACTATGGGGTTTTCAAGCCTCTTCAAAGCATGAGATATCAAACCCCTAAAAACACAAGGTTCGAACCCCTGAGAAAGCGGATACATCACATAGATATCGAGTAGCTATCACATACATCAGCTCTTATAGTTCTTGAACCTCGATGAATTCAGAGGTATCGAGCGTCTAAGTTATTGTGCCGATGGCATTTCTGTAAATGAGTTAAAAACTAATTTGTTTTTTTTAAAGTTAAAACATTCCATTAACTCTTGCCCCATGTCAAATTATAATTGGATAACAAAATACTTTTCATATTCGTTTGCTAAATTAATGGTCAATCACATTCTACCTTCTCAATCAACTTTGCAAAACCCTTATAATTAAACATCATTAACTCATATAAATTAAAAACTTTTCTAGAACAATAAAATCATAGAAAATCATAATAATTAGGGAAAAATCCCCAAAAATCACTAAAAATCTAAATTTCCCTCTTCTTCCATATACAAAATTTTTTGGGACTAAAACATTAATTTAATTATTTCTAATAATACAAAAACCTAAAAAATATACATAATTTTCCTCTTAGAAAATTCATAAAATATTCACATGAACTTGGAAAATTATGAAATTGAAATCCCATCTCCAAAACAATCTTTTTCATAATATATTCAAATTTCAAATCAATAGGAGATCAAACATTAGGTTTTTGCCTTTAAAACCCATTAGAGCAATTCCATAAAATTCCGATAAACCATTATACTATCTAATAATGACATTATCAATCTAAACATGAAATATTATCACAACCAATCGAAAATCAATCCTAAATCCGGAAACAAAATATGAACAAATGAGATGGTTAACTATTATTTACCTTAGACTGGATAAGATAGATTGAGATTTGATGTAGATTAATTCCCTTAAGCTTTCCCTTTGAATTCCTTAGATCTTCTCTTCTTTTTCCCTAAGTAATGGCCAGCCTTCTTTTTTTGTTTTGATTTTGGAAAATAAAATGAGAATGAATGAGAGAGGAAGGGTTTAGGAAATGAATTAAGGAATTATTCCCATTATGCCCCTCTTATTAATCCCTTTCTATTCTATGTTTAAAACAATCTTATTAATTGACTAATTAAGGCCTGACCAAAAATAGTTAACAAATCTCATTCTCCATTACACCCGTCATTATTCTATTTAATTTATCTATTTAAATTCTCTGAATATTGTTAAAAAAAATTAAGGGTATTACAGACTTTCCTCCTTAAAGAATTTCATCCTCAAAATTACGATAAAGAAAACGACAAGCATAACAATCACACAGACATGTGTGACAAGCACATAACAACAATACTAGCATATTCTACTAGCAAAAATTCCATATAATAGATATAGAACATACCATCAAACAACTCAGGATAAGTATCTTTGATCCTCTCTTCTGCCTCCCAAGTACAGTCTTTTTCATCATCACTTCATTGAACTTTCACTAACTTGACGGTCTTGCTTCTTAATTTCTTCTCATCTCTTGCTACAGCCTAAACTAGTTGTCTAACAAAAGTCATATCAGGTTCCACTACTAAATCTTCCAATACAGTCGGTGCAATAGTAGTCTCTGGATCATGCACACACTTTCTAAGATGAGATACATGAAAAATATTATGGACCCCTGTCAAACTATTTGGTAAATCTATCTAATAATCAAGTTTCACGATCCTTTCCAAGGTACTAAATAGAACAACATATTTCGATGCCAATTTCCCTAACTTTTCAAACCGTACCACACCCATCATCGATGATACTTCAACAAAAACATGGTCTCCAAATGAGAACTCTAAATCCTTAGGCCTCTTATCTGCATAACTTTTCTACCTAGACTGAGCTTCATTCATCCTTGCTCGGATTAACTTACTCTTTTCTTTAGCTTCTCTCACCATATTTGTGCCAAGCATCAATCTGCTTTCGGTCTCTCGCCAACATGCTGGTGATTTTCACGACCATCCGTAAAGAGTTCCGAAAGGCACCATTCCTATACTAGTTTGGTAACTGATATTACAGGAAAACTCGACTAAGTGCAAATGGTCTTCCCATGACCCTCCAAAGTCTAGTACACAAGCCCTTAACAAATCTTCAAGAACTTTGTTAACTCTTTCCGTTTACCCATCCGTTTGTGGATGGTAAGCGATATACATTTTTAGCTTGGTACCTAACATTTCTTGCAGACTCTTCTAGAATTTACGGGTGAACATTGTATCTCTGTCATTGACTATACTGCTAGGAATCCCGTGCAGTCTTACAATATTCTTCATAAAAAACTTTTCTAGAGTAGGTGCCATCATTGTCTACTTAATGGGAATAAAGTGTGCACTCTTGATCAGTCTATCAATCACGACCCGAATACTTTTACTTTTAATTGCCTTATTCGATCTTGGCAACCCATTAATAAAATCCATGGATATAGAATCCCATTTCCAAAGTGGTACTTATAAAGGTTGAAGCAATTCACTTTGTTTCTCATGCTCGGCTTTTATTTGTCGGTAATTCAAACATTGTTACACCCATAAGCCTACATCTCTTTTCATTCCTTCTCATGAAGAAACTCCACTTCATATCCTGATACATTTTAGTTCCTCCAAGATGAATAGTAAACTTTAATCAATGACACTCCCTAAGAACTTCCTTCCTTAGGTTACAAACATCTGAAACACATAACCATCCTTTCTGCCTCAACCATCCATTCTAGCCAAGACTAAAATCATCAATCTTAGTTCTATCTTTAAGTCATCTAATCCGTCCGACTAGTAATAGATCATCTCTCTACTTAGAAGTAATTCTTTCAATCATTACTGGTTGAACTTCCAAATATGAAAATATTGCAGTGTTTTGACTAGAACTAGCCGTCGACCTTAACCATACACCCTAGTAGTTAATGCCTATAAATCTTTTCATTCTGCTAACATAGCTAACACCACACTCTGATGTTTCCTGTTAAGCGCATCTGTAACTTTATTTTCTTTCTCTGGTGTATACTTAATATCAAAATCATAAGCTGTCAAAAACTCTAGCCACCTTTGTTGTCTCATATCCAACTCCTTCTGAGAGAATAAATACTTTAAAGACTTATGATATGTAAATAACTCGAACCGTTCTCCCAGAAGATAGTGTCTCCACACTTTTAAAGAAAAGATCACCACTGCTAACTCTAAATCATGAGTCAGATATCTAACTTCATGTGGTCGAAGCTATCGAGAAGTGAAGACAATCACTTTAACTTTTTGGCATTAACATGACTCCTAACCCTATCCCACATGCATTGGTATACACCACCAAATCTTGATTTCAATCTGGAACAACTAACACAGACATATTGGTCAATAAATGTTTTAGCTTTAAGAATTCTTCTTCACATTTATCGGTCCAAATATACTTTACGTCCTTCCTTGTTAATTTAGTCATAAGTGTCGTTATACCAGAGAAGTCCTTGATAAATCTTCGATAATAGCCAACTAACAACAGAAAACTTCTTATCTCGGTCACAGTCTCGGGGTCTTTTCCACTTATTAATAGCTTCAATCTTAGTTGGATCTACTGATAACCCATTCTCTGAAACTACATGACCAAGGAACTTCACTTTTTTTCTTCCAAAAATGACATTTTGAAAACTTCACTTTTAGTTGATGTTGCCTCAACGTCTTTAGCACTATTTTGAGATAAATCTCATGATCTCGTTCATTCTTAGAATATATCATAATGTCATCTATAAACACTAACACGAATCTGTCTTAGTGCTCTCAGAATATATGGTTCATCAAATCCATAAAGAAAGCAGACATATTAGATAGTCCAAAGAGCATGACTAACCATTCATATGAACCATATCTTGTTTGAAACGCCGTTAAAGGAATGTTGTCCTCCGCTACTCCCAATTGATGTTACTCTGTTCCTAAATTCAATTGAGAAATACCTTGGCTCCACTCAACTGATCAAACACATATCTATTTTCGGCAAAGGATACTGATTCTTGATCATCTTCTCATTTAACTTACGATAATCACTACATATCCTTAACGACCCATCCGATTTCTTCACGAACATCACGGCCGCTCCCCAAGGCAAACTGCTTGGTCTAATAAAATTCTTTCCTTCTCAATCCACCATTGCACCTTTAACTCTTTTATCTCAGTAGATTTAATTCTACTAGGCGGTCTACTTACGGGTTCAGCTGTAGGTACAAGATCTATTTGAAACCCAATAGCTTGTCTTGGTGGTAGTACTGTAACTGGTTCAAAAATATCTGCATACTCTCTTACAATGAAAACCCGACTCACCTCATCTTCCACTTCCTTTGCACCCAATAAAGCACATACATCTAAACTCTAAATTTATACAAAGTATATAATTCGATCACGGCTATTAGGGTGTCTTAATAATATCTTCCTATCTTGGTGAAATATCCTAGCATCATATCTTTTTAACCAATCCATACCCTGAATAATCCCAAACCACAAAATCAAACACATGCAAATTACAGGTAAATGCATGACCTAACAACTCAAATTCTAAATGGTCACATCTCATCCCAAGAGTTGCTTAACCTCCTATCAGATTCGCAACCCTTATGGAAGTAGTAAGGTATGATGGTTCTAGATCTAACTTATCTATCAAACATTGTAGGATAAAAGAATATGACGCACCGGTATTAATAATATTTTAACAGGTATGCCATGAATCAAAAGCATACCTCCTATCACAGACTTTCCTTTCTCTTCCGCAGTCGGTCCAGAAGCTAATAGTTTCGGAGAAAAAACTTTTTCTTTACCAACCTTGGACAATTCTGGACATTCAATCTTGTAGTGCCCCATCTGGTTGCAGTTGCAACACTTCACACCATTCTTTCCCACAACCTTCTTTCCATTACTAGGTTGACCCTCATTAGCAAAGTGCCCTTTCTTATCACACTTATAGAAAACAACATTAGCTTTCCTTTTTATGGTAGCTCCGCCCTTCTAAGCTCCTTTCTTGTTAAATAACTTCCTTTTATTTCCTTGAAAACCTTGAGTCTCTATAGGTTTGTCACATCCAAATGTCGAAAGCATTTTTTGATTCCTTAACGTCATCTCCATCACCACATCACATGGATCTCTAAGAGGCGTCATAGTTGCCCTGGCAATCTCTGGCTTCAATCCACGAATGAACTTCTTATTCTTTTTTATCACAGTATCAGTAGTAGCATATCCATATCAAACCAACTCATCAAACTTAGTTGCATACTCCAGTACAAACATCTCTCCATGCTTCAATTTAGCAAACTTCTTAAGAAAAGTTGACTTAACTATCTTGGAAAAAAACATTTCCCTAAATCTCCTTCTAAATTCAGCCCAAGTCAAATTCTCCTCTGGTGTTCCTATAGTCACGTTGTTCTACTAATACAAAGCAGCTCCTTACAACTGTATAGATGCCAACCTCCTCTTCTGCTAATCATTCAAGCCTAAGTCAGCAAAGATACTTTCATAGTGCAGTATCTAATTCTCAACTTCAATAGCACTTTCCATTCCATAAAAAGGCTTTCCCCTAAAACCGGTATAATCATGGCTCAACTTGGCATAATTGTTGCGAGCAGGTACCTTGGGATTAGCACCTCCTGCATTATCAACGTTTCCTTCAGCCAAACTAGCTGTAGCTCCAGCTTGCATCATATTCACGAAGAACATATACATAGTCCCTATATTTATTGGTGGGGTTCTAACACTCACATTAGCGTTTTCATTTGGATTAAAATTTGCTAGTTGACCCTGATTCCTTCTATTATTAGGTCGAACATCCTCCACCTTGATTCACTCTTCAATTTCCTGCTTTCATATCTTGCTTTCTCGTAACCTACATATGAGTCTTCGTAAGATACAAGAGAATGGTCTATGAGTGAGGGGATAATAGAGATAAAATACATACTTATATATAGCAATAACAAGTACGTTGTTATAACATTATCCTATACCCTAACCTTTTTTTCCGATTTATTTGGATTATATTTTCAAAATCTCTTAAGTTTTACATAAATCTATGCTTTGATACCAAGTTGTAACATCCCCAATTTGAGGCCCAAAGATAAGCGCTATTAATGCTACAATCATCCAAAGTGTTATTTCCGAGGACAAAATGAGATCAGTCATCAAGAGCACATGAATATGAAATTTTTTAAAACACAATTCATTAATAAACTTTCACATTCATTGCATAATCCCATTGATTCCACGTTCGGAGAAAATATAATAAATATAATTATATTCCAAGAGCCACATATAAAGATGCCCGTTTGAATAATCAGAGTCTAACTACTTGACAGTTATAAATTATGTCCTTACATCCATCCAAACAAAGCATAAACTTCTAACAACATTGTGGAAATAAAATCCTAATATTAGCTTGCCTTCTGCATGTCTCCAGAAGCTTATTCGTCTAACGTGAAAACCATACTCCTGATCTGCTCAAACGAGTACCCGGGAGTTTAAGGGGAAAAAGAGAAACTTCGGGTCAAACAAAAAGTTTAATGTGAATAATAATATACCATCTCAAACCAAAACAGATATCTACTGAGAGCACGCCGTAGAATGGAATGGGTTTTCCCTCACTAGTATCTTATCAAAATATGTCAATCTTAACATAAATCATACACCTGCAACCACAATGGTTGAAACAAAACATGATACGATCATATGCATGTAATATGGTGAACATGACTAGTCAATTATTAAAGGGTTATGCATTCCTAAAGTTTACCCGTACCATGAAATTGACTGTCTGTCTCAAATCATAGTTTTCCTACGGTCACTATGAACCTATTAGTTTTCATAGGCCAACTAATAACCTACCAGGCTGACTCGGACCAAAACATAACCAAATATCCTAAAATCTCCAAATACGGTTAAGAGAAAAACAAATTAAATAATACAATAATCATATAGAGCCATAAGTTCCTTTCTGTGCGTGTGCATCTTTTAGTCTCACTACCGACAAAGCCATATGCAATGGAATCAAAGACCTTTACCAATCGAGGGCTATTGGTTGAAGCATAGAGCACGACCCTACACCAGTCCCACATAAAATCTTATCTAATTTTAAATCTATGAGTCATGGCACTTTTATCAGTTTAAGGCATCCTAACACAATTGATCTATTTGATCTCCCAGATGCAATTCTACCCACTCAAGAGTTTAGTCTGACCATACTCACTACTGGAACAACCTAACTGGTAATTCTATTCCTAAATTCCAAGGTGCAATGTTGGGTAATGAAAATGTGAGTATGACAAATGATAAAATATGTACATTTAATCGATCAAACGTCAACAGGAACATATAACATCCTTCATTAAAGTAGGTTCAATCAATAGTCATATACATAACAAAATTACTCGAGTTTAAGCAATATTTTCCTTGGGCAAAATTCATATTAAATTAGGCTAAAACACTATTTCATTTCCTTAAAAGTATTTACCTTTAGAAATGATAAACCACTTGAAATCATTCTTAAAACAAGGAAAACATAACCCAAATACTTTTCCAAATCTAGTGCCAAAGCACTGTAGCACCCTCATCTCTATACCCATACTATCCAAGAGTACTACAGAGTATTACTGTCGGATAATATGGAGAATAAGGCAATATGGGGTACACACGTGAATATTATCTTGGGCTAACACGGGTACATATTTAAACATTGAATAAACAACTCATATTTACGTATATAGTATCGGCACAAAACAATAACACATGAGCCTCCACGATAGAACAATACATAATATATAGTAAATATCAGAGTTCACAGAATTAACCGTAGCGATAATATATAATGTACAATACATAAATATGTCCAATATATATCACAACATTATACACACTAGAGAATGTACTATAAGAATGATAGTCTACAACACCGATTATCTAGTCTCCTTTATGCCTAGAAAATACAAACTGGTCTTATCATCCCTGAGCCTAAAATGTCACCGGCTGACCCGAGTATTATATAAATAATACACAGGTCAGACTATATCTACAATGATAGGTGTAATATAGTATGCGGGAATAATATATAAAAAGTAGTAATAGTGATAGCATAATAGTTTCAAAGGATCTCCCAAAAATATCTACAAGAAACACATACAAAAAAGCATCATCACCCATATAAATCAAACTAGTCGAAAACCAAAAAATCATATTCAACGGCTGAATCATCCGTATACAGAAATCATCATCAAAATCCAAAAATCATCAATAACGAGATATCCTCAAGAATAGTTAGGCAGGAACACTGTAATGCCCAAATATATGTCTCAATCTCACATAATAAACATCATTGTAGAAAATGAAATAAAGTAAATCAAGCTAGCACATAAAATGCCTTAAGACGTGTGTGTATATATAATGGATATTTTCGAGTCTACCATAATCAAAGTAATAAAATGAGCCATCATCCAAATAAATAGATGAGAACACATGTCAAAGAAGGATAGAGGGTGACCATACTCTAGACACAGTCTCAGGTATAATCTCATCTCATATATGCCTATCTACCATACGCAAACCAAAACTAGACAGGAGATTGATGGCCATATGCTCTCTCCAAGAACCCAGAATTTACTAACAATATGCTATATAACTGGATCTGTTCCTTTAGCCTTAGTTACCTCGACATAAATCATGACATATATCCACTAATGGCTTGACAATGCGTAGCCTTGGTCACAACATAGCTTTGCCCCTATAGGTAAAAAACTGTTGGCCTAAGCAACATAAGGGGCTATAGGGAACCTACCCTATGGGTCACTTAACCTAAACCTCGTAATGTTCATCCGATATAACATATAACAATGGTGTCACAAATCTAGGGCGCGACCTCACGATCAGGCCGTCGGGATGGATTCTACCCAATCTGGTTTACCCTCGAACCATAAAGGGAGCTGGAAAAAGGTAGACAGACATAGAATGTATAAAATGGTCGTTGCATGGCTCTACATATAAGTCACCACGTGACTATCAAAAACTCAATGCAACGACTATCACATACATCATACACTCGTATCGAGTATCATCCATGAGCAGAAGAATAACCAAATAAATACCACAATGACGTTCCCTACTACCGCGTTTTACTAGTCTATTTATTCAATGCTCACACATCACACTTGCCCTTCTTTATTCTATATAATGAGTACGAAGAATAACCGGAAAAGTGTTACCGAAAGTCCCATACCAAACGGTATCACTAAACCTTTTATTCAAATTTCTTGCTACACAAAATAGAAATCTTCACACAATCACATAAAAGGATGTCCTTGCCATATCATATCAAATCACCAATCAACTCTATATCAACGGTGAATCATTCTTGATATCGAAATTAGTATAGGAATATGAAAAATCAGAAATATAAAATTCATACATAAAAATTCTAATTCGATCCAGAAATGAAAGAGTAATAAATTTCAACAAAATCTTTGTTTAAACAATTAAATCAGATATCCAAATATATATAAAGCATACTTTATTAATCCATAAGTAATCACATTATTTGTGAAAATGAATTTTAAAATATCTAAGATATTAATCAGAAAATATTTCTTATTTCCAGAAACTATATAAACTTCTTAAATAACTATTTAAAAAAAACTATAGATTACTTTTCAATAAATTAATATTTCTGAATAGAACTTTTCTTCAATAAATTTTATATTTCTAAAATTATAAAATCTGGTAAAACTTTATATCAAATAAGTTAACCTTATTATACATAATTACCACAAATAAAGATTAAAACGCTATTATTTACTTTAAATATTTTTTTTTAATCCAAACCATTTATAACTCAAGCCATAATATAATTTCAAAACATTCAAATATAAACAAATTACATAATTTAAAATGCGAACGGACAGAGTTCCGTTTGTAAATCAACATTCCAACCAACACAATCAACCAAGATCTAATACCAATATACCCAACAATCCAAACAAACAATATTGGTCGTAAAAAATCAATTCAACCAATTTTTCATCCAATTTCACAACAAGTAATCAATATCAACTAATAATCCATCCAATTAAACTAAACAGGTTGATATATGGGTGATTACGCATAAATAACATGATGTAGTCATAGTTGGGAGTGAGAAAACTCGTTGAGCTACCGAACAAGGACTTGCACCCTCCACCTCCCCTTCATCACCAATTCACCACTTTCGTCCACCGTGCGTTGCTAGCAACACCACAACCCAAAAATCCAACCTGTTGCCATGCAAAGAAAATCGTGAACAACCACATCGTTATCTCCCTCGCATGCATAACCAACTAAACGCCACATGCGCACTTGTACTTCGCCGCTCCAACACCAAAATTGGCATTGAATCTCGATCGTCTTCAACCACTTGAACACATGCACCCAACTCGAAACACCAGGTTTCTCCGACCTGGTCGCGAATTCCCTTTTGTTGTCGATGATGCTCCGATGTCCGACCTTCACTATGTGCATACGGTATTTTGTTCTCTTTTTCATTGAATCAATTTTTTGCGTGTGTTCATTTTAGGTAACTAGGGCATGCTTGAAACAATGAGAAGGCGGGTATGGATTTTTAGGGAGATAAAGAATAGCCTAGAATGAATTAGAATAAGGGAAGTAGGTGTTGGACTTGGGTTATTAATCATGGGCCCAGTTTCAATCTAATTAACTTCTCTTTGCATCTGAATTTAAATATTTAATTCTTGAAATAATTTTTTAAAAATTTATTCACATACCATTCGACAAATTATACCTCGATTAAAACAATTTATTCAATTACAATAAATTATATAATATCTGAAAATAATTTATTAATTTAATTTAATCTATTAATTCTAAATTGTTTGTCAAATATAATTAATTAATAGAAATTTATTTTCAAATATTAATTATCAAATATCAAATTCAAACAATTTTTTAATTAAATTTATTTATTTATTTACGGTGTAGAAAGCAGAGTTGTTACAGACCCCCTATGAAAATTGCGTCTTCGCAATTTCTTATAGGAAGTTTACAAATAACTCCTGCCCTGACTTTCTTTGCATTCAACACTCGTCTAACAAACTCAACTACTCAATCCTCTATATGACTCTTACACTCCAACTCATCTTATTGTATGCTACTTTACTAATAGATTCAAGTCAATGACTTTCTATTTTCACATATGATAAAAATGTTGTGAAATGTTCTAAGTGCCGGATTTTTTTAAAAAAATCGGTAGAGTCTCATTTGTACGGAGAGCATTTTGAAAAATCAAAACAAAAATAATTATATGATATTCTTCTCCAAAGAGGCATCCTAACCTGGGGCATCCTGAAACATGGTGAAACAAGATAATATCACATAATATATCAATATACTATAGAAACGTACCTTTTAATTAGCATTTTATCAAATTATTTTGCATTTACACAAGCAAAAGCGAGCAACATCGCCAACTAGTAATTCAAAGAAGCATCTTTGGCACCCATCTCAACTCAACTTTAAATATTAGCTTTATATAGTAAATATGCACATACGTGATGTAAAAGAAAAACATTTCCATTTTTAACCATTTTCCGATAAGTTTTCAAGTGGCAAAATAACGGAATCAAGTTATGGTTTTTAAAAGTAAATTATTATACAGTGTGTTAGCTTTTCAAAATGGCTTTTGGATTGTAAAAATATAGATTACAACTCGAGTTATCTAAGATTTTCCAACTATATCTTTAGTAGATTTTGAACTTTAAACGCAGGTCCACTCTATAAATTTGCATTTTTAGCCTAATAAATGTTTAATTTTTTACAAAACACTTGAAATAAAAGTTGTAGCTTATACTCTTATCTTTTCAGAATTGGACAAATCATTGAAATCGGATAAACCACTCCAGCTATAGATATACCTCAATTAAAATAAGGGAAGTGGGTTTTGGGCTTGGGTTATTAATTTTTGGCCCGATTTCAATTTAATTAATTTCTCTTTGCATTTGAATTTAAATCTTTAATTCTTGAAATAATTTTCTATAATTTGATTCGCATACCATTCAAAAAATTATGCCTCAACTAAAATAGTTTATTCAATTACAATAAATTATTATCTAAAAAGAATTTATTAATTTAATTTAATAAATCTAATTTGTATATCAAATATAATTTAACTAAGAAAAATTTATTTTCAAATTATTAATCATCAAATATCAAACTGAAATAATATTTTTATTAAATTTATTTATTTATTTACAGCGTAGAAAGTAGATTTGTTATAAGCACTATCATCTTTACGTAGCTTTTAAAACACTTGCTATCAAAACAGGGTTGTAGAACCTCTAGATAACATGGGCTATCGAGCCTTTAAAACATAGCTATCAGGTTTGTAAAACATATGGCTGTCAAGCTGCTAAAATATAGTTGTCGAGTAACCACATGGAAGCTATCGAGTTACTATAAGGCATGAGATGTCGAGTCCTTAAAAATATGAGGTGCCGAGCCTCTAATACACACAGGGTTGTTGAGCCTTTATGCTTGAGGGTGCCAAACCCCTAAAAACTTGAGGGTGTCGGTTCTTTAAAAAAGAAGCTATCAAGTCTCTAAACCATGGGGTTTTCAAGCCTATTCGAAGCATGAGATATCGAACCCCAAAAAATACAAGATGTCGAACCCCTAAGAAAGCGGATACATCACAAAGATATCACATTATTTGTGAAAATAAATTTTAAAATATCTAAGATATTAATTAGAAAATATTTCTTATTTCCAGAAACTATATAAACTTCTTAAATAACTATTTAAAACAAACTATAGATTACTTTTCAATAAATTAATATTTCTGAATAGAACTTTTCTTCAATAAATTTTATATTTCTAAAATTATAAAATCTGTTAAAACTTTATATCAAATAAGTTAACCTTATTATACATAATTTTCACAAATAAAGATTAAAACACTATTATTTACTTTAAATATATATATTTTGAATCCAAACCATTTATAACTCAAGCCATAATATAATTTCAAAACATTCAAATATAAATAAATTACATAATTTAAAATGCGAACGGACAGAGTTCCGTTTGTAAATCAACATTCCAACCAGCACAATCAACCAACATCTAATACCAATATACCCAACAATCCAAACAAACAACAATGGTCGTAAAAAATCAATTCAACCAATTTATCGTCCAATTTCAAAACAAGCAATCAATATCAACTAATAATCCATCCAATTAAACTAAATAGGTTGATATATGGGTGATTACGCATAAATAACATGATGTAGTCATAGTTGGGAGTGAGAAAACTCATTGAGCTACCGAACAAGGACTTGCACCCTCCACCTCCCCTTCATCACCAATTCGCAACTTTTGTCCACCTTGCGTTGCTAGCAACACCACAACCCAAAAATCCAACCTGCTGCCACACAAAGAAAATCGTGAACAACCACATCGTCATCTCCCTCGCATGCATAACCAACTGAACGCCACATGCGCACCTGTACTTCGCCACTCCAACACCAAAATTGGCATTGAAGCTCAATCGTCTTCAACCACTTGAACACATGCACGCAGCTCGAACACCAGGTTTCTCTGACCTGGTCGCGAATTCCCTTTTGTTGTCGATGATGCTTCGATGTTCGACCTTCACTATGTGCATACGGTATTTTGTTCTCTTTTTCATTGAATCAATTTTTTGCGTGTGTTCATTTTAAGTAACTAGGGCATGCTTGAAACAATGAGAAGGCGGGTATGGATTTTTGGGGAGATAAAGAATAGCCTAAAATGAATTAGAATAAGGGAAGTAGGTGTTGGGCTTGGGTTATTAATCCTGGGCCAAGTTTCAATCTAATTAACTTCTCTTTGCATCTGAATTTAAATATTTAATTCTTGAAATAATTTTTTAAAAATTTATTCACATACCATTCAACAAATTATACCTCGATTAAAACAATTTATTCAATTACAATAAATTATATAATATCTGAAAATAATTTATTAATTTAATTTAATCTATTAAATCTAAATTGTTTGTCAAATATAATTAATTAATAGAAATTTATTTTCATATATTAATTATCAAATATCAAATTCAAACAATTTTTTAATTAAATTTATTTATTTATTTACAGTGTAGAAAGCAGAGTTGTTACAGACCCCCTATGAAAATTGCGTCCTCACAATTTCTTATAGGAAGTCGGCAAATAACTCCTGCCCTGACTTTCTTTGCATTCAACGCCCGTCTAACGAACTCAACTACTCAATCCTCTATGTGACTCTTACACTCCAACTCATCTTATCGTATGCTACTTTACTAATAGATTCAAGTCAATGACTTTCTATTTTCACATATGATAAAAATGTTGTGAAATGTTCTAAGTGCCAGATTTTTCAAAAAATCGGTAGAGTCTAATTTGTATGGAGAGAATTTTGAAAAATCAAAACAAAAATAATTATATGATATTCATCTCCAAAGAGGCATCCTAACCTGGGGCATCCTGAAACATGGTGAAACAAGATAATATCACATAATATATCAATATACTATAGAAACGTACCTTTTAATTAGCATTTTATCAAATTATTTTGCATTTACACAAGCAAAAGCGAGCAACATCGCCAACTAGTAATTCAAAGAAGCATCTTCGGCACCTATCTCAACTCAACTTTAAATATTAGCTTCATATAGTAAATATGCACATATGTGATGTAAAAGAAAAACATTTCCATTATTAACCATTTTCCGATAAGTTTTCAAGTGGCAAAATAACTGAATCAAGTTATGGTTTCTAAAAGTAAATTATTATACAGTTTGTTAGCTTTTCAAAACAGCTTTTGGATTGTAAAAATATGGATTACAACTCGAGTTATCTAAGATTTTCCAACTATATCTATAGTAGATTTTGAACTTTAAACGCAGGTCCACTCTGTAAATTTGCATTTTTAGCCTAATAAATGTTTAATTTTTTACAAAACACTTGAAATAAAAGTTGTAGCTTATACTCTTATCTTTTCAGAATTGGACAAATCATTGAAATCGGATAAACCACTCCAGCTATAGATATACCTCAATTAAAATAAGGGAAGTGGGTTTTGGGCTTGGGTTATTAATTTTTGGTTCGATTTCAATTTAATGAATTTCTCTTTGCATTTGAATTTAAATCTTTAATTCTTGAAATAATTTTCTATAATTTGATTCGCATACCATTCGAAAAATTATGCCTCAACTAAAATAGTTTATTCAATTACAATAAATTATTATCTAAAAAGAATTTATTAATTTAATTTATTAAATCTAATTTGTATATCAAATATAATTTAAGTAACAAAATTTATTTTCAAATTGTTAACCATCAAATATCAAACTGAAACAATTTTTAATTAAACTTATTTATTTATTTACAGCGTAGAAAGTAGAGTTGTTATAAGCACTATCATCTTTACATAGCTTTTAAAACACTTTCTATCAAAACAGGGTTGTGGAGCCTCTAGATAACATGGGCTATCGAGCCTTTAAAACATAGCTATCAGGTTTGTAAAACATATGGCTGTCAAGCTGCTAAAATATAGTTGTCGAGTAGCCATATGGAAGCTATCGAGTTACTATAAGGCTTGAGATGTCGAGTCCTTAAAAATATGAGGTGCCGAGCCTCTAATACACACAGGGTTGTTGAGCCTTTATGCTTAAGGGTGCCAAACCCCTACAAACTTGAGGGTGTCGGTTCTTTAAAAAAGAAGCTGTCAAGTCTCTAAACTATGGGATTTTCGAGCCTCTTCGAAGCATGAGATATCGAACCCCAAAAAATACAAGATGTCGAACCCCTAAGAAAGCGGATACATCACATTATTTGTGAAAATAAATTTTAAAATATCTAAGATATTAATCATAAAATATTTCTTATTTCCAGAAACTATATAAACTTCTTAAATAACTATTTAAAACAAACTATAGATTACTTTTCAATAAATTAATATTTCTGAATAGAACTTTTCTTCAATAAATTTTATATTTCTAAAATTATAAAATCTGGTAAAACTTTATATCAAATAAGTTAACCATATTATACATAATTTTCACAAATAAAGATTAAAACGCTATTATTTACTTTAAATATATATATTTTGAATCCAAACCATTTATAACTCAAGCCATAATATAATTTCAAAACATTCAAATATAAACAAATTACATAATTTAAAATGCGAACGGACAGAGTTCCGTTTGTAAATCAACATTCCAACCAACACAATCAACCAACATCTAATACCAATATACCCAACAATCCAAACAAACAACAATGGTCATAAAAAATCAATTCAACCAATTTATCGTCCAATTTCACAACAAGCAATCAATATCAACTAATAATCCATCCAATTAAACTAAACAGGTTGATATATGGGTGATTACGCATAAATAACATGATGTAGTCATAGTTGGGAGTGAGAAAACTCATTGAGCTACCGAACAAGGACTTGCACCCTCCACCTCCCCTTCATCACCAATTCGCTACTTTCGTCCAACTTGCATTGCTAGCAACACCACAACCCAAAAATCCAACCTGCTGCCACGTAAACAAAATCGTGAACAACCACATCGTCATCTCCCTCGCATGCATAACCAACTGAACGCCACATGCGCACCTGTACTTCGCCACTCCAACACCAAAATTGGCATTGAAGCTCGATCATCTTCAACCACTTGAACACATGCACGCAGCTCGAAACACCAGGTTTCTCAGACCTGGTCGCGAATTCCCTTTTGTTGTCGATGATGCTTCGATGTCCGACCTTCACTATGTGCATACGGTATTTTGTTCTCTTTTTCATTGAATCAATTTTTTGTGTGTGTTCATTTTAAGTAACTAGGGCATGCTTGAAACAATAAGAAGGCGGGTATGGATTTTTGGGGAAATAAAGAATAGCCTAGAATGAATTAGAATAAGGGAAGTAGGTGTTGGGCTTGGGTTATTAATCCTGGTCCCAGTTTCAATCTAATTAACTTCTCTTTGCATTTGAATTTAAATCTTTAATTCTTGAAATATTTTTCTAAAAATTTATTCACATACCATTCGACAAATTATACCTCGATTAAAACAATTTATTCAATTACAATAAATTATATATTATCTGAAAAGAATTTATTAATTTAATTTAATTTATTAAATCTAAATTGTTTGTCAAATATAATTTAATTAACAGAAATTTATTTTCAAATATTAATTATCAAATATCAAATTCAAACAATTTTTTAATTAAATTTATTTATTTACGGTGTAGAAAGCAGAGTTGTTATAGACCCCCTATGAAAATTGCGTCCTCGCAATTTCTTATAGGAAGTCGGCAAATAACTCCTGCCCTGACTTTCTTTGCATTCAACGCCCGTCTAACGAACTCAACTACTCAATCCTCTATGTGACTCTTACACTCCAACTCATCTTATCGTATGCTACTTTACTAATAGATTCAAGTCAATGACTTTCTATTTTCACATATGATAAAAATGTTGTGAAATGTTCTAAGTGCCAGATTTTTCAAAAAATCGGTAGAGTCTCATTTGTACGGAGAGCATTTTGAAAAATCAAAACAAAAATAATTATATGATATTCATCTCCAAAGAGGCATCCTAACCTGGGGCATCCTGAAACATGGTGAAACAAGATAATATCACATAATATATCAATATACTATAGAAACGTACCTTTTAATTAGCATTTTATCAAATTATTTTGCATTTACACAAGCAAAAGCGAGCAACATCGCCAACTAGTAATTCAAAGAAGCATCTTCGGCACCTATCTCAACTCAACTTTAAATATTAGCTTTATATAGTAAATATGCACATATGTGATGTAAAAGAAAAACATTTCCATTATTAACCATTTTCCGATAAGTTTTCAAGTGGCAAAATAACTGAATCAAGTTATGGTTTCTAAAAGTAAATTATTATACAGTCTGTTAGCTTTTCAAAACAGCTTTTGGATTGTAAAAATATGGATTACAACTCGAGTTATCTAAGATTTTCCAACTATATCTATAGTAGATTTTGAACTTTAAACGCAGATCCACTCTGCAAATTTGCATTTTTAGCCTAATAAATGTTTATTTTTTTGCAAAACACTTGAAATAAAAGTTGTAGCTTATACTCTTATCTTTTCAGAATTGGACACATCATTGAAATCGGATAAACCGCTCCAGCTATAGATATACCTCAATTAAAATAAGGGAAGTGGGTTTTGGGCTTGGTTTATTAATTTTTGTCCCGATTTCAATTTAATTAATTTCTCTTTGCATTTGCATTTAAATCTTTAATTCTTGAAATAATTTTCTGTAATTTGATTCGCATACCATTCGAAAAATTATGCCTCAACTAAAATAGTTTATTCAATTACAATAAATTATTATCTAAAAAGAATTTATTAATTTAATTTATTAAATCTAATTTGTATATAAAATATAATTTAATTAACAAAAATTTATTTTCAAATTGTTAACCATCAAATATCAAACTGAAACAATTTTTTAATTAAATTTATTTATTTATTTACAGCGTAGAAAGTAGAGTTATTATAAGCACTATCATCTTTATGTAGCTTTTAAAACACTTTCTATCAAAACAGGGTTGTGGAGCCTCTAGATAACATGGGCTATCGAGCCTTTAAAACATAGCTATCAGGTTTGTAAAACATATGGCTGTCAAGCTGCTAAAATATAGTTGTCGAGTAGCCACATGGAAGCTGTCGAGTTACTATAGGGCATGAGACGTCGAGTCCTTAAAAATATGAGGTGCCGAGCCTCTAATACACACAGGGTTGTTAAGCCTTTATGCTTGAGGGTGCCAAACCCCTAAAAACTTGAGGGTGTCGGTTCTTTAAAAAAGAAGCTGTCAAGTCTCTAAACCATAAGGTTTTCGAGCCTCTTCGAAGCATGAGATATCGAACCCCAAAAAATACAAGATGTCGAACCCTTAAGAAAGCGGATACATCATATAGATATCGTTAGATAACTTTCCATTAACTCTTGTCCATGTCAAATTATCATTAGATAACAAAATACTTTTCATTTTCGTTTGCTAAATTACCTGTAGGTCGCATTCTATCTTCTCAATCAACTTTGCAAAACCCTTAAAATTAATATCATTAGCTCATATGAATTAAAAACTTTTCTAAAACAACAAATTCATAGAAAATCATAATAATTAGGGAAAAACCCCTAAAAATCATTAAAAATATGAATTTCCTTCTTCCTCCATATACAAAAATACCAGGACTAACATATTAATTTAATTATTTCTAATAATTAAAAACCCAAAAACATATAAATTTTTCCTTCAAGAAAATTCATAAAATATTTATATGAACTTGGAAAATTATGAAATTGAAAAACCATCTCCAAAACAATGTTTTATAGAAAATATTCAAATTTCGAATCAATAGGAGATCAAAAATTAGGTTTTTTCCTTTAAAACCCATTAGAGCAATTCCATAAAATTCCAACAAAACATTATTCACTCTAATGATGATATTATCAATCTAAACATGAAATATTATCGCCACCAATTCGGAAATCAATCCTAAACCCAAGAAAAACATAACCAAATTAGATGGTTAACTATTATTTACCTTAGATTGGATAAGATAGATTGAGATTTGATGTAGATTAATTCCCCTAAGCTTTCCCCTTTGAATTCCTTAGATTTCCTCTTCTTTTTCTCTAGGTAATGGCCGGTCTTCATTTTGGTTTTGTTTTGATTTTGGAAAATGAAATGAGAATGAATGAGAGAGGAAGGGTTTAGTAAATGAATTAAGGAATCATTCCCATTATGCCCCTTTCATTAATCCCTTTCTATTATATGATTAAAACAATCTTATCAATTGATTAATTAAGGTCTGACCCAAATTAGTTAACAAAACTAATTCTCTTTATCACCTCACATTATTCTATTTAATTTATTTAATTAAATTTCCCGAACGGTGTTAAAAAAATTAGGGGTGTTACACAAATGTCCTTTATACTCACTATAAAAGACATCATTTGCACATCCAACATCGAGTATTAAAACAACTAAAAACTGATTTTAACATAAGTCCATCGTTAACAATCAGCAGTGTGTTGTTTTCTTATGTTTTGAAATACTAATGTACCTTCAACATTCTTTCTTATGGACACATGCTTTCTCTGCATTTTGACCAAAATCAAACTATTTGATATTTCTATCAAAATATTTGTTCAATTTGATGCTTGTCGAATGATAATTTCATATCAATTCTTGGACCATATCAAAAACCCAACAATTCAATAGTGCTTCCATTGACTTCGAGACAGTTTGGTTATTATGTGCAAATAGCCTAGTCTAAATATTTATTTAGAATTTTATGTTTCAATGCATATGTACCAAAACACAAAGTCATACAAGGTGATCATTTTATAGGTAGAGTCTAAATCAACTTGAACATAAATGGAGAATTTGTTATGCTAATTTCAACAATTGAAATTCATGATTTATTCTTATCAATGTGGCTCATCATATTCCAAACTGCATTTGCATATCTTTTAAAGATAGATTTGCAGCCGATGGATCATATCCCTTCAGGTCTAACTATCAAAATCATTTTTTGATAATGTACTTGGAATCTAATTCAAATTTGCGCATCGTACCATATCATAGAGTCAGTACTCTCAATGGTTTAAGTAAACAACAGAGGATTGTTTATTCTCAGCACTGATATGACACTCATAGTTTCTTCCTCAATGTGCAAGAATAATCATTGACACTCTAATGCTATGCATTCATTTATGTTTGGTTAATTTCATTTCATCCCTTGTAATTAGTTTTATCCTTGGATCGTATCCAAATCTATTTTACTACTAATAATTTCTTAAAGAAAGTCTTTTGCTATGAAGTTGGTATTTTTTGAAACAACAATTGTTTCTTATTATAATGAAACGAACGTTCATAACACTTTAATGAATTTTCATACATAAACTGATTTGGTATTAGTTCATGATATTTATGTTTATAACATAAATTGGTAATCCAATGCTATCATCCCTAAACATTTTTAGGACAATTCATACAAGGTTTCTTATGAACAAATATTACGTGTCGTCCTTTGAATCACATAACCTACCAATTTTTTACATAGGACATTATGGGATTTCTTATAAACCCCTATCTTGTACGACTTTATAGACTAATCTTCGAATGATATTAACCTTAACCTTGTGTACTACTCTTAAGTACACACCTTATAGAAAGAATTTTACTCCACTTCACTTGTCATTTAATCGTCCTTTATCCAACAAAGTTTGATTACTCCTTATCGACACATCATTATGTATTATAAGGAGGAGTGACTCTTGAGATTGAATATTAATTCATTTTAGGTACGCTTGGAACTCTTTCTAATTTACTTACCTATTAGATCAAATCAAATCATTTTATTGCATGTTTTTTATTTACTTCCATTTTATGTTCTATGAACTTATCATAGAAACGCTCCATATGTATCTGATGGAAAAATAAAGAATATTATTTTGCACATGCAAGCCGGATTATAATGGTTGTACCACTTGTGCAAGGTAAAATCAGTGCAAGGCACAGATGCCTTTGCAACTATAATCAACACATAAACGACACTGGAGTGAGACAGTAGGTATCTCGACTGCAAAAGAAAGCAAAAACTAATCCTCCTCAGAAGAGGAGGATCCACTACCATTAGATGATGAAGTAGGTCCAAGGACATGAAAATAACCTAAGAAGATGCCTGGGTCGAGAACTATCATGTCACTGCAAAAACCGTATTGCCTGTCCCATGTGTCATCAGCTAAAATGCTTTGATTCCATCCCTCAAGGTTGACTTCATCAGCAAGAGTGAGCCTATCATCAATAGCAATATAATAAATACATTTGTTTTCCTTAGGTTCACCGATTTTTTTACAGAATCTTCCAAACTACGGGTCAAATCTCATATGAGTCCTATCATGGTGCCAAACGAGTTCACCAGAATGCTAAGAAATATGGTCTAAGGATGGGTCAATCTCGGTTGGAATAATAGCTGGTAGAGGTCTAAGAGGTATAGCCATGGAGACCCACCTTCTGGCGGGTGGCTTTGAAAGTGGAATTCTATCCGAGATTGAGATATGGGTTTCAACTGTGTCTCGTTCGCATTTTTGGTGGTGTGTCCAAAGGAAAGGCATGAGGAGCATATTAGGAGCCTAACTATAACTAACATTTACAATTGCTACATGTCCCTCTGCTGTTATTACCATAAGTTTTGAAGGTAAAGCTTTAACCGAGCTAATTTCAATCAGTGCCTTCGCATACACTAATCTCTTCCTAGCTATGGTATTAGCGTCAAAGCACTTAAACTTACCAACCAGACCAGCGAGCCAATCTAGGTCAATTATGCGTTGTAAGATAGAGGGAATGTGACATATGAGCCTAGATAGTGATAGATAGGACTTGTTCCCTAGCGTTGTCCACTAACGGGTTCCATATAGTTATGATGAAGGGCTTTCCTTTTATGAAGATCGGGTCTACTTCATGAATGCATAGACACTCATCTGAATTAGAGAATTTGAAAAAATAATAACGAATCATTGAAGTGTATTTGCTATTTTCCTTTTAGTTTCCATACTTGTCGACAATGATCTTTAACCGAGGCGTAAAGAGGATTAGCATCAGGGAAAAAACCAACTAAATAATTTAACCAAAAGTCTATACCCGCTTGCACCACTTCTACTGAAGGAATCATGACTTTGTTTATCTCAAGCATTTCAAACGTTTGGGATAAGTACATATCGACATTTTGAGGTAATAATTTATAGAGTGATGTCCATTTTTTAATGAATGTAGGATTATTCGATTGAGTAATAGGATTTAAAGGACCTTTAGTACCAGGTAAAGCATTAGACATTTCAACTTGCTATAGTGATCTGGCGGAGTTGAGTGGACTGTGCTGAGATGAAACTTAACGAAAGTTGGCTTAGGCATTTATACGGACATGATGTGTGCATTCTAGAAATTGTTATATACGAGTACAGTTGGCACCTACTTGCTTACCATCTACATTCACTATCAATTCACTACTATGCCACACGCTTCAAAACTACTAAGAGAAAGCGAGACATATATTTGCTCCATATGTATCCAATACATACTCATGTTTGTGATAATTCATCAGTGGATACAACGAAGTGCATGGAACCATTTTGGTATTATCATACTTATGACTGCATACATCTATATGTATCAATCTAAAGAGTTCATCAAATCTTTTGATGCTCCCACTAAATGGATGCTTTGCCCTTAATTGTTTAAGATATAATTAACCAATATCATATGATTCATAATCATTTAATAAAAATTATTTCTCAAAACTACGGCTTAGTCTATAATTCCAAATAATTATAAATAATGTTAGATATTTTAGTATTTTCCAATGCATCACTTTTGTTATTTAAACAAATACCATATTATAGATTTATTTCATAACAAATATTCATAATATTCTCATTGAAATAAAAATAAGTTTAATCTTCAGTCATCATCGAAAAACAGATATTATTTCATAAATAATATGTGGTATGTTTTACGATTTTTTCTCTCATAATTTGATGTAATCAATAAGTCATATTTGGTATGCTCCCATTATTTCCATCATTACTATAATGGCATACCGAATATGAAGGTCCATTATCCACTTAATATAGACTATTTATTTCATATACTGTAATTAGTTTACAATGGGGAGTTCTTTGATCAATTAGCTTGAACTCAAATAAATAAATCTCATAGAAAACAAATTTCTATATGAAAATACATTTCGAAATAGAAATCATATTTCTTATTCCAACGTTAAGTATCAATTATTATTTTACAATTTTTGTTTTCGATGTTTCTTTATGGAGCAGAAGTGATAATTCACTCTTTTCATCCTAACTGTACCTTAAATCACGTCTATTGTTGTACATCTGTTTTCCTTTTAATTGGTTGAACATTCAAAAGAAAAGCCTTACTATAATAACATAATTAACTCTTTACAAAAGTGCATTCGATTATCCTTAACATTTAGATACATTAATTATGTTTCAGTTTAAATAAACTGATCAAAACTGACATTTTAGCTATCGAGTTCTTAGATCCATTTGTAGTTTTAGTCTACTGTTACATTTAACACAATATGATCTTCATTGTAATCAATCAAATTGATTACTCAATCTTATAGTACAGTTTATTCGCTTATTTCAAATGAACTAGTTTCCATAAGTATCGTACATTACAAATTGTGATCGTATATATGTGATAGTATATCGATCGAATATCCATAACCTCGTATTGCTTTAGAGTTTGAAACTCATAGTATGCAATGCACTATCTCGGCCACATAAACACGTAAGTGACAAAATCATGAACATATTTAGTAGTTGTAAAATTAGACGCATGCATAGGTGTTGCAACATCAACATGCAAGAAGTATTTATTAGTAGATATATGTTATATTTCTATTTCTCAATGTAACATCCCCTATTCTGAGGCCTAAAACTAAGCGCTGCGGATGCTGCAGTCATCTATAGTATTAATTTTCGATGATAAAATGTGGTCATGTTAATCATATCGTTAATCATACATAGATCCTGTTAACTGAATAGGTCTTCTTCCTCCACTATATTTACAATGTTTTCTTATCTTCGACAAGCTCTAGTAAACATGACATAAGTACTTTGAGTTTTCAAAATCATTCTAATTAATCTATAATCAGGATGATTATTAAAAGATTCTTTTAGAGTAATCCAGAAATCTTAAATCAACTCCTCTTTCATATGTTTATGATCAGCTTCTATGTGCGGTTTAATCAGTACCAAATAATCTTGTGAAGTCCAAGTTTCATTTGCCATTAGGAATGTGGTGAACTTTCAATTAAATAGAAAGTTCATAATCCATGTCAATGAATCATGTGTCATCTGAACATTCACGTAGCAATCATCCATGAATTTGTGAAGAAATAAAACAAGTGTGTTGTTTCTTCACAAGTGTTTTTATTCATGAACTAAACATCAATACCATTTCTTTTATTTATGTTATGAATATAGTACAAAATGAAAATAGAATATGAACCATCATCATATGACCAATAAAAGAATATGTACATGAGCATACGTAAATATCATCATCAACATCCCAAATACACTAGTCTGAGACACTTGAACGAAGCAATAAAACTTGTATGAATCATAAAAACAACATCATTCTATGTGAGCTGACTCAATACCACTCCCCTCCTCATTGCTACCGTCGTCATTACTATCATCACTAAAGTCATGTGGCTCTGGCGGTGGCTGATGCTACTGTTGAAGCTACTAAATCTGAGCTTGATAATCATGTATATGAGCCTCATACCGAGCAGCCTGAGTGTGATACTCAATCCGATACCGAGTCTACTGCTGCTTAATAACGGTTTGATAACCCTAATAATTAAGCTGAGTATAATCACGCATCAAACACTCAATTGCAACAATCACCCATCCATCATGATCCATATACCAAGCATACTACGATGTAAAAAACGATAATTATACATATATCATGGCTATAAATAATAATGAACTATACATATAAATAACAAAAGGTACACACTGAAAATTCTCGTCTGTAGGATACTGTAGTGGATACTCAATAACCTCACCCTATGATATGTACACTCTGAATGCATGTTGAGGGGATTAAACATAGGAAGCTATGTGTACTGAGATGATGTAGGCTCAAAAGTAGCTGGTGGTAATGGTACTCTACCAGAAGTGATATGCGGGTTAACATGATCAAAGTTCAAACCTCGTATATAATCAGGTAACTAGGAAGCACACGGGGCTACTCGGGTCCAATATGCATCAAAATCTTCGAGTACAATAAAAGGTTCGCCATTTATCCATCCCATGGCCCTTATACCAACAATATAAGTCAGGCCAACCTAAATAGATCTGTACATATCATCCCATGGAAGCGGATCAGAAGGAATGCAAACTATACCATACGACTACAACCAACACCGCTCCCTTAAATACCAAATGAAAGGACCTATAGGAACCTGAAAGCAAACCCTATGTCTTCAAATAGAATATTAGAAAGTGATGGGATACTCGTCGTCGAGCTCCAAAAACTTAATATACTCCTACCAGGGACGAATAATAATATTGTTGCATTGCCTCATATCTATCTACTATCTGGTCTCCATCAACTCATTATGTAACCTGTTAACCCAAAAAATGTATCAACACCCTAGTTTGAGTGTGAAAGCACCAGCCCTATTCTCACAGAGCAATAATATAGATAATAGATATAGAAAAAAGCGGTAAGAGAAAGAAGACAAGAAGATTTTTATAGTGGTTCGGCTGTTAATGAAGCCTACGTCCACTTTATAATTTCTATAATAAACTGATTGTTGTTGCAAGAAGTGTTTGATTACAAAGTTCTTGATTATTCTTAGCTAGATTGAATCTCCAAGGTTGGAATCCACTGGAGAATCACAGTAAACCCCGTTGGAGATTGTTATAAGGGAGGTGAAGAGTGAAGAAAGCTTCCAGTAGAGTTTCAGCAACCAGTTTGGAGAAGATTCCGTTTATGTTGCAGACAGGGTAGTATTTATAGAGATCAGAGAGCTATTGGGCCGAGCCTATGCGTCAATTGCTTGCAGATGGACATAAGAGGATTCAGTAGAACCTCACGACCCGAGCCAAAAGCATGTCTGCTAGCGATCCATAGCATTAGCTAGAGTGCGAGCTAATTCCTTTGCCTCATTTTCTTCTTCAACCTGGTTGGATCATGCTTGTACCATGTTCACGTATGGATCGCTAGCGATCCATACACTTAGCGTGTTTTTTGACTTTGGCTTTTGAACTTTCCTCGTTGTCTTGTGTCGATGTTGTTCGTATAATTTCATGGCACGTTTCCTTATTTTGATGACAACTTACTTGCTAGTTGTGTTTAGCAAATGATTGGACTGGACAGATGCTTGTCCCTTGGTTTAGCTAACTCGGAATCTCGTCGAATTCAATCATCTCTTTAGCAATATGGATTGGATCTCAATGCAAGATATTTGGTTGAACATGGTCCCCATGGATCGCTAGCAATCCATGCCCTTAGTGGATTTTTTCATTCTTTAACCTTAGCTCTTTTTAGCTTGTTGTTCTTACCCTTTTGGTTGACTTCTGAGCTATCTTGACTCCATCATGTTGTTCCGTCTTCTCTTGGATCCTGCTAGGTTAAAACCCGAATAACATTTTCCCCATAGAGTACGTCTTCATTGGAAATAAGGCATGCTCTGGAAGTTTATCGCTTTTAGTATTTGCTTGTTAAATTCCAAGTAACCGTGTTAGAGTTTCGCGAACATGGAGCAGGTTATGCTGCTGCTTACTTAGTTTTGGTTGCGACCGCTACTGCTTGTCATAAAGGATCAAAATTTTCTCCATAGCTTCTTGGTATATCTTGAAATAGTAGATAGATGTCGTAGTGCAAGTTTGAGACCGTAGACTTGCAATGCTATGGATCACTGGCGATCCATAGCTGGTGGATTATTGGTGATCCATAGCTGGTGGATCGCTGGCGATTCGAACACTTAGGATTTTTTGTGTGTTTTTTGCTTAATATTTATGCAGTCGATCCGATTTATCCCATTATTTGAGCCGAGTTGTTTCTTCTTCCTACGATCTAACCCTTAGCGATTCGATCCACCTGCGATTCGACCCAACGCTTCCAGAAACTCGACCTTGCCTAAAGCTATCGCCGTGACTCCATCTATGCCACCACTTCCAGAGCTTCACCGCCGCTTGCTCAGATCGCCTTCGGCCAAAACCCTAGTTCGTCCGTGCCTTAGGTCGCTACCGGTCCAATTATAGTTTGCAGATCTTAAAGCTTCGATCATCTTTGCAGTTAGATCATTAATCCGAGGTGGGTTTGCCGATTACAATGTTCGTTCAATGATTTGGCGGCGAGGTTGCATTCAGGATGTTTGTCATGAAGAGTTTGATTCGATTGGGGCTTAATGGAGGAAGATAGTAAATCGAGTCTTGAGTTCCTCTCGGAATGACATTCGGGCCATTCCCTGATGCTTGACATGTTTTGCTATCTTCGTCCATTGAGCTGGAATTGTCTTATGCCGAGTTCCATAGCTGATATTGCATGAGACATCCCAAATTGGTCCTGGCCCTTCCGAAGAATTTGGACTTATCTTACTTTCTTTTGCACGCTGCTCGGTGTCCTTGTACTGAAAAGAATTTTCCGCATCGCTTCCAACAATGGATCCGTTATCGATCATTGATCGATAACAGATAAGTGTAGAGGAAGTAAAAACAAAAGGAAACAATATGTGAAGTTCTTTTCTTTTTCCGCTGCGAGCGAACTATCTACACAAAATAGAGTGTTTGTAGTGTTTCAGACACCGAGCTCACCCCCTGTAGACTGCACACTGCACTTTCCCAGGTACATATTTGAAATCCGATGTGTCGGCATGAATCAACGTCTCTTCAAAATTCAAGTGTTGTAGGAGAAACTATTAGTTTAAAATAGAATTACCTGACCGTTTTGGATGTGAGTTCTGTTGTTTAGAATGAAGTATCCATATTTGCGCTGTAAGTCAAGCGAAGGAAGCCCGACACTTTCGGAAGCCGAGTGGTTATCCGTTGACCTTTCTCCTTCCACCTTACAGGCTGAATATGGCCAGTTGGTCCTAGTAGGTCAGGTCTTGGATCAAACTCCCCCTAATTTTAGAGTTCTTCTCAACCTGCCAGAGAGGGCTTCTTTTGTGGTTTTCGCTAATGTAACACCCCTAATTTTTGAAAACATTATTCTGGAGATTTAATTAGAATAAATTAAATACAATAATGTAGAGTGATAAGTGTTTGCGCCAAATTTGGTCATAAACACCCAATTGCAGATGAAAGCACTAATTCACAGTCTCAGATAACAGATAGATAAAATGTTGAGGATATAAATATGAAGAACACTCAAAGTTAAAAAGGAAAGCGGTAAAAAGACAAGGTTTATAGTGGTTCAGCATTGTAGCCTACATCCACTTTGAAGAGTTTGTTGTTTATTGATGATTCTCAACTGGTTTACAACAGTACAATTGATAATACTCAAGTTACAATGGAGTTCCAGCAGAGTAACAGCGTAGAAGAGTCCAAAAATTCCCCTTTCCGTTGGCATTGGAGTGCTATTTATATGTGAAGGTCTGAAATATCTGCTCTGAACTCGAAATACTCCTTCTCCACATGGGTGGGCCCACGTGATCGATCAGGGGTCATTTGGGATCGATTGGGATTGATCCCCATCTTCTTTGTATCGATCAAGATGGTGTCCATTTAGGCTGAGATCGATCATGAGCATTCTTCTGGTGGTATGCAAGCTACGGTGAAAATTTGAAGGCATTTGTACCTGTATATTTTGAGTTATGATCGATCCAAGTTCATATTTGCAGTTGGCTGCCGAGTTCGTATCGATGCATGTTCGAATCGATCACTTTGTATCGATGCTTGTGCGTATCGATCAGGTGGCGAAGGTCCAGGAGAGATCCACTTTTCATGCCGTATGACTGTTTCCTTCCCTTGACCGTGCCTTGTTCGTATCGATCAGGAGTAACTTCCTTCGTATCAATGATTTAGAGGCCGCTTCATATCGATCGAAAATGATGATATTTGTATCGATCTGTCATCTGTTCTTCGTACCGATTAATGGCCGATCGATATGAAATGTGTGAATGGGAGGATTGATACGAAGCATGTAGAAATTTGATCGATATGAAATGACAACTTCCCATGGATACGAATAAGGTCGACTCCGATGGATACGAAGCCGCATGGATACGAAGGAGGTTGGCCTATAATGGATACGAATAGGATGGATACGAGATTGATGGGGATCTTGTGGATATCGATCGATCCATTACTCTGACTCGAAGCAGCTACCTCCTTGACCCGAAGTAATCCTTCCATTGACTCGAAGTAAACGTGTTGTCGGCCCGAAGTAGGTTGTTTGATGGCTCGAAGTAACTTGTCCCTCAAAGACCCGAAGCGAACACTCCTTTGACCCGAAGTAAGCTGCCTGAAAACCCGAAGCAAACGTGAAGGCGACTTGAAGCAGACTCCAAGCAACTTGAAGCGACTCGATCTTTGTCGAAACCATATTTTAAACATCTTGCGCTGTTTGTTCGCCGGCTATGCTATATCCTAGCCTCGTGATTATGTTTATTATTTGTGACAATCCAACTTCGATCATTACACAGTCGAGTGGGTTAAATCCGCCTATATGTTGCCTTGCCAAAAGGCGGGTTAACAATAAGGATATTGAGGTTGGTTAATTAATATAGTGGTTGTGCTATTTACATTGAATGAGTTTAAAAGGTTAAGTGTTAGCTAATTAACATAAGGGCATGAGAGTAAATTGCACCCATGTTTCCCACCCTTATACTATTATCCACTTAGCCATACATGTTCATTTTATTAAGAAAAAATAAAAACATAAGAAAGCTAATAGGAGCCGGCCATTAAGGAGAAGGAAGAAAAGAGAAATCAAATCTAAAGCTTAGGATCAAGCAAGAAGAAATCAATCTCAAACAATCTCCGATTTCCTTATCCAAACTAAGGTGAATAATAATCACTACATCTCTATTTTTGGTTTTATAATCATATAATTTCGGATTTAAGGGTAAATTTATTTTTATGATATATTGGATGTTGGTATGCTTGATTTATAATTTGTTTAGATTAAACAATATTGTTTTAAATGAGATATGCACGGTTTTAGGGTAAAACCGAGGTTAAATGATTTTTAAATGCCATGGGAAATTATATGTTGTAAGAAACATGATTTTGGAGTTGGGTTTCAACTTTTATAATTTTCCAAGCCGTGGAGAATTAGTTATGAATTTTCAAAGGAAAATAGGGTTATTTGGATTTATAAATTTGTTTTGAAAATTATATTAAGAATTTGGATCTGAAAATTTGATATGTTAGGCAAAATGATTAAAGTGAATTTCTGGAATTTTTGGGGATTTTTACTAAGTGATTTAGTATGGAAATTAAATTATTTTGAAAGGAGGACCTAAATGATTTAATTGTTTTATTAATTGGAAGGGCTTATTTGTTAAATGTTAATTGATTTTAATCTGAGAAAATGCAGCAAATTTTAGTAAAATAATTTGAAAGTTTAATGTAACCAATTACGTGTTTACAAGTGGGCAAGTTAGTTACAAAAAGTTTACTTTATTTAGTAAAATCGGCCTTTAGCTCAGAAAAGTGGGTTCTGCCTTCTTTGGAAGGACCTTTCGATCCAGAGCTTCCGCCTCCAAACTAGTCGAAACCTTCTAGGTCAAAACTAGTAAACCAATACACATGGTATCAGTTGGCTGGTACGTAGTGGATTGGAGAAAGGCGGAAGGTAGGGTGTCAAACCGTAGCTTCCGAAGGGGTTGGATCCTTTGTTTTGTTTTGTTTTAAAAGAAAAGCGCTTGCCTATTTACAAAGGGGTTTTGAAGTAGTCAAAACCAATGGTTTCGAAAGGGTATTTCTAAAAAAAGCTTTCGAAAGAGAGCCGCCACCTTTGTTTTCAAGTAGTAGCTTCCGAAGAAGTTACTCAGCTTTTATTTGAAGCTTTCAGAAGGGGTAGTTTCAACCAAGTCGAAACCCTTCTGTGCTTAGATGCCTTTCGATGGTATTGAAGACATCAATGATGTCGAAATGTTCTATTGTTTTTATAAAATATAAGCGACTTCCTACTGATTTCGAAAGGAGTTAGGGGATTTAAAGGAAATGGTTTCGAAAGGGGTTTCGAAGCCAACCTTCCATTGTTTTACCCAGATGTTTTAATGCTTTTTAAAGGATGGTGTCTACACCATCAAGCTTCCCTAATACCTTTTGAAATAAAGAATGGTTTCGAAAGAGATGCTTTCACTTATGTACACTTTGGCCCAAAATGATGTTTTAAACCCAATGATTTCGAAAGAGGTACTTTCAATGGTTTCTGAGGGGTAACCTCTAATGGTTTCAGAAGGTATACTTCCAATGGCTTCGAAAGGAAATGGTTTCGGAGGATAACCTTCAACGGTTTCTAAAGGGCTATTTTTGAATGGTTTCGAAGCTATGCTTCTACACTTATATGATAATACTTCAATAAGGTTAAATGGCTTTGAAAGAGATGTTTTAAAGTATTCAAAAGGCACGAGCCTAAGTTTTTAAAGATATATTTTAATGCTTTCGAAGTAGGTCTCCTATGAGGTCGAAAGTAAGGTTCGAAGGTGTCGAAAGGCTTTTTGAACCGAAACTCATTTTTAAAGGAAAAATCTATGGCTAAATAAAGGAGTTTTGAAAGGATTTCAAGTATGTAAATTTGAAGAAGTATTTCTTTGATAAAAGTATAGGTTAAAGAATTAACCATGTTTTACACATAAATGTTTTCAAGGTCCTTAAATCCACAGGAGTGGTATTGTTAAATTGTTATGTTTGCTTATTCAAATATATTCACATGATAAAGAACCCAAAACTATATTTTGGGGATAAAGGGGTAGAAGAACCAACTAGATTAACCTATTAGTTAATATAAATTTATTAAACTCCTGAACGAGTAGATCTGCATCAAGGAAGTCCAGAATATAGGATGCTTAAACTTTGAAGTTGTCCAGGAGATAGGTTCATAGTAAACACATGAAAACTATGATTAGGAAGTGACTGAGGGTAACCAACAGGTTCATAGTAAACCTATGAAAACTATGTATTAAGGATGGTTGGTAGGGGCCAATTAGTTTGCAGTGAACCCATGAAAACTATATCCAGATTAAGAACTGACATTAGTTAAAATGTTCCTAGTTAACCCATGAAAACTAGGATAAGAAGAGAGTTACTGGAGTAATCCATATGTTCCTAGTCAACCCATGAAAACTAGTTTATAAGATGAGTTATTGAAACGACCAATAAGTTCAGGGGAACCCGTGAATTAATTAAGTTAATCGGCAAGGGCTATAGGTTCTTAGTGATCCCATAAAAACTCTGAAATGGGACAGGGTGTCCATGAATTATAATAAGGTTATTAGTAAACCCATGAAAACTGATAGGTTAATACTGACCCTAGAATATACATATACATATACATATATGCACACACACACACACACATCTATACTATAATATGATTACTGAGTTGCAATTCGAGGGCGCACAAGGCCCCTTAGAATTTTTCTTTAATTTTTAACTAAAAGGTCACAAATATGCTTTTCCCTTCTTCCTTCGTGCCTCTATCCTTCCCCCCTTTTACCTTTTCCATTCCAAATCAGAGAATTCTATGTCCATTTTTAATCTCAAACCCTAATCCCCAATTCCTGCCATGTCAACCGAGGAGGTCGCTGTCGTCGCTCCTTCTACCATCGTCCAAGACAAACTCTAATCCTCTTCGCCTTAAATCTATACTTCAGCATGCATACCCTTCTCAACCCTCTTGACTCTACCCAAACCCTGCATACAACGTCTTCTTTTTCCTTCCATCCGTGTACCCATGTGTCTCTACAAATCGCCATACCCCTAATCCTCCATTACCCCCATCAGTACCACTCCAATTGCATCCACATCCCTTTGGATTCGTTGCTCGGTACGAAAATATTGAATCGCCTTCTTCCTGCAGCTAAATCTACGAAGGTATTAATTTCCGTATTCATCTATATATTGTTGTCCCAATGGATTTTTGTATTAAAATTCTTAGATGGTGCATATAGTTTAGATGAACATCAGTTATGGATTACAAATAATCGCATTTGCTGTGTATTATGTCCCATAGCCGCTAACCTCTATAACATTTTCCTACAGATGTGTAAATAACATGATTTCTAACTGTATAGTGGATCTGGAGTGTAGTTCATATTGTGTAATGCAATAATATAAAAGAAGGATGAAGTGAATGCATATGATGAACCTTCGGTTACCTAGGGATTCGGGTCAGAATTTTATGCGATCGTATGTTTTTTTTCAAGTCGTTATGCCCCGTGTTTAAACATTTTAGTCGATGTAAAGAAAGATTTTTGATTGTTGTCAAAATAAAATCAAATAATGTAAGTAACGTCCCATAAAGATCAGAATTTTCATCGGGTTCTTTTATAACTAGATCACTCCTAATATGTTAGTGTTATTCTCACAAACTTCCATACCATGGAAGAATATATTTTTTGGTTGCCAATTTTGTTTAGGCTATGATTATTTCGAATACAAGAAGTTTGGTCATAGAATACCAACTAACTTCAGTTGTGTTTGTTTACGATCAAGATTTTATTTTTATGGAGTGTTTTCATAATGTAATGAATATTAATAACATCAATAAGAGCAACAAAATTGGTAATTAGTTTTAAAAATTTTATTGAAATAAATGCTTGATAATTTACACGTCAATTAAAGCTGCGTAACATATATATACATACATATGTGGTGTGTTTATCATATTTTACTATATATCTATTGCTATTTTTTATATTTTTATCTGGCTGTTACTGCACCTGTTTGTTGAAATGCTTATTAGTGGTTGTAATTACATAATGCATCTTAAAATCTTCTATCTAAATGGGCTTACTACGCAAAATCTTCATATTTTGAGCCATGTATACAAGATTATGCATGGCAAGATATTTTTAGTTGTTTTAAATCTATATTGAAAAGAATTTATGCTTTTTATTAGTTCATTATATATAACTCTTTTATGTGTTAAAAATATTAGGCGATGCGAATCGATTGTAATACAGAAATGTTATCAAAAACCAAAAAATAAATGATACTCCCCTGTATTGCTTTTATAAACTGCTTTTAAAGTTCTATCTGCACTCAGTTAGTTGTTGGTTGATAACAAACTATTTGAGCATCACACCATGTGTAGTGAAAAATCTTATGCAAAATCTTGCTGTTGCTAATACTACGTTTATACATACCTTAGGCACATCAAAAATTTCCTTCTTTAGTGCATAAGAATATAAATATTTATAATTTTTGACATTTCCTAATATTGATTCTGCCCGAGTGAGTCCAAACTCAGTTTGTATTATATCTAAGCAACAGACAAATGTATAGTTAACATACAGTTAGAAAATCTATAGAAAAAGTGAAGGAAAAACTGCTTTTGTTCGACAAAACAAGCCATATTGCATGTTGATGCCTGAAAATGAGAACTATTGCATGTTCATGCTAGAAATAAAAGTCATGATGGTAACTAACTATAATCCACAAGATAACATATGTGACATTGAAAATCGCAGTCCATATGAAATTCTTAATTATATTGCAAGTGATAATTCAAAGATGTTATGAATGTAATGACAATCCTGATAAAGATTTTTGTAATAGTAGCAAATTAAAAATGTCTAATATATAAGATAGTATTTGTCGAAACCAATAGAGCAGAAGTAAGATACAGTATGAAGTATATGGGTTGCGTGAAAGTAGAGTGTTTCTACTAAAGCAGTAGTGAATTAACAGTTATCTATGTGAACAAAAATTTACATTATAATAGACAAAAATTAACAAGCCGAAAAGGAATTTTTTCTTTCTACAGTGCTGCATTTGCAAGTGAAACCAAAGTAGAAGATTAAAAGGGCCGGTAAATAACTAATTTTGTTACATTGTTCGGTCTTATACTATTGCACATCGAGTTTTGAGTAATGGACGAGAAGCATGAGCTAGCAAAGGAGCGGTTTTTTAATATTTTTTTAGGTAGCAAGGTAATCAAGTTATGCAGCATTCCTCTCAAATATATTTGTTCTAGCAACAATAAAAGTGGACTTTTAATTCACGGTGTTAGCTAGACTAATTCATAAAGTATACATAAAAAGTGAGATTTTTTTATTAAGATGAATATTTCAATTTCTGATCAAGACCACGATCTCAAATAGTAGATCTTTTGTTAAAATAGAATAATCTTAAAATATCATAATTTTTTTGTTAACTATGAAGAGATTTTATAGGAAATGTATGTTGGAACATAAAATTATAGAGATTTACCCAATTCAAAAAACTTTAAATTATATATTAAAACTTCATTGTTTATGTATGCGCATGCATATATAATCATGGAGATTCAATGAAGAAATTTTGCATATGAGAAGATTGTTGGTACAGTTGTGTAAATTGATACTTGCTAATGCTAATATATCTGATAACATTAATATAATTTATTTCTCTATTTGCTTCGCTTTTGGATCCTATACCATAATACTACTAATGTGACTTGCGATCGAATTATCATTTATAAAAATGAGGTGATTCTAAAATTTGCAACTTATTTACTATATGAAACCATTTGTTATGTTTATTTGTGTATAAATTTTGCTAAATACATATATACTGTGATGCATATTATCTACATATCCATGGTAAATTATGTAACATATATACGTATATAAATATAAATGAATAAATATATATTCACACGCACGCGCGCATAGACAAATATAATATATGTACACACACATATATGTACATGCATATATATATATATGTATGTATGTATGTATTTATTTATGTGCGTGCGTGCAATAAGTAGCAGTTCCTTCTGATAGAGTTACTCCATATATATTATGTTTGTAGGAAGAAACCGATCGAATATTAATACATCCGGATGAAATAGTATATGAAATAGCAGTTCCTTCTGGTAAAGTTCTAACTGAGCCCCCAGTAGTCGAGAGCTCCATGCCAATGCACAACTGCTACAATAAGTGTCTACTTCACTAAGGAGTTACTCCAACCATTTCTGTAAGAATCCCTTTGGATGCACCACTGAGTTTTTTTAGAAGTCGAATTTCAGGATACCAAGCACTTCATCCTGAGTTGAACCACTGGAAAACCCAGTCGAGCTTTACCATGCTTCTAATTAGCACTCCCCTCATTAATAACAACCAAAGTACAGCAAAACCCCTCTTATAAGTGTGTTGTTGCTTATAAATCTTTTGACTTCTGTTGGATGTGGTAGCAAAGCGATTGGATTTGGTGAATTATAATTAGAATTAAAACAAAGACTTATGAGGTTTCGTCGATGTAGACTATGGTATGGAAGATGAGTAGAATTGGATTCTAAGAGAGATTTTCTTGATGAGCCGATTAAATTTTGGATTATTATATAATAGTTTATTTGGTATGCTTAGCATTTTCATTTTTTGTTCTCTGTTGTTGTAAAACCAGGAGCTTGATTGATGTGTAAAATAATTGAAAAATACAAAGGATGATAGATTATAATTGGTGTTGCCGTTAATGAATTTTGTGCAACATTAGTTACGTTTATTTTTCATGTACTTTGTGGAAAGGCAAACTGAACGACAAGTAATGATACTAATAAAAGCTTCTATTCTTACTTGCTAGATAAGATTTATTCCATTGATTTGTTACGTCTTTTATATTTTATTTAATGTGGCATTTATGGCCATTTGTTTTTTACGTTAGGTTTTTTTGATTGTGTACGAGCATTTGCATTTATAGCATTCATTGATTTGGTGCACTTTTATTAAACAGAAATTGTATGGTAACTGCAAAATTTTCTCTTGTAAAACTAACAATGAGGTTTTGATGTTGTAATCCATATAATTGATCAATTTAGTGGATTTCTATATACAACTACTGTATGGTTACAAATCTATCCTCCATTTTTAAATAAAAATCATAGGTTGAAAAGTGCGAAATATTTTACAAGAATGAATGTCCATCACTGGAAATCATTAAAACCTGTTTCCTAATAAATGGCCTCAATGGGATGCTCAGGTAAATTGTTACCATAGTTATATATTGAATAAAACAAAGAATGATAACTATGAAAAATATAGCTGCAAATCTGTATCTGTAGCAATAAGCAATCGAACCATATCCAAGTGTGACTGAAATATTTTTACCATACCCGTGTGCGAAGCACGGGTGCACACTAGTATATATATATATATATGATAGGGAGTCAATTAAACCGAGGGTGGGAAATCCAAAATATTTATGTATACATATCATCATAATATTTTTGAAATGCTATGTTTTTAACTATTGTGGATGCAGGAGCACAGTATATGGTTTTGAAAAAGGTTTTAAGATATTAGTTAGGGGAAAAACCCGTTCCGCTAAGCGGCATGGTTTTACTAGATATCTAAATGGATTGAGATGCTAGAGTGTTATTCATACCAGGCTTCATGTCTGACTCGAAGTTTTTGTTTTCCCCTTAAACTCTCGGGTACTCAATTGATTTTGAGTAGTTTGAGTTTAAGGTTTCCAGGTTCTCTTCTTAGACGAATAAAGCTTCTGGAGGCGTGCATGAGACAGTTAGTTATTTAGAGTTATCTTTTTCCACTGTGTATTTTGGATGTAAAGGCAGACTTATTAGCCTTATTATATACTCTGATCAACTAAGGGGGCATCTTCATATGTCGCTCTTGGCGTATGTGTAATAATTGTATTTTTCCGAACATGGTTAACGTTTATGGGATTATGTAATGAACATGAAATGTTTTGAATGGAATGTGGAAATGTGTTTTTAATTTATTAAAATTTTCCCATATTGTTGTGATCTGTGTATCAATGTATCTAACACCGCCATATTTGGTCGCCGAGGATTAATAACCATGGATGACTGCAACATCTGTAGCCGTTAGTTTTGGGCCTCTAAGTAGAGGGATGTTATAAGTTGGTATCAGAGCATAGGTTTATGAAACTTTAAAAGAAAAGTAAAACCTAAAAGATTTTTGAAACATAATCCAATGAATTTGAAAATATGATTGGGGTTTGGGTTAACGCTATAGTAACGTACTTGTATTTGATATATATGTATATATCTAAGTATGTATTCCCCTTTCTTTTAGACCGGTCTTCTGTATTTTACTAAGGCTCGTATGCAGATTTACGAGAAAGAGGATATGGAAGTAGGAAATGGAAGAGGAAATCTAGGTGGAGGAAGTACCACAACCAACGAAAATGCTCGATCTAATACCAGGAGGAAACAAGGTCGACAGGCTAATGTTAATCCAAATGCTGACGCCAATGTAGGTGTTGGAAATCTGCCAGTATATGCGGGGATGGTATATCAGTTGTTGGCCAATCTTTTGCAAGTAGGAGCTGCCGGTAATGTTGGAGGAGCTAATCTTGTAGCTCCAGTTGGATATAATTATGCTAGGCTGAGCAGGGATTACACCAGTTTGGGTGGAAAGCCGTTTGTTGGAACGGAGGATGCTGTTGAGGTTGATAATTGGCTATTGAGCCGTGAGAGAATCTTTACTGATCTAGGTTTGGATGATGGGGAAAAGAGAAGGCTAGCCTCAGGCAGTTGTAAGGGGTAGCGCTTCATTGGTGGAATAGTGTGATCGCCGAAGTTCCGGAGGAAGAGCTGACATGGGCTAATTTCAGAAGGAGATTTGAGTAGAGGTTCTTATTTGAGGTTGCCAAGTAGGCATTGATGAGAAAGTTTATGGACCTTGTGCAGAGAGATATGTCAGTAATTGAGTATGCTGCTAAGTTTGATGAACAATCTTGATATTGATATGCTACTATAGACAATGACATCAGAAGGAATGAAAGGTTCATCCGATGACTGAGACCGGAGCTTGCGAGAATGACTATGACTCATGTTAGAAAGCCTTGTAATGTGGTAGTGGAGATGGCTATTCGCATGAAGAGATGCTTGTTGTTTCTGCTAGGGAGAAGCCAATTGAATCCCAGGGTCCTCAGGGAAAGAAAAGGAAATTCTTTAAGAAGAAGGGACCCTAGAAAAGGGAGGCCGCTAAGAAGGCAATGGCTGATTTGGTGTGCTTTAACTACGATAAGAAGGTTCATTATGCTCACGAGTGCCGAACAGGCAAAGGGAAGAAGCCTGCAGAGAAGAAGAATGTGAAATGCTTCAACTACGACCGAGTTGGGCATTACAAGAACCAGTGTCCAGATCCAGTCAGGGCGGACAGAAGGAAAGTTTTTGCCATTGGACCACCATCTTCTTCTAGGCCTACTACAATAGAGAAAGGGAAAACTGTGATGGAAGGTATGCTTTTGATTCAGATTATACCAGTTAGGGTACTATTTGATACCGGTGCATCACATTCATTTATATCACAGTATTTGGTTGATAGGTTATGCATGGAACCCACATATCTTGTTACTTCCTTAAGGGTTGCGAATCCAACAGGAGGGTATGCAACTCTAGGGATGAGATGTGATCAGTTAGAACTTGATTTGTTAGGTCATACGTTTGCATGCAGTCGGTATGTGATTTTGTAGATTTTGGGATCATTTTGGGTATTGATTGGTTGGGTAAGTATGAAGCTAGAATATTTTGCCAGGATAGGGAAATATCATTGGGACACCCAGATAGTCATAACTGAATCATCTTCTCAGTGGAAAATTCCAGTATGAGTGTTTGGGCTTTGTTAAATGCCATGGAGGTTGAGATGAGTTAAGTCGGGTTTGAGTAGCAAGGGAATTTGCAGATGTCTTTGAGCCGGTTATGGGATTACCGCCGAAACAAGCTATTGAGTTTTTGATAGACCTTGTGCCAGGAGCTGAACCTATGAGCAGACCACCTAGCAAGATGACACTGACAGAGATGAAGGAATTGAAGGTGCAGCTAGTAGATCTAGAAGGGAGGAAATTAGACCAACCAGTTCTCCTTGGGAGCGGCTGCAGTGTTTGTGAAGAAACCAGATGGGTCATTAAGGATGTGCATCGACTATCATAAGTTAAACGAAAGGAGGATGAAGAATAGGTACCCTCTACCGAGGATAGATGATTTATTTGATCAGTTGAGTGGAGCCAAGGTGTTTTCCCAATTGGATTTGGCGACAGGGTTCCATCAGTTGAGAATGGCGGAGGACAACATTCCTTTGACAGCATTTCGATCTGGATATGGTTCATATGAATGGTTAGTGATGCCATTCGGGTTGACTAATGCACCTGCTTTCTTCGTAGATTTGACGAACCGAGTTTTCCGAGAGCACTTGGATAGGTTCGTGTTAGTATTCATTGATGACATTTTAGTGTACTCGAAAGATGAAAGAGAGCATGAAAATCATCTTAGAGTAGTGCTTGAAACGCTGAGGAAGAATCAGCTGAAGGCGAAGTTTTCCAAGTGTTATTTTTGGAAGAAAGAGGTTTAGTTTCTTAGTCATGTGGTTTCAAAGAAAGGATTGTCAGTCGATCCAGATAAGATCGAAGCTATCAATAATTGGAAGAGACCAGAGATGGTAACCGAGATCAAGAGTTTTCTTGAACTTGCTGGCTATTACCGAAGATTCATTAAGGACTTCTTGCAGATAGTACACCTTTGACTAAGTTGACCAGGAAAGATATGAAGTTTTTTTGGTCCGACAAATGTGAGGAAGCATTCCTTAAGTTAAGGCATTTGTTGACCAATGCTCCAGTGTTGGTAGTGCCAAATGGAAACCAAGGGTTAGTAGTATACACCGATGCATGTGGAACTGGATTGGGAGCAGTATTGATGCAGAAGGGTAAAGTTATTGCCTACGCATCCAGAAAGCTTAGACTGCATGAAGTAAGATATCCTACTCATGATTTGGAGTTGGCTACGGTGTTTTTTGCCTTGAAGATTTGAAGACATTATCTCTTAGAGGAGAGATTCGAGTTGTTTACCGATCACAAATCTTTAAGATATTTATTCTCACGGAAGAAGTTGAATATACGAAGCAAAGATGGTTGGAATTTTTGGCTACTTATGATTTTAGTATAGAGTATACTCCTAGGAAAGATAATAAGGTAGCAGATGCTCTTAGTAGAAAACATCAGAATGTGGTGTTAGCAATGTTAGCAGAATGGAAGGATCTTGAAGCTTTGGCTAGTTGCGGTGTGCAGTTAAGGTCTACTGCTAGTTCTAGTGAGGGGACTGTCATGTTATCCTGTTTAAAAGTTCGACCGATGTTGATCGAGAGTGTAGCTTCTAAGCAGAGGGAAGATCCAGTTTTAGCCGTGAGTAGAAGACTTGAGGTAGGGTCAGAGTTCGATGATCTAAAGGATTATAGTCTTGACCAAAGGGGATGGTTGAGAAAGAAGGGACAATTATGTGTTCTGAATATAGAGAGCTTAAGGAGAGAAGTTCTAGAAGAATGTCATTGATCCAAGTTTACGATTCATCCTAGAGGGGCCAAGATGTATCAGGATATGAAGAGGAGCTTCTATTGGGAAGGCATGAAGAGGGATGTCGGCTTGTGGATTAAGCAGTGTGTGAACTATCAACAAGTGAAGGCCGAACATCAGAAGTCGAGTGGGTTGCTTCAGCCTTTAGAGATTCCAGTATGGAAATGAGATTCGATATACATGTATTTTATAGATGGGCTGCTAAGGTCAAGGAGAGGAAATGAGAGTATATGGATTATTGTGGACAGGTTGATCAAGAGTGCCCATTTCATTCCAGTAAATTCGACCAGGATGGCACCTGTTTTGGCAAAGTTGTTCATGAAGAACATAGTTAGACTTCATGGGATTCCTAGTAGTATAGTCAGCGACAGAGATGAATTGTTCACTAGCAAATTTTGGAAGAGTATACAAGAGGTTTTGGGTACCGAGCTCATGATGAGTATAGCTTATCACCCACAGATAGATGGGCTGACAGAGAGAGTCAACAAAGTACTCGAGGATTTATTGAGAGCTTGTGTATTGGACTTTGGTGGATCTTGGGAGGACCACCAACATTTGATTGAGTTTTCCTAATAATAGTTATCAGACTAGCATAGGAATGACGCCTTTTGAAGCTTTGTGTGGAAGGCCATGCAAATCACAGGCATGTTGGTTAGAAACTGGAGATAGATTAGTCTTAGATTCGAATTTGGCTAGAGAGGCATCAGAAAAGATTGAGTTAATCCGAGGACGAATGAGGGAAGCTCAATCCAGACAGAAGAATTACGCTGATAAGAGGCGTAACGACTTAGAGTTCTCAGTGGGAGATAGGGTTTTCATTAAGGTATCACCGATGAAGGGCATGGTACGATTTGGGAAATCGGGAAAGTTAGCCCCGAGATATGTTGGACCATTCTAGATTTTAGAAAGGATTGGAAAGCTCGCGTACAGAGTAGAGTTGCCGAGCAGTTTGGCAGGTGTCCATAATGTAATCCATGTGTCTCATCTTCGCAAGTATGTACATGATCCAGAGGTTACTATTCCTCAGATAGAGTTGGAGGACTTGGTAGTAGAGCCAGATTTGACTTTTGTTAGGCAACCAGTTCGGGTTGTAGCGAGGGATGAGAAAAGATTAATAACTAAGACAATCAAGTTGGTGTATGTTCAGTGGAGCGACAACGAGAAGGATTGTACTTGGGAGACCGAAGATAGGATTCGAGATGCTTATCCTAATCCACTTTGATGGTATGTCTATATTAGATTAATATAGATTAGTTGCTAGTCAGGTAGGCTAATATGGATGTTAGGAGTCATTACAGATGATTGCTATGTTTGCTAGTTAGTCCTTACTGAATTTCGAGGACGAAATTATTTAAGGAGGGGAGCCAGTAACACCACTAATTTTTGATAATATTTTTCAGGAGATTTAATTAGAATAAATTAAATAGAATAATGTAGAGTGATAAGGAAATTGAGGTTGGTTAATTAATTTACTGGCCGTGCTATTTAAATTGAATGAGTTTAAAGGGTTAAGTGTTAGCTAATTAACATAAGGGCATGAGAGTAAATTGCCACCCATGTTTCCCACCCATATATTATTATCCCCTTAGCCATACACGTTCATTTTATTAAGAAAAATTAGAAACGTAAGAAAGATAATAGGAGCCGGCCATTAAGGAGAAGGAAGAAAAGAGAAATCAAATCTAAAGCTTAGGATCAAGCTAGAAGAAATCAATCTCAAACAATCTCTAATTGCCTTATCCAAACTAAGGTGAATAATAATGACTACATCTCTATTTTTGGTTTTATAATCATATAATTTCAGTTTTAAGGGTAAATTTGTTTTATGATATATTGGATGATGTTATGCTTGAGTTATAATTTGTTTAGATTAAACAATATTGTTTTAAAGGAGATATGCACGGTTTTAGGGTAAAACCAAGGTTAAATGATTTATTAATGCATGGGAAAATTATATTTTATGAGAAACATGATTTTTTGGAGTTGGGTTTCAATTTTTATAATTTTCCAAGCCGTGGAGAATTAGTTATAAATTTTCGAAGGAAAATAAGGTTATTTGGGTTATAAATTTGTTTTGAAAATTATATTAAGAATTTGGGTCTGAAATTTTGATATGTTAGGCAAAATGATTAAAGTGAGTTTCTAGAATTTTTGGGGATATTTACTAAGTGATTTAGTATGGAAATTAAATTATTTTGAAAGGAGGACCTAAATGATTTAATTGCTTTATTACATGGAGGTCTTATTTGTTAAATGTTAATTGGTTTTAGATCTGAGAAAATGCGGCAAATTTTAGTAAAATAATTTGAAAGTTTAATGTAACCAATCATGTGTTTACAGGTGAGCAAGTTAGTTACAAAAAGTTTACTTTATTTAGTAAAATCAACCTTTAGCTCAAAAAAGTGGCTTCTGCCTTCTTTAGAAGGACCTTTCGACCCAGAGCTTCCGCCTCCAACCCAGTCGAAACCTTCTAAGTCGAAACCGGTAAATCAATACACATGGTATCAGTTAGCTGGTACGTAGTGGATTGGAGAAAGGCGAAAGGTTGGGTGTCGAAATGTAGCTTCCGAAGGGGTTGGATCCTTTGTTTTATTTTGTTTTGTTTTAAAAGAAAAGCGCTTGCCTGTTTACAAATGGGTGTCGAAGTAGCCGAAATCAATGGTTTCGAAAGGGTATTTATAAAAAAGCTTTCAAAAGGGAACTACCGCCTTTGTTTTTAAGTAGTAGCTTCCGAAGAAGTTACTCAGCTTTTATTTGAAGCTTTCGGAAGGGGTAGTTTTGACCAAGTTGAAACCCTTCCGTGCTTAGATACCTTTAGATGGTATTGAAGACATCAATGCTGTCGAAAGGTACCGATGTTTTTATAAAATATAAGCCGCTTCCTACTGCTTTCAAAAGGGGTTAGGGATTTCGAAGGCAATGGTTTCGAAAGGGGTTTCGAAGCCAACCTTCCATTGTTTTACCCAGATGTTTTAATGCTTTCGAAAGGATGGTTTCGACACCATCAAGCTTCCCCAATACTTTTTGAAATAAAGAATGGTTTCGAAAGAGATGCTTTTGCTTATGTACACTTTGACCCAAAATGATGTTTTAAACCCAATGATGTCGAAAGATATGGTTTTGGAGGGGTAACCTCCAATGGTTTCGGAAGGTATACTTCCAATGGCTTCGGAAGGAAATGGTTTTTAAGGGCAACCTTCAACGGTTTCGAAAAGGTGTATTTTTGAATGGTTTCGAAGCTATGCTTCTATACTTATATGATAATACATTAATAAGGCTAAAAGGTTTCGAAAGAGATGTTTTAAAGTATTCGAAAGGCAAGAGCCTAAGTTTTTGAAGATATATTTTAATGCTTTCAAAGGAGGTCATCCTATGAGGTCGAAAGCAAGGTTTCGGTGTCAAAATTTGTTTGGAACCCAAACTCATTTTTAAAGGAAAACCCCATGGCTAAATAAAGGAGTTTTGAAAGGATTTCAAGTATGTAAATTTGTATAAGTATTTACTTGATAAAAGTATAGGTTAAAGGGATTAACCATGTTTTATACATAAATATTTTCAAGGACCTTAAACCCACATGAGTAGTATTGTTAAGTTGTTATGTTTGCTTCTTCAAATATGAATATATTCACATGGTAATGGACCATCACTGTATTTTAGGGATAACGGGTTAGAAGAACCAACTAGGTTAACCTAGCAGTCAATATAAATTTTTTAAAACTCCTAAATGAGTATATCTGCATCTAGAGAGTCGGGGAGACCAGAATATAGGATGCCTAAACTTTGAAGTTGTCCGGGAGATAGGTTCATGGTAAACTCATGAAAACTATGATTAGGAAGTGATTGGGGGTAACCAACAGGTTCATAGTAAACCCATTAAAACTATTTATTAAGGATGGTTGGCAGGGGCCATGTGATTTGTAGTGAACCCATGAAAACTATATCCAGATTAAGAATTGACATCAGTCAAAAGGTTCCTAGTCAACCTATGAAAACCAGGATAAGAAGGGAGTTACTGGAGTAATCCATAGGTTCCTAGTCAACCCATGAAAACTAGGATATAAGATGAGTTGTTGAAACGACCAATAGGTTTAGGGGAACCCATGAATTGATTAATTTAATTGGAAGGGGCCTATAGGTTCTTAGTAATCCCATAAAAAATCTAAAATAGGACAGGGTGTCCATGAATTATAAAAAGGTTATTAGTAAACCCATGAAAACTAATAGGTTAATACTGACCCTAGAATATACATATACATATACATATATACATATATGCACACATACATACATACACACACACACACACACACACATATATATATATATATATATATATGATAGGGAGTCAATTAAACCGGGGTTGAGAAATCCAAAATGTTTATGTATACATATCATCATAATATTTTTGAAATGCTATGTTTTTAACCATTGTTGATGCAGAAGCACAGTATATGGTTTTGAAAAAGGTTTTAAGATACTAGTAAGGGTGAAAACCGTTCTGCTAAGCGGCGTGGTCTCACTAGATATCTAAATGGATTGAGATGTTAGATTGTTATTCATACCTGGCTTTATGTCTGACTCGAAGTTTTTGTTTTCCCTTTAAACTCTCGAGTACTCAATTGATTTTGAGTAGTTTGAGATTTAACGTTTCCAGGTTCTCTTCTTAGACGAATAAAGCTTCCAGAGGCATGCATAAGGTAGTTAGTTATTTAGAGTTATCTTTTTCCGCTGTGTATTGTGGATGTAAATGCAGACTTATTAGCCTTATTATGTACTCTGATCAACCAAGGGGGCATCTTCATATGTCGCTCTTAGCACATGTGTAATAATTATATTATTTTGAACGTGGTTAAAGTTTGTGGGGTTATGTAATGAACATGAAATGTTTTGAATGGAATGTGGAAATGTGTTTTTAATTTGATAAAATTTTCCCATATTCTTTTGATTTGTGTATCAATGTATCTAACACCACCGTATTTGGTCGACGAGGATTAATAACTATGGATGACTACAACATCCGTAGCCGTAAGTTTTGGGCCTCCAAGTAGGGGGATGTTACAAATTGGTATTAGAGCTCCGAGCTTGTTTGCACATCCTTTTCTTGTGAACATTCAATCGGGCTCCGAGCTTTGATGAGTTGCGATACTTTCTTTCATTCAAGAGGAGAGATGAGTGTTCTTCCTTGGTCATAACCGAAGCTCAAAGGAATCAAAAAATCATATTATGACTGTAGAGCAACCTATCCCGGTTCAAACCCAGTATTTCTTTGTCAGATGCCCCGAGGGGTTTAACCGTCTGTGGACAATGGGGGGTAAGTTCTTTTCCCTACTTATTGAGTCCCGAGATGTCACTACGGGGCTTCTAACAGGTCGAATATTTCTTGCTGTTATCCCAAGGACAAATAGGGACTTGTCTCTCAATGAATTTTTTTGAACCTTGAAGGCTATCGAAGCTGAGGAAAGATCCGTTAAAGTCTTGCTGACTGACGAAACCTTATTCCGATATAGATTATTGCATTCGAGGAGATCCGCCATTCCAGTTGAAGTCCCCTCTCCTTCTCGATCCAGGGTTCGCACTCGATCCACTTCCTTTTCTCATGTTTTCGAAGAAGGCACTTTTGAAGAGAGAGAAGGCTTGTTCGGAGAATCAGCCGAAGAGGCTTGTGGTGGAAGAGATGTTGCTGCGGCCGGAGTTAGTTGCCCGGCTAGAATGCCTTTGATTCCGAAAGAAGGAGAAGAGGAGTTCAACCAGAGGGAAGGCAAAGCCGCGTTGGACTTAGAAAAAGAGGATGGGGAAATTGAGAGTAGTAGCGATGAGTCCACTTCTAGTGGTGATTTCTACGTAGAATCCGATGATGGGGATTCTAAATCGTATGACGAGACTCCGTGGATGAGTCCCGTTATTCCGAGCTCACCTCCTCCGAACACGAGTGATAAAGACGATGCCCCATAAATCGGAGGACATCAGGATTCTCCGAGTAAAGATGCTGGTGCGGAGTTTGGAGATTTGAGCGATGCTTATGTCGATTTCGATGCGCTCATGGGGGAAGATTTCAAATTTGAGGAGCTGCCCCCTCATTTGGGCCATGTCGCATCCAAAGTTAGTAAGATTCCTTCCGCGGTGCCTGCCCGATCCGGTTTGTGACATCGTTCTAGGCTCTCCTTCCGAACACATTACACGTTTCACTAGGGTTACACCCACTTGTACACACACTTTTCAGGTTTATTTTCCATTTCTAAAACCTTTTATTTATGCTTTGTGTTAGGTATGATGAGAGGACGCGGCTTTTACAGTGATTTTGAAGAATTTATCGACTCCAAGCACCGGTCCAAGCGTTCTTTCGGCCGCCACCAGCCCCGTGAGATGGAGGAAGAGTATAGACGAAAAAAAGATCTAGAGGCCGAAACCCGTCGCCGACACGAGAGAGAGCATAGCTGAATATTCAAAGGCGGGTATGAAAAGAGGAAGACTTTCGATAAGAAAGAGGAGCGTCAAAGAGGTCTAAATTCAACTGCGGTTCCCATTCTTTAGAATAGCAAGCTTTGGTTCCAACGTTCTCTTCAGCGAGCCAGGAAATCATCATTACTTCTACCCTCGTTCTACCTTCAACTTACATTCCGTCATCTTCTGTTGCTCTTGGCCCGGGTACTTTACATCCCCAATGGAGATCCGCCTATATTCTTCCGTCTGGTCCCCCCAGGCTTGAGGCGGGACTCTCTGGGTGGTTTCCAAGGGGGAATAAATTTGATTGTGATCTCCGTCCGGTTCGTAGGGATTCTTACATGCCATATCTTCAGCCTATCCAGAACGATTTAGAACAAGCCAAAGGGTGGGAGAAATTATGCAAGCAACTGGCAGATACGAACTGCAATAATTGTCAGGAAATCCTCTCTTTTGAATCAAAGAAGGATGATTTTGTAAGAGTGTTGACGCAGCGCGATGCCAGGATCAAACAACTGGAGGAGGATAAAGAAGCGGCCCTTCGAGAAAGCAAAAGGAATGCTGACTTGCTAAAGGAATTAAAAGAGGCCCATGAGAGGATTGAGATCGTCTACATGAACGAAATAAAGAAGGCCCATGCAGAAGAGGCCAATTGAAAGAGGAGGTGGTTGTTTGCAGCGCGATAATTGAGGCCCAAAAGAAAATCATCTCTGATCACGATCTCATCGCAGAGAGGCCTAACAAAACCATCTCCGACCAAGCTGAGACAATCGCCAGGCTACAGGATCAACTTGCGCAGCTTAGCACCGACAAGTCTCATGTTGAAGTCGAAAAGGCCGCCATTACGTCGAATTATATAAAGCTTCAGAATGCTTTCGAAAGGAAGATGGAGAAGATGGACTAGACCATCTTGAATTTTTATGTCAACTCTTTGCTGCATCTGGAGAGCCTCGGCTACTTAGGCCCTAAATTTCCATGCACTCTCGCTGTGGTTTGGGAGGAGATCCTATCCCGCTTTTATGACAACGGTGACGTCTATACCTAGCGAGAGTTAGAAAACGCCTACCTCAATGAAGAATCAAAGAAGGTGTTGCTAGAGGGCCAAGAAATTTTACGGATTGAGAGGGAGAAAAAAGCTTCCGATGCTGCCATGACTACGGCTGCCGAAGCGCTTACGGAGCCTTTCATTTCTGGCATCGGCAAAGCATTGGGGCAGCCCTGTGATCCATTAACAAGTTCTGGGCTTGAGGCTTTCCCTCGGATTGTCGAGCCGTCGAAAGATGATAAGGGTGGTCGGTACGAAGTTGACATTCTTCCGGTGCAGATAATCCTCTTGTTTCCCCGAGTTTGGGAGCTTTCAGCTTACGCCGCAAGAGCAGAAAGAACTTAATGCTTTCATTTTTGATCTTATAGGTCCGTCTACCTTATTTTTTGACCTGCCAGCTTCCTCGACGCCTGGACCTGCTACTATCTCCAGTACTTTCATGGTCATTTCCGTTCCTGCTCCGGTCTCCATGTCCGCATCTGGTTCACAGCCGGGGTCGGAGTCTGAGAAGATCGCCACACTTCATGGCTTGGATGACCCTTCTTTATCTTTGGAAGGTAACGCAGTGGCGGCTAAAGTAAAAGAGCAGGAAGTTCAAACTGAGCAGCCATGCAAGACTCAAGAACAGCTGCTTGCTGTCAAAAAAAAGAAGGTTAAAGCAATCAAGGCCTCCAAGAGCTCCTGCAAGTAACGGAAATGTAAAACGAAGGGCGAATCTTCCGAGAAGGTTGCAGAGTAGGAGGAGGACATTAGCGCTAAGGATATTATTGACATAAGTGGCAGTAACACCACTCCCAAGGCGAAGCAGAAACTCCGAACAAGAGGTTGAAAGTGGAGTGGTGGAAAGAAGCGTTGAGAAGCTTGGGTGGTGACTGATCTGATTGTGATTCATTTTGTGTTGTTTTGTTCAAGTGCAAAGTCTGCATTTAGTGTTTTTTTTTGTGGTGTCTGTATTTTTCTTTTGTTAGCCGGCATTGTGTGGGTATGGCCCCCACATTTTGACCTTGTATAAAAGAAAGTTATAAGTTATACATTATTGATATTTTAGTTGTACTCTTACTTATCTATTCATATGTGTACTGTGTACTTATGCTTGTTTTTTGTTTACACTTATCTAGTTATGTGATTACTGCCAAAATTCTTTGTTTGGAGTAACTGAACTTGTGAAATTATTGTTTTTAAGTATTTTTATTTAAGTGCCGGTGTATGCCCCTCAGTTCACAGGGCTGTTTACTTTAAACAATTGATAAATGATCGGTAACTTAGGGTTTAACTAGTTTGCATACTAACACTTGAAATTTGACCAAATCACAGCTTGATTTCTCTTCTTTCAAAAGTTTTGTGATTGTAGCATGTAGTCCAAGTTTTTTTTTGCGATATTCTGGTAAGTATGCAACATATGCATGTTTGAAATGTGCACACTGTATAAGTTGACTATGGGTAGTTACTCGTTATCAACGTTTAATGTAATAGTTTGTCGCACTCTAATTTTGTTAAAGTCATGCCCATTGCTTACAACAATGGGAGTGGCTTGATTCTTGTTATTCCTATACGGATAAGTTTCCTGGTATTACCGGAGCGATTCCAGGACTTGAAAGTGTGCGCGGTTTATGGTGTGTGCATATTTTAGGATCGATATGATCCGTCGATCCGGAATGGCTCTGATGCTTCCCTGTGTTGCCTATCTTCGGGCAACGTGCGGGGTTTACGTTCAGGAGCGTGATTTCATGGCGATGCTCCTTGATGTTGCCTATCTTCGGGCAACGTGAGGAGTCTATGTTTTAGGAGCATGATTTCATGCTCCGAGAGTTAATGCATTGTGTAATGACCCAGAATTTTAGTCATTTGAAATTGGAATATTTAATTAATTTAAAATAATGAAAATTTAATTTTATAGATTAAATAACTTGAATTTCAAATATTGCAATTTATTGGATAATTAAATTGTTAAATTTAATCATTGAAAATTGTTTAAATAATTGAATCTTAGATTTTTATTTGGATAAAAATGATTTAAAGACTTATTAAAAATCTATTAATAAGAATGAAGGTAATAAAACTTTTAAATTGGATTTGAAAGTGATTTAACTAATTTTGAAAATAACTCGTTTTAAATAACATATAAAAATAGCCTTCCGGGGCACTGTCTCGGATTTCGATGAAAAAAGTGTCATTGGATCTGTAATAATGAATTATATTACACCGTCAAATTTCATAGCGATCAGACGTGTTGTTTGGTCGTACGAGATCGAAACGCGTAGAAATTAATATTTGAAATTTAATATAATAATTAGATTCAAAAAAGCTATCTTCTGCATACGATCAAATTAGGTCTCGAAATAAGTTCCATTGCGTTCGGAATAAGGGTATAACATATAAGACGCCAGGCGGCACATCTCGATTGGGGTCTGTAATTATACAACTAGATATTTTGAATTTTAAATAATATATTTCCTTCGATTTAACCATACACTGCTTGACCATTCACTTCAGCCATACTCTCTGCTTAAACCCGTACAAGCCCATACGATATTTTCCATTTCCCTTCCTTTATTTAAACACTGCAACTAACAGAAGAAAGAAAAATAAAGTTTTGAATTCAAAAAAAATATATCTCAAAATCTACTCAACAGAAAAAATAAGAAACTAGCTTTAAAATTCTTCTTTCATCGAGAGCTTCAAGGGGGTAGGTTCGATTTTGGGTATGTCATCGTTTGAGGGGGAGGCAGTTTGGGGCAGCAGTGCTAGGGTTGGGTATTTTGGTGGATTGGGTCGACGATGAGGCGAGCAGAGAGTGGATTTGGGTTTAGTGATGGAAGTAGTTATCTCGGCCGAAGTTTGGGCATGCTCGGAGACATGTTTGGTCGAGCGACTATCGCGATCGAAGGAGAGGGATGACATTGTCACGATTTGACATGATGGCTCGAGGCTGAAGCAAGGTGTCCTGTAGGTGGAGATCGCGATGAGAAGTTCGATGGAATCGACGGAATGTGGTTTAGTGGAGCGTAGCTCCGTATCTTCTACTGGCCATGGACGGCTATGGCAGCATGTATAGGGAATTTATTATTAGGGAAGGAGATGATGTTTTGGGGGTAACCTTGTAAATTATATTAAGTTATAATATTATAATTTTAAATATTATCGATAACTTATAAAATTCATACTCTCTCATACGAGATCGAATCGAGGCACAGATTTTTGCATTGCACTCGTAACGACGAAAACTTTAAAATGGAACTGGTTTTGATGAATTTGAGACTGTCGAAATTTGGGCTAAAATCGGACGTCGTTTGGTTTTAGTTCCAACCGGAACGCCTTGGCGAGAATAGAAAATTTCGGTGGGTTAATCTCACCTTTTTGGATCACTAGTATGTTATATAGTTGATAGAAATTGTTGAATGATTGTTTAGATAAATTATTATATTTATTAGTTGGTTTGGATCCCGCCTATTGGAGGGGATGAGACCGTATTACGTTCCCGTGTAAGAGAAGATGACCCTTTGTATATGAATCCCGCCTCAAAGCGGTTGATTTATATTTTATGATTATATAACATTTTTGAAGCAGGGAAATAGGTTGGAGCGATCCAACGGGATTCCTCGCTATTATTAAATTATTCAATGATATTTCTTTTATATGGTTTATTGAATAATAAATGTGACTGTGGACACTATGATTATAACGTCATTATATGTATGAAAATAACACCAGTAGTGATAAGAAAAATCAATATCGATATTGGTTAAGTGTTGGGTGGCTATTGGCCTCAAATTAGTATTTTATAAATACTATAAATTGTTGTTTAAATTAGAAATTGATTTTGAGATAAGAAACGATTTCTAAATCCGAAATTAGGTTTCAGAAACATATCATTTAAGGATTATTTAAGTTAATTAAATATATTAATGTTGTTTTTAAGTTAATTAAATATATTAATATTGGTTTAAGTTATTAAATTATCAATATTAATTTAAGGTTATTTAATTATAATAATATTCTTTTAAAGTTATTTAATTATATTAAAATTGATTTAAAGTTATATAATCGTATTAATATTATTTTAAAGTTATTTAATTATTTTAATATTGTTTAAAAGTTATTTATTATAGTTAATAGGTTTTAAGAATTTATAAAAGGGTTAATAACTTGAAGGGTTAATTGTTTTAAGGATAATTATGGTTTCAAAATTTATAGTAAGGATTATTAATAAGTTTTCTAAATAAGTTATTATTATTTATAAAAATGGTATAGATAAATTATTATTATTTATTTAACAATATTTTGGAATTATTAATTATTATTAAGATGTTTAAAGTTAATAATTTTCATTAATTTAAATGTTTAGTGTTAATAATTATTAATTTAAAATGGTGTTTTGGAGTAAAAAGATTTTAATTGTTTATAAATGTTTTTGAAACCTATGAATGGAGTTCAAAGACCTGGATTTTTATAAAAAAGCTTATGAAATGGTTTGGAGACGTAAGGAAAATTACTTACAAGGTGAAGGGTTTTATAAATGATTAGATATTTATAAACGAATTCTAGAAATGGGTATATAGATTTGCAAAATAAATTTTTATAAATGGTTTTATGGGCTTATAAAGGATTTATAAATGATTTGAGAATGTACAAAGAGCTTATAAGAGATTGAAGTTTTATAAAGGGATTATAAATGGTTTCGGGGAACTGTAGGGGAATTTATAAATGATATGCGAATAAAAGAAAATCTTTCTCAATTTTGTGGATATACTTATACCATTGAGATAAGTATATAGTTATTTTCTAAGTATTGTAAATATAGGGAGGAGCTAATATACCCATGTAAAGGTATTTTTGTACAAGTAATTTACAAAAGTGCTTTTAAAATGAATGAAAGATTTATTAAAAGGAGGCCTGTGGTTGCTATGTGCTTAACCGATGTTGTTTTCACCTATGAAATATAATCTTTGTTTTAATGTTTGTTTATTTGATAGTTAAATAACTGACTATCAAATCTTGGCCCAAATATGTAATCCTTCTTAATTTTGGTGGTACGGAAATATTCCCTACTTAACACCAAAGGATATTAACTCTGGAAATATCTAGAAGTAACACTGGGATTATATGGTACAGTTACCATCAATGGTGCTATACTATACATATAAACTCGTTTTGTTATTCTAGGACAAATGATAAGGAGATCCGTCCACATAAACGGTTAGGGGGTGATCCCCGCTCTTATGTATTGTCTGATTATTTCCAAAAGAACCGGTATTGAGCATTCCGAAAATCGGCGTTTGGTTTTGTGGAGTGCTTGGAAAACGAAAGAGTGTACTCATAAGATCACTCGAACCCGTAACCACTCCGAAAACCACTTACGTTTCTATGGAGGAGGTTCGTGATATGTTGAGATGTTGGGATCTATGTGTGATTTAATACCCGTTGAAGTGTGAGAATCAGGGTGTGATTCCAAGATCTAATTGAGATATGGGAATCTATGTGTGATTTCGAGACCAGTTGGTGTATTGGAATCCATGTAGGATTCCATGATATATTTGGTGGTGGTGCATAAGTTGGAATGCCAGACGTAGCCTCATCAGTGGGAATGACTAAAACCAGAGATATGAGGCATAACCACTAGGGTTGGCAAACCCATAGGATGTAGTCGGCTCCTCATAGATGTCACTTATAGTTGTTATGCATGCATGGGTTGGTGCACTCGGTCTTAGCGAGTCCAGCTATGTTTTTCCTATGGTACATCACTTGGTATGTATGCTACTTCGGAAGGATATCTCCGATCCTTGTACAAGAGGACCGTTCCTCGAAGTACTGAGGGCACCTCCATGGAAATCCTACACAGTTAGCGAACGCGCCTTATCGTTTTTCGATTATATACCTAGTATTGTTGTGATGTACACTCACGAGCATCACATCTACTTGATTATTATTATTTTTGCCTTTAGACATTATTATAATATAAATGGATTTCTATAGAAACGGTTTTGGTTATCGTAAGGTAAAAACCTGTCCATGTTTATGTGTGGTGTGGTCTTATGAGATACCTTTGATTTCAAAGGTTTTATATAACTTTAAATCCAGTTGGGTGTGTTTTTCTCACGCTGGTTTTCCAAACCGACTCGGGTGTTATTTTGTTATAATCCTCGGGTCAGGCTGAGTACATTGCAGAGATGTTTGGATACTTTGGAGCTTCAAGAGATGAGTTGGAGGCCTAGAGACGTATTCATGTAGATGATTATTTTCCGTTGTATTCATTATTGTGTTTATCAGCAATTGTGAAGACAGTCTGTTATAACTGTCCATGCTGAAACAGGTTAGTATACTCTGATTGATGTTATATACATATATTACAATTTTGTTTTGTTTTTGTGTAAAGATTTATGGTATATTATAGATTATTTGTTCCGCTGTGAGATTTTGTGTTGTTTAGTTTTCTTCTTATCTTCCTCCTTCTTTCTTTTCCCTTACAATCGAATCTTCTTGCATTTGATTGCTCGGCATGTGATATAATGGATGTATTAGTGTCGATTTTCGAGGGTCGAAAAACCCGGTTCGTTACATTTGGTATCAGAGCTGAAGGTTAAGCGAGAACCTTGGCTTTGGTGGCTACTCATTAGAGATAGGGTCAGTAGCCCCCTAGAATGAGTTTAAGTGTGTATATATGTAACGACCCGGAAATTTCAAACCCGAAAATTCCAGATAGTTATGAAAAGAAGAAGAGATAGAAGGAAAGAAACAGAAAACATAACACAGATGCTCACATTCGCAGCGGAACAAAATATAATATCAAATAATAACAGTTTACAAAAGAATACTGTATCAGTCAATTCACATTTATTTACATCAGAGTTATATTCCAATACACAACGATGGTCATATATAAATCAAATATGTCTCAGATAATCAAAAATAATAGTCACAGCGGAATCACTCCATACGTCCTACCATCCAGTACTCCTCCTGAGCTCCAGGACGTCCTTACCTGAAAATCTGTAATACTCGGTCTGACCCGAGCATTACATCAAAGTAACACCCGGGTCAGGCTGGAAACCAGCGTGAGTAAACCCATATAACATGGAATACAAAAGCATACAACTGATATGAACCCGGGATAACTTATAAATTTGCAAGTTCACAAATTTTATAGACATCACTTATTTCACGCACAAATTTCTAAAGAATTCGAAGTGGTTTCGGGTATTAACTAATACCCGACTCCGGTCTCTTCGAATTCAGTTCATCATAACACATGTTATTCAAGTAAATTTCAATTCAACTTTAAATAAAGATGTCACCCTTATTACTTAGCAATTTATCATTGACAGATAACCACATTATCATTGCCCACCCAAACACATCATATCACGAACCATTTCATATCAAGGGTATCAATATCTATCAATTTAGAGCATTTAATTTATCATTTAATCATACCTAAGCAAGATACACCATCTCGAATAAATCTAATCAGCCATAATTGAATTAAATCAAAAACCTTTATGTCCTGCTTATTAATTAATTACAAACCCAATTGATTCACCACCCCATAATTATTCATTTGAGTTAATCCTCCTAGATTAATTATCCCTTAATTACATTAAGATTTCATCATTATCTAATTAATTCCATTAAGCAATTATACTTAACCAAACTCCATGGATGTTTATCCTTAATTAATTGCATCCATTAATCAACCCCAGTTACTCATAAACAGTAATTACCCTTTACTTAATTATTACTTAAATTACACCAGGTAATTTATCTTTAATTACTTCTACTACTAATCATTCGTTAATTAACTTCAAGTAGTTGATTACAAACTATTTATCAATTAATCACCAATTAATCCAGTCTCTAATTACACTTATAACGTAATTATTCTTAATTACTTTCTAAAATAATTAATTAATTACTTATTCATTTTACTTAACGTTTTTAAAGAAATTGTCTTTAAATTTTAAAAATTAATTTATGTTTAACTTCAAAACTTTAATGTTAATAAATCTTATACTTGACTTAACTTAATTTCTTAATTAAAATGATTAGTTAAGAGTTAAAACATAGTTAAACATTAGTTAAGGTAATCTAGAACTTGAATTATAATCTTAACTTATTGATGAACCCTTACTAAGTTACAGTGTTTAAAACTTGTAGGGAAACAAGTTACTTAACTTTACCATTATGATGCAATACTGCAAAATTTGGGATGAACACGAGATTACCCCTAATTAACTCGACTTACACCCCTTTTCCCGTGTCACTTCCCTAGATTAACTCGAGTTAAACTTCGAGCTTCTCACCAGTTTTCCCGAGACACACCCCCAATCTTCACGCCACCTTCCTTCTTCTTCTTTTTTCCCAGTAAGTTCAAATATAAACTTAAGTATAGTATCAGGGCCATATGCACGCACTCGAACAAAGCCCGAAACAACCAACCTCAAAACTCGAGTAACAACTCGCGACACTCATCCATCACTACGCTGACACCATCCTCTCGCCGTACACGTGCACGGCGACGCGGCTCAACTCCGGCGAACCCTACAACCATCGGCAAGTCACAAATCAACCAATATCTCGAAATTTCAACTCTATTCGCCCTCACAAACTTCGAAACGAAATTTAACAGTTCGACCAAAAACTGGACTCAACCCCATCAACATGGTCACCTCGCCACCGCCGCTCAATCCACCAGAGGCGCCCAAACTTCCCCCATACAACGACAGCACGCAAAGCTATCAATCTCCAAAATCTCGTGAAACTCGATCACGTAGGGAAGACAAACTCGCCTCGTTCTGGCATGTGTACCCGTTCGAAACAAAAGCCCTAATTCGCTCTTGTTTCTTAAATTCACGTAATCGAAAAATTTATTTCATAATTTTCTCGAGATCACAGATGTTCATACAATCTTCATACCAATTTTCAACTTTTAAAATTGATTCGATTGTTTGTAAATGGGAAAAATGTGAATTTTGTTCAAATGCAAACTGCTCTTGGAATGCTAACCTAAAAATCTTAATTTTTGTTTTAAAAATCATAAATTGCAGTAAACATTCAAGATATAAACTTGAATTTAGCTTTTGTGACAATCGAATTTATCAATTTATTTTCTTGATTGCCTGTAAATAAGGTATCCAGAAGTATATTCTACAAACATGGTTTAATCAACTTCTAAAAATCTTGGTTTAGTCTTAAACATCTTGTTTGAAAAAAAATAAAGCTTAACAATGATTTGATGCGAATCATTTTGAGTTTTTGAACAAAATATACAACCTGTAACAAATAACAGAGATGTACAGAGCATGCAACACAACAATTTATTCAAGACTAAGCATACACAATACCACATAATCAGTAATTCATCTTTATCGTTTTAATTTAAACTTTAAAGCTTTAAAATTGATGTTTACTCACCTGCAAATGTTTTGAACAGAGAAGCCTGGAAGCTTTTAAAATCTGGAAATTTAGTTGAGACGATCTGCATACTTTGATTTTTGATCTGGGTTGATGCATTGATCTTGTTTATATTTCATTTAACTTACCTAGCTTATCGGATGAATGAATAAAATGAAGAAGGCAAAGTAGAGGTATATAGGCTGCTCTATATTTAAATATGTAGGGAAGTGTATTTAGGAAGCTACAAGCTTCCAGGCCTTCATATTTATATTTTTTTTTCTCCGATGTTGCCTAACCGGACTTATGTTTTTGGAGGCTTGAATGATATATTGTGTGCGTGCATTTATTGCTATGTCCCCACTTTTGTTTACAACCCTTTTCATATGGATTTATATATGCATATATATTTTTATGTGTAAAAATATGGGTATAGTTATGCAATTCATCCTAGTTTTACCTGCCCATCACTATTATATACATTTGCTTTATATATTATTATCATATACATACACTTACATTTACATATGTTTACCATCATATATACATATATTTAAACATTTTATCTTTATCTAATTTATGGGATATATATATATATATAATTCCATATGCATTTATTTTCAAATAATATATTTGTTTATACTTAAATTTAATATTGATAAGATTTATTTTACTTGAACCATTATTATCCAAATTATATCATGGATATATATTTAAATCACATATTAATAAAGTTAAATAAGATAGATTTCATGTTTTAAATATTTAGGAACTCTTTATATTAATTCCAAACCATATCTTCTTCCAAATACATTTGTTTTCTTTAAAAAAAATAAACTGTATTTTAATTAATTCAATTAAATATTTATTAGAATATTATTGCTAAAAATCTGGGATGTCACAATATATATATATGAGCACGTATTTTTTTAGTGATATTAAAATGTTTTTTATTGTGTTGGTTGATTTGTTGAGTGGCTTATGAATTCTGGTTAATACGAGTAATTAATGTTATTGATAGGGATCTCTAAACACTTAAAAAGGGAATTTCGACATAGTATTGTTTTGAAATTGGGTAAATGAAATAATTTTACCTTGATTATAGTTTATATAAAAAGAAATAATTATTTGAAATTTTTATGGTATATATGGTGTGGCTGGTTGTTAGTAAATGATAATGTTAGATTGTTATCATTCGTTGTTGTTGATTATTATTTGTAAAATAATTGTTGATATTATAATGTAAGCAAGATCAACAATTAAGGAATAATCTTATATAACCAAATGGAATTATATAAATATGATTTATAAGTGGAAAAGAAAATGAAATTTTAGAAGTACATTATAAATATGATTTGTAAATAAAAAGGATTTAAAAGCTGGGATTTGAGAATTTAAATCCCGTTAATTTTGAAAATGGTTTTTTAAAGTTTTCAAAAATAATAGTGATATTATTTGGAAAATATTTTTGAATGGAAATATTTTAAAAAGAATTTTAAATAGATAGAAGCACTGAACTCACTTTGGTCGCTAGAAAATAATTTCGGTGATGACTACAACATCATCGATGTTCATTTTTGGGTTTCCAAGAGAGGAATTGCTATCAGTGGAGCTTTGTTTTGGTAAAATTAGTTTTGATTTTACAAATTCAAGGGAGTGATTTGATATACCAAGGGATCGTGTGTGTGTGTGTATGTATATGGTTTCAAAAATAATTTGAAATAAATAAGAACAGGGTGTATGAACTTTGAAAATTTCATTAAATATTTTATGAAAATATAAGAAAAAAAGTTTGATAACTTATAAATTTCGAGAATTAGCAAGTTAAAACAATGTTCTAGTTTGTTGAATATGAATATTGAGAAAAGAAAATTTAGAATGGAATTTAAGCTAAGTTAAACAAAATGAATCTTGAAGAGGAATTTGACCTAAGTTAGGTAAATGAAATAAATTTTGGAAATAAAATTGATTATGATTGAATGAATTAATGATGGAACTAATTAAAGTAGTTAGTGAATTGGATATGGTTTGGAATGTTGATTGATAAAATTGAATGTTAAAATTGAAAAATGGAATTGAATTTGGTTAGAAACGGATAAGGACTTAAGTTATGAAATAGGAATAAATATGAGAAGGGTTGTGTAAAATGTTTATAAACTTAAGTAAAATTTTATGAAATGGTTCATAAATGAAATTAATATAGAGTGAAATGTGTTAAACATGAAATTTGATGAAATGGTCCCTATGTGATGTTGGTGTTGGAAAAAATATACTAAGTAATAAGTGAATGTGGATAACTGAATTTAGATCAACAGAATGTGGATAAAATAAATAAGAACGGGATAAAGGTAAACAAAAGGAATTTGGTATAGCTAAGAATCAACTGAAATAAATACATGGGTTGTACGTATATTATTTTATTCGCATAACGGTTTGATCCAGATTCTAGCACAGAATTTTGAGATAATTTATATTGATCTGAGTTAGGATTTTTCACTCGATTCTCGACGGCGAACACTGGATATGGATTTTTGATTGATTTTTGAATTCTCTATCATAGTATATGGCCATGTAAGGAGAATGGTGGTTTCTAATCAAGGAACCAGATCTGAGTCCGCACTAAATTGGTCGTGTGAACGATACTATTTCGAAAGTGAAATTGTGTGATCGAGCGAGCGATCAGATTTGATATTGCGTACGGATGATATATGTACATCGTGCGGAATTTAGTAAAGTAAATGTTGAAAATTTGGAATTTCAAATTAATATGGTTATGAACTATATGTTTGGATATCATTGGTAAATAAGATGCAAGTACATAAAAGCAAGAGCTAATTTGATGCCTTTGATTTCATAAGAAAAATTGGTTGCCCAACAAAAAGGTAAATATTATTATTGTTGATTGATTTGATGGTTTTATGGTTGAGCCACTTGGCTTTTGTTTCCTTTTGCTGGTTTGGGCCCGTAGTGGCGATTTGTGGTTGTTCTAATCTAGCCGCACAAAGGAGATGCTGGCGAAATTTTCCGAAAATTTAAAGAGTTAGAAATTTTAAAGAAATTTTTAATCACTAAAATTTGATTTGAGTTATAATCTGAAATGATTGAATGGGATGATATTAGTTGGAACCTATGGATGAAATTTAAGACTTAAGAAAAAGGTGATAATGAAGTTCCAACAAATTGGTTTTGGAAAGTTAAAGGCATAAAAGGATTTGGTAAGTTATTTCAACTAATTGGTTTTAGAAAAGTAATGTGTTGGGCATTTTTCATTCCTTGGCAATTTCGAGGATGAAATTCTTTTAAGAGGGGAAATGTAATGACCCAGAATTTGTCATTTGAAATTAGAATATTTAATTAATTTTAAATATTGAAAAGTTAATTTTATAGATTAAATAACTTGAATTTCAAATATAGCAATTTGTTGGATAATTAAATTATTAAATTTAATATTTGAAAATTGTTTAAATAATTGAATCTTGGATTTTTATTTGGATAAAAATGATTTCAAGACTTATTAAAATTCTATTAATAAGAATAAAGGTAATAAAACTTTTGAATTGGATTTAAAAAGTGATTTAACTGATTTTGAAGATAACTCATTTTAAATAACATATAAAAATAGCGTTCCGGGACACTGTCTCGGATTTCGATGAAACCAGTGTTATTGGGTCTGTAATAGCGAATTATATTACACCATCAAATTTTGTAGTGATTAGACGTATCGTTTGGTCGTACGAGATCACAACGCGTAAAAATTAATATTTAAAATTTAATATAATAATTGGATTCAAAAAAGCTATCTTCTGCATACGATCAAATTAGATCGCGAAACAAGTTCCATTGCGTTCGAAATAGGGGTATAACATATAGGACGCCAGGCGGCACGTCTCGATTGGGGTCCGTAATTATATAGCTAGATATTTTGAATTTTAAATAATATATTTCCTTCGATTTAACCATACAGTGCCTGACCATTCACATCAGCCATACTCTCTGCTCAAACCCGTACAAGCCCATACGATATTTTCCATCTCCCTCCATTTATTTAAAAACTGCAGCTAACATAGGAAAGTAAAAGAAAGTTTTGAATTCAAAAAATTTATATCTCAAAACTGAACAAAAAAAATATGAAATTAGCTTTAAAATTCATCTTTCATCGAGAGCTTCAAGGGGGTAGGTTCGATTTTTGTTACGTCGTTGTTTGAGGGGGAGTCCGTTTGGAGCAGCAGTTCTAGGGTTGGGTATTTTAGTGGATTGTTTCGACGATGAGGCGAGTAGAGATTGGATTTGGGTTTAGCGATGGAAGTAGTTGTCTCGGCCGAAGTTTGGGCATGCTCGGTGACATGTTTGGTCGAGCACTGTCGCAATCAAAGGGGAGGGATGGTGTTCTCGCAATTTGACGTGGTGGCTCGAAGGGTGATGCAAGGTGTCTGGCAGGTGGAGATCGCGATGAGAAGTTCGATGGAATCGACGGAATGTGGTTTAGTAGAGCTAGCTCCATATCTTCTATTGGCCGCGCATGACTATGGCAGCGTGTACGGGGAGTTTATTATTGGAGAAGGAGATGTTGCAAATTATATTAAGTTATAATATATAATTTTAAATTTTAGCGATAACTTATAAAATTTCATAACTCTCACGGGTCGAATCGAGGCGTGGATCTTTGCGTAGCGCTCGTAATGACGAAAGCTTCGAAATGGAACTGGTTTGGACGAATTCGGAGACTGTCGAAATTTGGGCTAAAATTAGACGTTGTTCGGTTTTAGTTCTAAACCGGAACGCCTCGGCGACAACGGAAAATTTTGGTGAGTTAATCTCACCTTTTTGGATCACTAATATGGTATATAGTTGATAGAAATTGTTGAATGATTATTTGGATAAATTATTATATTTATTAGTTGGTTTAGATATATTCCCGCCAATTGGAGCGGATGAGACCCTATTACGCTCCCGTGTAAGAGCGGATGATCCTTTGTATACGAATCCCACCTCGAAGCGGTTGATTTATATTTTATGATTACATAACATTTGTGATGCTACGAAACAGGTTGGAGGGATCCAACGGGATTCCTCGCTATTATTGAATTGTTCAATGATATTTCTTTTATATGGTTTATTGAATAATAAATGTGATTGTGGACACTGTGATTATAACGTCGTTATATGTTTGAAAATAAAACCCAATAGTGATAAGAAAAATCAATATTGATATTGGTTAAGTGTTGGGTAGCAATTGGCCTCAAATTAGTATTTTAAAAATACTATAAATTATCGTTTAAATCGGAAATTGATTTTGAGACAAGAAACAATTTCTAAATCCAAAATTGGGTTTCGAAAACATGTCGTTTAAGAATTATTTAAGTTAATTAAATATATTAATGTTGTTTTTAAGTTAATTAAATATATAAATATTGGTTTAAGTTATTAAATTATCAATATTAATTTAAGGCTATTTAATTATAATAATATTCTTTTTAAGTTATTTAATTATATTAAAATTGATTTAAAGTTATATAATCATATTAATATTATTTTAAAGCTATTTAATTATTTTAATATTGTTTAAAAGTTATTTGTTATAGTTAATAGGTTTTAAGAACTTATAAAGGGGTTAATTAATTGAAGGGTTAATTGTTTTAAGGGTAATTATGGTTTCAAAATTTATAGTAAGGATTATTAATAAGTTTTGGAAATAAGTTATTATTATTTATAAAATGGTATAGATAAATTATTATTGTTTATTTAACAATATTTTGGAATTATTAATTATTATTAAGATGTTTAAAGTTAATAATTTTCATTAATTTAAATGTTTAGTGTTAATAATTATTAATTTAAAATGGTGTTTTGGAGTAAAAAGATTTTAATTGTTTATAAATGTTTATGAAACCTATGAATGGAGTTAAAAGACCTGGATTTTTATAAAAAAGCTTATGAAATGGTTTGGATACGTAAGGAAAATTACTTACAAGGTGAAGGGTTTTATAAATGATTAGATATTTATAAACGAATTCTAGAAATGGGTATATAGATTTGTAAAATGAATTTTTATAAATGGTTTTACGGACTTATAAAGGATTTATAAATGATTTGAGAATGTACAAAGAGCTTATAAGAGATTGAATTTTTATAAAGGGATTATAAATGGTTTCGGGGAACTGTAGGGGAATTTATAAATGATATGCGAATAAAAGAAAATCTTTCTCAAATTTGTGGATATACTTATACCATTGAGATAAGTATATAGATATTTTCTAAGTATTGGAAATATAGGGAGGGGCTAATATACCCATGTAAAGGTATTTTTGTACAATTAATTTACAAAAGTGCTTTTAAAATGAATGAAAGATTTATTAAAAGGAGGCCGGTGGTTGCTATGTGCTTAACCGATGTTGTTTTCACCTATGAAATATAATCTTTGTTTTAATGTTTGTTTATTTGATAGTTCAATAACCGATTATCAAATCTTGGCCTAAATATGTAATCATAAGAGATGAGTCGAACCCGTAACCACTTCGAAAACAATTTACGGTTCTATGGAGGAGATTCGTGATATTTTGAGATGTTGGGATCCATGTGTGATTCCAAGACCCGTTGGGGTATGGGAATCCGGGTGTGATTCCAAGATCTAATTGAGATATGAGAATCTATGTGTGATTCCAAGACCCGCTGGGGTATTGGAATCCATGTGGGATTCCATAGTCTATTTGGTGGCGGTGCGTAAGCTGGAATGCCGGATGTAGCTTCATCAATGGGAATGACTAAAACTAGAGATAGGAGGCATGGCCAGTAGGGTTGGCAAACCCATAGGGTGTAGTCGGCTCCTCTTAGACGTCACTTATAGTTGTTATGCATGCATGGGGCGATGCACTCGGTCTTAGCGAGACCAGCTATGTTTTTCTTATGGTACATCATTAGGGATGTATGCTGCTTCGGAAGGATATCTCTAATCCTTTTGTAGGAGGATCGTTCCTCGAAGAACTTAGGGCACCTTCATGGAAATCTTACACAATTAGCGAACGCGTCTTATCGATTTTCAATTATATACCTAGTATTGTTGTAATGTACACTCACGAGCATCACAGCTACTTGATTATTATTATTTTTGCCTTTAGACATTATTATAATATAAATGGATTTCTATAGAAATGGTTTTGGTTATCGTAAGGTAAAAAACCAGTCTGTGTTTATGTGTGCATGGTCTTACGAGATACCTTTGATTTCAAAGGTTTTATATAACTTTAAATCTAGTCGAGTGTGTTTTCTTACGCTGGTTTTTCAGACTGACTCGGATGTTATTTTATTATAATGCTCGGGTCAGACCAAGTATATTGCAGATTGGTTTGTATACTTGGAGCTTCAAGAGACCAGTTGGAGGCCCAGAGACGTATTCACGTAGATAGTCATTTTTTGATGTATTCATTGTTGTGTTTATCAGCAATTGTGAGGATATGCTATTATAACTGTCCAGGCTGAAATAGGTTAGTGTACTCTGATTGATGTCTGTATATACATATATTGCAGTTTTGTTTTTGTGTAAAGATTTATGGTATATTATAGATTATTCGTTCCGTTGTGAGATTCTGTGTTTTTTAGTTTTCTTCTTATCTTCTTCCTTCTTTCTTTTCCTTTACAATCGGGACTTCCATCATTCGATTGCTCGGCATGTGATACAATGGACGTATTATTGTCGATTTTCGAGGATCGAAAAGCCCGGTTCGATGCTTATGAAATGCACGGCTTTTGGGACTGATACAACCCACCGGTCCGGAACGGTTTTAATACTCCTTGATGTTGCCTATCTTCGGGCGATGTGTGGAGTTTGTGTTGAAAAGTTGGTGCACGGCTTATTGGACGCACATCTTTTAGTATTCCTTGGTGTTGCCAATCTTTGGGCAACATGAGGAGTTTAAGTTTTAAAAGTTAGTGTGGGGCTTTTGAAATGTGCGACTTTTTGCACTCCCCGGTGTTGCCTATATTTAGGCAACCTGAGGAGTGTAAACTTTTTGAAAAGTTAATGCGCGGCTTATGAAATGCACGGCCTTTTGTACTCCTCGGTGTTGCCTATCTTCGAGTGACGTGAGGAGTGTATGTTTTTGAAAAGTTAGTGTGCGGCATATGAAATGCATGGCCTTTTGTACTCCTCGGTGTTGCCTATCTTCGGGCGACGTGAGGAGTGTATGTTTTTTGAAAACTTAGTGCATGGCTTATGAAATGCATGGCTTTTTTACTCCTCGGTGTTGCCAATCTTTGGGCGACGTGAGGAGTGTATGTTTTAGCCTTTCCAATGTTGTCGGGGCAACATTGATTTTTAGAAGGCGAAGATCGGGTTTCGCCGATCCAACGGTTTGAGTCAATTTGCTTCCGTCGACCTGGCGGGTAGTTATTAATGACACAGTTTTGTTGGTTCAATAAGTGAATCAATTTTATTAAGGAAAGCAGGGCAGATTTTGCCTATTGACAATGCCCAGCATCCCAGGACGGCTTATTTGCTGAAAGATAGAAAGTACATAAGGTAGTTTTTAGATGAAGTAACGGCGTAGCGATTCACTATTCCATGCCCTAGAAATTTGGATTCCATCGACGGTTGCTAGTTTGAAAGTTTCATCCCTTAGCTTTGATGGATGACATATGGCCCTTCCCAGTTCGGTCCGAAGGCCCTGGGAATGGGGTAGACTCGCTTGAGCATGAGATCTCCTACTTCGAAGTTTTGGTTGTGAACTTTGGAGTTGAAGTATCGTGCTATCCCTTTTTTGGTGGGTAGCGGTTCTCAACTCGGCTTCTTCCTTTCTTTCGTCAATCATATCCAGTGATTCGAGTAGGAGCTGCTTTTTTTTCTTTGATTAAAATTTTGCCATCGGTGCAAGGGGACTTCTAATTCAATAGGAATCATTGCTTCTGAGCCATATGCTAGAGCAAACGTAGTGTGGCCGGTTGCCGCTTTGTGGGTAGTTCTGTAAGCCCATAGCGCGAGTGGAAGTTCACCAACCCAGTTTCCTTTTGCTTTAGTTAGTCGCTTTTTAATAGTGGACTTGATGATCTTGTTTATTGCTTCCACTTGTCTATTTGCTTGCGGTTGAGCTACCGCGGAGAAGCTCTTCTCAATTCGGAAGCGTCTGCAGAAGTCTTTGAACTCGGTGCTTTCAAATTGAGTTCCATTGTCAGTGATGATTTTCTGTGGTACGCCAAACCTGCAAATAATGTTTTTAGAAACAAAATTAATGACTTTCTTCGTGGTTATGGTAGCCAGCGGTTCCGCTTCAGCCCATTTTGTGAAATAATCAACAGCAACTATAGCGTATTTGACCCCTCCTTTTGCTATTGGCAGGACGCCGATCAAATCGATCCCCCATATTGCAAATGGCCATGGACTTACTATCTACGTTAGCTCTATTGAAGGAGTTCTTTTAATTTTTCCCAATCTTTGGCTGCGATCACATCTTTTGGCGTAGTCTGCAGCGTCGCAGTTTATTGTTGGCCAGAAGTATCCGTACCGGAGGACTTTCTTCGCAAGGGTCTGCCCCCAGTGTGGTCTCCGCATTCATCTTCGTGCACATCCTTTAGTATTCGTCGGGCTTCGTCATCGGACACACATCTAAGAAGGGGGGTTGAGAATCCCCTTCGATAGAGTATCCCTTCTTTTATCATGAATCGCAGTGTCTTTCGGAGAAGCTTTTTCCGTTGATTCCAGTCAGTCAGAAGGGTCCTTGCAAGTAAATAGTCCTTTATCGGTGTCATCCACGTCTCTGGTTCGACGGTGATCTTGAGGATCCAGTCGACGTCCATTTCGTTTATGCTTGGGGTGGTTAGAGTTTCAACCAGGACTAGCCCCAATGACTGAGCTCCTCCGGAGCTTGCCAGTTTAGCCCAATAATCCGCCTTGGTGTTTTGCCCTCGTGGAATGTGAGTTATGGTGTAATGTTCGATGTCGCTTAGCAGTTCTTTCACTTTAGACAGGTACGAGGCAAGATTCTACCCTCGAGCCTAGTATTCCCTTTTTACTTGGCAGACGACTAGCTAGGAGTTGCTGTAGATGCGAATTGATTTTATCTTGAGCTCTTTCACAACTTCTAGTCCTACTATCAACGCTGCGTATTCTGCTTCGTTATTTGTAGCTGGGAATTCCAAGCGCAAAGCAGAGCAAATGGCTCGACCTTCGGGGGTTTCAAGCACTACTCCTGCCCTCGAATAGAGGTTGTAAGATGCGCCATCGAAAAAGAGTCTCCATTGCATGTCCACTTCTAGTTGTGTTTCTTCCTCGTCATCCCGCATAGTAAATTTGGCGATGAAGTCTGCTAACGCTTGCCCATTGATGGCCTTTCTTGGGTGGTATGTGATATCGTATTGACTCAGTTTTATATTCCACTAGAGAAGTCTTCCGGAAGTTTCAGGCCGATCCAACACTTGCTTCAGTGACTCATCAGTCAATACTTTGATTGGATGGCCTGAAAGTATGGTCGTAACTTCCTAGATGTGATTAAAAGGCAATATGCTAGTTTTTCCAGTTTTGGGTAATATTTCTCGGCTCTAGTGAACCGCTTGCTAATGTAATACATTAGTAGCTGGATTTTCGCTTCTTCACGCACAAGAGCGGCGCTCAAGGCATCAGGCGAGATCGCTATGTAAATGAACAGGTCTTCTCCATCCACAGGCTTTAATAGGATTAGCGGGGCTTTCATGTGCCACAGTAATTCTTCGAATGCTGTTTGACAAGCTTCACTCCATTCGAAGTTCTTTTTTCCTTTCTTCAATGTATCAAAGAATGGTATACACTTGTCGATAGCTTTTGAGATAAATCGACTTAGTGCCGCGACCTTTCCATTCAGGCTTTGAAGTTCCTTCTTATTTTTCGGAGCTTGGACTTCTTGTAGTGCCATTATTTGTTCTGGATTTACTTCAATGCCCCTGGTACTTATGATGAATCCTAAGAATTTCCTAGAGGCCACTCCGAAGTGACATTTAAGGGGATTGAGTTTCATTTCATAATTTTGGAGTATTTCAAACATTTCGGTGAGATTATCCAAGTGATTGGCAGCTGCCGCGATTTGACCAACACATCGTCCATATAAACCTCCATAGTTTTTCTGATTTGGCACTTGAACACGGTATTTACCAACCTTTGATATGTTGCCCCGACATTCTTCAAACTGAATGGCATTACCTTGTAGTAGTATAGGCTCAGGTCTGTGATGAAGCCGGTGTTTTCTTGATCAGGTTCATGCATCAGGATTTGGTTGTACTCGGAGTGTGCGTCCATGAATGATAGCAACTCGTGTCCTGTCGTTCCTTCCATAAGCTGTGGGGAGAGGGAAGCTGTCTTTTGGGAAAACTTTGCTTAAGTCCGAGTAGTCGATATAGGTTCGCCACTTCCCATTGGACTTTTAGACAAGACCAGGTTAGGTACTCACTCAGGATAAGTTGCATCATGGATAAAACCATTGGCCATTAACTTGTCCACCTCTTCCCTTAATGCCTTGGACCGTTCAGGACCCAGGCTGCGCCTCTTTTGCTTTATTGGTGTGAACTTGGGGTTAATATTGAACACGTGACATGCGATTTTTGGTGACACCCCACGCATATCGGAGTGCGTCCATGCGAATACATCTAAGTTAGCACGAAGAAATTCAGTAAGCTCCAACCGCATCTTGTTTCCAAGGTGCGATCCAATTTTCAAGACTTTAGTTGGATCATCCATATCGACCAGGACAGACATCGTTCGTTCTACCAGTACTGCCCGTTCCTCCGTGGACTCTTCTTTCTAGGGTACAAAGCCTTGTCGAATCGGTTATGGTCCCCAAGCCCGGGGCGGCTATGTAGTTGCTATTCAGATGGTTCATGGATGTGGAGAGTTCTCCCCACATCCTTCCCTTTTTCCTTCTTCTGGATTCATCTAACTCTACAATGTAACATTCTCTGGAGGCGCATTGATCTCCTTTCACCACTCCGATTCCATTTGTAGTAGGGAACTTCATGGTTAGACACCATTGGGCTAGAGCTATTTTGAAATCTGCTAGAGCGATCTATCCCAAGAAGGCGTTATATGCGGACATTTCATCTACGATTACGAAAGTCTGAATGAGGGTGACTCTTCGATCACCCTCTCCAAGTTCCATTGGTAGGTCGATTGTTCCCACAGGTTGCTTGGGTTCGCCAGTGAACCCTTGGATCTTTGTTTGGCATGCAGACACGCTTTTCATACCAATCTTCATTTGATTAAAAGTATATTTGAAAAATATATTAACAGAGCTGCCATTATCGACCAACACTTATCGAATAACAGTGGGACCGATTTCCACAGTTACCACCATTGGATAGAGAGTCGGGGCTTCGATCCCTTCGGTGTCCCAATTTCAGAACACTATGTCATTACCCAATACTTTTTGCAGCTTGACTGGAGTTTCATCTTCTACTATGAGACATGATTCCTTTGGAGCATGCTTCAATGAACTTGCATACCGCTCCATCTCCCCCCACCTTCTTTGCACGGGGTATGGTCCTCCAGATATTGTTCCAATAATAAGTCTTTGGTCAGTTCATTTGGACTTTTCTTCACTAGTTACGGCTTGATTCCTTCGTTCTCTAGGAGGCTGAGGAGTCGCGGGCTGATCTAGGTTCTGTGACTTTCTCACGTACTACTGTAGTTTTTTTCCCAGATCAATTCTTCAATGAGATTCTTCAGATGGCGACATTCTTTTGTGTTATGACCATGAGTCTCGTGGAAGCGGCATAATTTTCCTGAGTGTTTTTGTTGCTCAGTTGCTTCCTTCCTAGGGGTTTTTTGTATTCCTCAGTCCGCTGTGTTGCGAGATAAATATTTTCCGTAGTGTCGTTTAGAGGGGTATAGTCGTCGGGCCTAAACCCTTTAAACCTTTTATTGTTTCCATTACCATTTCTTTTATTGGAGTTCTGATTTTTCTCTCTTTTGATTTCCATCTTTCCCTATGGCTCCTTTGGTGGTTCTAGAAGCATGCACGTTCTGATTCATTGCTACATCGCTTTGTCCAATGTTCATTGGTTGCACACCAATAGACTTCCTTTTCAGCTCATGTGCTTCCTCCAATCTTAAGTATTGACTTGCTTTATGATTGAAGTCTTTCCTTGTGGTGGGTTGCTTCATCTTAATCCACTTTCTGAATTCAGTCTCCAGGTGAGTGGCACGGACTAACGCTATAAAAACCATGTCTTCATTGGGGTTTCTTACTTCTATCACTGCGGTATTGAACCGGTTCATGAAAGATTTCAGTAATTTGTTGCATCCCTAGAACAGTCCAGATAGGGACATGACATCTTTTGGTTGTGCGGTATGGAGCCTAAACTGATCGAGGAATCTTATTGCTAATTGGTCAAAAGTAGAGATAGATCTCGGCGGAAGCCTAGTGAACCACATAGACGCAATTCCTTCTAGAAAGATAGGAAAACACCTGCATTGAACAGCTTCAGAGGCATTAGCTCCATCCATGTACCAACTGTACTTGTAAAAATAGGGTTTTGGATCTTTTGTCCCGTCGTAGGACGGAATGGTTGGCATTGTGAATTTTTCCAGATACTTCTCATTTAAGATTTCATCAGTAAAGGGAGTTCGACTTGGTGTAGATCCCCATTCATCATCTCTCCTATTTTTACTCTCGTCCATTAATCGTTTGACCATGTTTGCTATGTATGCCTTTGATGTTCGGTAATCCTGGAGGCGGCAGTCAGTTGCTACACCAAGTGTTTGGTTTTGCAAACGGTCTTGGCGAGTGGGTTGAAGCCTAGGCTCTCCTGTCTTCGGGAGAGCCACTCCCACAGAATCTCGCTGACTTGCAGTTGGCCTGATTGGGGCAGTTTGGACGTTCCTAGCATCATCGAATGCGTCGACATTTTCTTCCAACTGGTTGCCCTATTCTCCATCTTCTGAGTCGGAGAGGTTCATATCTATATCTTCTTGCGGGGTCTTTGCCCCTTGATTCAAGTTCAGAATTAGTTGCCTTGCGGCAAGCGGGGTACTCGTATTTCCTTCCATGTTGTGTCCCAGGGTTCCTGTTGTCACCTTTTTTTACGGCTGTTTTCCGTTTCTTCTATTTAGTCCAGAAACGGAAGAATTTTCTTATTCTATAGCAGACGCGGGTTGATGCATAGTTCTTGGAGCAGGGTTTGACTATGAGGTTAAGGGAGCATTAAGCTTATCCATCAGAGCCTTTTGGCTATTTTCCAATTTTTGGTTGATCTCATCAACCATCTTATTCAACTCATCCCTAGTAACGACTTCGTGCTGACTGGAGGATACTGGCGCCTGATTTCCTAAGTTAGCGCCATTTACTTCAGTATGTTGAGAATTAACATCATCTCCAGCTATCATTGCCCCTATGGACCTTCCAAAGGCAGTTTTCCTTCTTCCAGGAGCCACTGATTCCAAGCTGTAGATCTTTCAGGCAAAGATTGGAGATCTAACTTATGGACCTATGGGATCTAAAGTAGATAGCTAGATCTGAACCCTGAGTTGGGTTCTTAGTGAAAGCATCAAAATGTTAACCCAAAAAATAGATCAACACTCTGGTTTGAGTGTGAAAGCACCAGCCCTGTTCTCATAGAGTAATAATACAGATAATAGATATAGAAAAAAATAGTAAGAGAAAGAAGACAAGAAGATATTTATAGTGGTTCGGCTATTAACGAACCCTACGTCCACTTTATAATTTCTATTATAGACTAATTGTTGTACAAGAAGTGTTTGATTACAAAGTTCTTGATTATCCTTAGCTAGATTGAATCTCCAAGGTTGGAATTCACTGGAGAACCACAGTGAACCCCGTTAGAGATAGTTGTGAGGGAGGTGAAGAGTGAAGAAAGCTTCCAGCAGAGTTTCAGCAACCAGCCTAGAGAAGACCCCGTTTATGTTGCAAATAGGATGGTATTTATAGAGATTGGAGACCTATTGGGCCGAGCATATGCATCAATTGCTTATAGATGGACACAAGAGGATTCAGTAGAACCTAGCTTGTGACCCGCGCCAAAAGCATGGATCGCTAGCGATCCATAGCATTAGCTCGAGTGAGAGCTAATTCCTTTGCCTCATTTTATTCTTCAATCTGTTGGATCGTGCTTGTACCATGTTTACGTATGGATCTCTAGCGATCCATAGTGTATGGATCGCTGACGATCCTTACAGTTAGCGTGTTTTTGGACTTTGGCTTTTGAACTTTCCTTGTTGTCTTCTGTCGACGTTGTTCGTAAAATTTCATGCCATGTTGCCTTATTTTGATGACGCTTTACTTGCTAGTTGTGTTTAGCAACTGATTGGACTGGACGGATGCTTGTCTCTTGGTTTAGCTAACTCGGAATCTCGTCGAATTCGGTCATCTCTTTAGTAATATGGATTGGATCTCGATGCAAGAGATTTGGTTGAACACGGAATTATCCCCACCATGCCCTTAGTGGATTTTTTCATTCTTTAACCTTGGCTCTTTTTAGCTTGTTGTTAACCCTTTTGGTCGACTTCTGAGCTATTTTGACTCCATCATGTTGTTCCGTCTTCTCTTGGATCCTGCTGGGTTAAAACCCGGATAACACAACCCATGTACATCATGGTGCACATGCTTAGCATTCTCCCAATAATGTAATCTGGAGAAATACATGGAGTAGTGTTCACTACGTTAACAAGTTGTGGGTGCATGTTAGCCGTATACTCGTAATACCAAAATGGGAGGATGTACTAAAAATCAAACATTTTTCGGGACTACTGTAGTGCATTGGTATCCAACACTACACACAAATATCCAAGGATGACAATACCATAGTCGTAAATATGAAGTCTATCTACATCTACCAATCTAGCTAGATATCCAAGTTTAATCGTGCCCTTATTGTTTGGAAAAAATGTAGAACCAAACAAATATAATAGAAATGCATGTATAACAGGAGTATGCATCTCCTCAATGTCCCTTTAGTCTACTATATACCTCTGCAGACATGTAAGTGTAACACCACCTCCTTTAACCTTGTGCAGTTAATGCGCTTAGCGGTTGTATAGCGGTGGAGGTGCAAAAACTTATAGCAGGGAAAAAAGCAGGGATGTAGTGGAAAATAATGGAGGTGTAAAAAGCTTAATTAGATATAAAACCAAATATTTAAAGTTAATTTATTCTCATTTTCACTTAATTTGAAAAGGAAAAGTAAATATTGTTTAATCTTATATAACAAAACCGAAGAATGTGATGATTTATGTAGTCCGAATTTTACGACTACAATAGATTTTTAACTTATATTAATCATTTGTACCTTAAAATTAGATCTTTGCCCTAACATTGTTGATTTGGTTTAAAAGAGAACTAGTCAAATCAAACTTTTTATGTTAATGTTGCTAAAGCGGGTGCTAAAAAGCCTTGATTTAGCGAGTGTAGCGAAAAATAATGAGGCTTAAAGGGATTCACTGTTTAACAACGCTAAATTGAAAATCATAGCGGTAGAGGAGCATTATGCACTACAGCGGAGATTCTGTGGCATTTTAGCGGGGCTTTAATTGCACAGCTCCGACCTCATCATCGGCCAAAGCCGGTAAATATGCAGAATATGATTCAAAATCCTCACATGAACCATCAAATGGTACCAACGCACGGTCTGGTCAGTCGACTTCTATACCAATCAACATATAAAAGTCTAAAGGAGTCAGTCCTAACTAAAAATTTAGGAAATGAAACGGATGTGACCTAGGCACTAATCTCTTAGTAAGAGTCTCTACTACACAACAGTCGGCATGGGCAAATGTAGGTGACTGTAGAAAATCATCGAAAGGTGATGCATATAGCCTAGTTTTAATTGACTTAGTTAATGTGTGAAAGTACTCAATAATGCATCTATGCCCATTACCATTCATATCTATGTGACTGACCTATATAAATATTTATTTAACGTTAATGGTAAACTAAGCAAACAGATAAATATTTATAGTTTGTGATAGACGTGTTTATCTATAACTTTATAATAAAAATATATTTACGGCATCGCTAGTGCTATGCTCAGTCGATGTATCCTCGTCAAAAGTAGCTCGTGCAAGCATCAAAGATCATCTGCGGTCAAAGTAGCAACTGAAATGGTATGAGCTGCATCAGCATCGACATCGCTCATTTAACGGACCGTCCGTCTAGTAATTTTGACAGGTTGTCGCGACATTTTGACATATCGGTGAATAAAACTGAAAAAGGAAACCGAAATTTGAAAATTAAAAGTGAAGAAAAAATGGAGATAGCGTCTAATATAGGCTTTGATGTTTAGGCATTTGTTCAACAAACGTCTAAAGCTCAGACGCTTATTCAATAAGCGCACGCATAAGCCATATCCACACACGGACGCTTTTTTAATAAACGCCTGGTCTTCAAGACCAAATGCTGGTCAAATAGGCACTTTTTTTGAAAAACTGTTGGAAAACTCATGCCATTACATTTTATAATCAAACAAAATGTATTTGTGCACTTCAAACGGTTGGAGATGCTCTAAGATAAATTAAGAATGAAAGTGAAATACCGTGGCCAGTTAAATGCACATCCATTGATCTCGTTTCATGCTCATTCCGTTTCATGCTCACTTGTAGATATCCTTTGATTCTTGATAGGGCTATCAATAGATACCCGAAAAATCTGAAATCCGTCCGCATCCGTATATGAAAAGCGGATAAATATCCGATATCCGTAAAAACGGATGCGGATGCGGATATGAAGACATCCGCATTCGAAAATTATCCGTCCGGTATTTTTCAAGATTATAGTTTAAAATTTTGTGTATTTTAGCATAGTGAACGATATTTATTTATGATTTAATTAAGTTAGAAGTTTATATTATATGCACAAAATGCATATTAACTGCTCAAAACTATTTATTATTATTATATTTGTTTATTTTTAACACTTTAATAATCAATGAGACTGAAAAAAGTTTATGTTAAACTAAAATTTTCCATTTTTATTTCTTGATTTATCAATCGTTGGCGGATAGGATAATTATCTAATATCCGTCCGTATCCACGGATGCGGATATCCGATATCCAAAAATGATTTTGGATGCGGATGCGGATATGGCACTATCCGCATTCGAAAGTATCCGTTGACAGGCCTAATTCTTGAAGAAAAATGTTTTGTACAAAGAAGTAAAAAAATTGAACATTATTTAGTTTGTTAATGGTCTCATAAATAGATATACCTAATTAACATCAAAATGGGGAAGAAAACAATAAGGCAATCAATCGAAATTCTCATATTAGAAGATCTCACCTTCCATGAGAGGACCGGGAAAAGTAACAACTAAATTATCATATTTTGGGAAATTTTCCATTAAACTTGAGGATCAAATTACCTTCTAGAATTGGAATAAGGATAAATAATTTAATACCCAATCAACTTCAGTGAAGAAATGGCGGTGCAAACATACATGGGTTTGTGTTATGGGTTGTATTGGGTAGAAGATTGATGGGTGCAACGGAGGAATTGAAAGTGAGAAACTAGGAGTGGGCTAACCGGTTATTTAGATGGTGGAATATATGAAATGGGCTAAGCGGTTACTTAGATGGAGGAATATATGAAATGGGGGTTTAACAGCGTTAGTAAAGTTTACTTTGTTTTCTTGAATTGATGAATGCTATCCATCTGATGTCTTTATGAAAAATAAATCATTTCCCTTGCTTATCTATTTCGTTAATCTAGAGCCTTTATACATGCGACTACTTCAGTTTTTATTGCTTAGTATATTGTATCAATAGCTCTAATTTAAAAAAGTGATCAACCGCTGGTTCCCTGGCATCGAGGGTGATGAACAAGAGTAGGATCGTTACATCGAGACCATCTCTCAAATTTGTGCGATACACATACATGTTATTATGTTGTTAAATCCGTTGTGGTATTACATAGCTGTGTGGTTGGTATGTGACGAATGACTGCTTGTTTTAACTTTGTCATATTTGTCACTCGCATGGTATTTGGAAATGTATTGAGCTTGAGAAGTTTTATTTTACACATGAGATTGCTTGTAGTTTTATTACTTATTTTATTTGAGATATATTACATATAACTTTTGTCAACGGGCTCTAGGTTGTTTGTCTTGAATAGTTTAGGTAGTGGTGAGCTGCTCATTTCTTAGCACTAAGGCTCAAGAACGAGTGGGGAGGTGTTACATTAAGAGGGAGTATTTTATATTTTTGTGATACAGACATAAGAGGATATTTGAAGAAGATAAAGAAGGTGGAATGAGATCAGAAGAAGAAAGATATCCAAGAAGTACAACAAAATGTGCATAAAAGACAGAAAGGTTGACATATACCAAAGGTGCATTTATATATCCATGACAGTAGATTTGCACAAAACATGTCACCAAAGTAAGTTTTGTTAGAGACCGTTGCATAGAGAAATGAAGATATATACTCCAAATCCCACATTGGCAAAAATAAAAGAGATATGCATGTTTATATACTCTTTCCCATCAATCTATATTGGCTCTAAAATATTTTCTCTCTCCCATGGGGAGAGAAACTGCCGATTGGGGATATAGGAAGATACAATTCGATTTGGGGTTCTGAAAGTTCGATTGTCCAATGGCGAAACTGGGCTACTACTGGAAAAGCAAACGCCGATCCAAGGAAATGTAATTTCCGCAATCGATTTTCGATTTTGATCTTCAAAGAGATCTAGAAATCAAGATGTGTATTAATTGGCGGTACCGAGTTTAATTATGAAATCATATGTCGATTTGATTCATTCTAATACATAAACTGGTTATAATTCCTCAATCGATTATTGTTTTTCGTTTGCCCACTAAGATTCGAAGTTATATATTTGCACATGAGATTGATTATCAAATTATGGGATCTGCAATTACAAGATTATGTATTTCATATCCCTGTGTGTTACTATAACAATTCAAGGGGTTTGCAAATTAATTTCAAATTCCATTGCATCCCTATATGTATATTCGAAAGGTAATTTCATTCCGTTCATTTCAAAACTAATGCCGATGAGTTTCAATTTGAGTTTCAAAGCGAGTCTTGGTCATGGGTTTTGCAAAGAAATCAAGAAGCAAAAGGGATTTGCAAAAAATTCAGATCCATCTAAAACGCAAGGATGATGGCGTTTCCCACTTCCTGAGGCAATACCGTGACACCAACAAACTAATCAATGCCCCCAAATCATAGAATAATGGTAAGAGTTTTGGATTTACATGAACCCTTAGTTGTAGATCCAAATTTACAATTGTCATCAAGTATGCGATTTTTGGTTGTTAATTGGTTAGTTGGGTGTTTGAATCTCTTTCTAAGTTTGGGTAGTTGTTTGTTTTAACACCAATGGATGGTGTTTGGTTTGAGTAGATGTTGGTTGAGATTTCTTTGGGGACAAGATTGTTAGAAGTTGAGAAGAAGAGGAGCCAGTGTGTGAATAGATGGCGACAATGGGATACAGATCTTATTGTAGTGAAGATTTACTGATGAATTCCTAACAAGGTTACAAGTAGAAAGCCTAATTTTCTCTACCAATGATGCTGAGCTTCGCTGACAGTGAAACAAGGTACGGCAAGGATAGGTGTCGCTGGCATCGATCGGAAGAAATAACAGGTGTTGTTCACATGATGAAGCAGTTGCAAAAGGAACATGTTTTCAGGGAGGTTATAAATGAAAATTGTTGTGAAGACCCTGGATTTAACTACATTCAGTTTGCCCTCGGTTCAAATTAGAATTATTCCTAGGGAGAAGGGTAAGGAGTAGTTATCAAAACTGATTGATATTGAAAGGATAAATCAAGATGTGGCATGTTACTTGGGCTAGAACGGGAACACGGCTTGATGAATATTTTCAGCTTTCTAAGTTACTAGGTTGATTTGGGTTGACTTTGGAGGATAAGGGTTTGTGATTGCAAGGTGTTGTGTATAAGTGTGTTTGATGCACTGGTTAAAGTAGATTGTAGCCTTGTAATGCTTGGGCTACTACTTGTGTTGTACTTTGTAATATTTGTTATGTTAAAGCAACAAGAGGAACCCATTTTCATTTTAAAAAAAAATCTATATTGGCTCTTAGGGTCAGGTAATTTTGTGCAAAGGAGACAAACTATATGATCAAAATTTTATTTAATATTGATTAGATTGTTTTTGTTACTTTTTAGTATTTAGAATTATTCTTTCTTTTCTTGTTAAGTTCATCTTCCGTTTCTATTACATTGTTATCACTACGTTCTTGTACAGTATTTGTGCATCCCTGAGCACAAACCTGTGCATCGATTACCGCTGTTGATTGTTGTTTCTGTAATTAAATTCCTACAACTTATGACTTTCCAGTTTTTACTGAAATGGAAATGACAGCGGTTGAGTTATCAGCAAAAACTTTTACTCACAACAGAACCCATCCGTTTAAAGGAGATCGTGATGATTTCCAGGTACGGCAAAGTCAGATGCTATTCTATCTCACTACGCTGGGTCTACAAGGTATGTCAAAGAGGATGAACTTGTGCTTGCACTAGGCCAAACTAAAGAAACACACAAAGATGCATTTATGGCTGTTGATACACAGAGATATTCTGATTTCCTATGCAAGAATTACATTCTGAACTGCTTGGACAAGATGTTGTACAAAGTGTATTAACCTCATCTGACATCAAAGTCTCTTTGGATTACACTTGCAAACAAGCACAAAACCCAAAATGTCAGTTTGAAGAAGTTCATAGTAAACAAATTTATGGACTACAACATGGTAGAGTCCAAATTAGTGAGTACTCAAGTGCAAGAACTTCAACTTATCATTCATGAACTTGAATCAGAAGGACATAAAGTTGAAGAGTCATTCCTTGTTGAAGCGGTAACAGAAAGGTTGCCCCATCTTGGAAAGACTACCATAATTATCTAAAACACAAGAAGAAGGAGATTTCTTTATAAGATCTCATCGTCATGTTGAAGATTGAGGCAGACAACCAAGGGGTAACACAATCAAAAAGCGAGGAGGCATTTGTTATAGAAGGGTTGAAGAAGAAAAGACACTTCAGTAATAAAAAGAAAAAAATTTCACATAAAAAGAAAACACCAAAAAACCAAACCAGAGAAAATAAGTAGGTCAAAAAGTTTAATGGTCGGTGTTGGATTTGTGAAAATATGGGACACGCCGCTAAGGATTGCAGACACTTGAAGGAGAACAATTCAGAAGGAAATATGGTGGACAACATGGATGTTGATGATTCGAATTTCTCTGAAGTTGTAACAGAATGCTGCTTGGTTCAGAACTCTACATGGTGGTGGGTAGACACAAGCGCTACTCGTCATGTTTGTTCTGAAAAATCCATGTTCTCCACTACATGGGTAATTCTGCAGTTTTCATGATTGAAGGCAGCATCACAGTCATCCTTAAATTTACTTTTGGAAAAACCGTTCCAATGAATGATGTGCTTCGTGTTCAAGATATCCGTAAAAACCAAATATATAGACATGTGCTTTCAAAGAAATGATTCTAAATGGTTTTCGAGTCAGAAAAAATGGTTCTACCTAAGGTTGGAATTTATATAAGAAGGGGATATTTATGTAATGGCATATTTAAGGCAAATGTAGCCGTAATCGACAATAATACTATGTAGTCTGATTGTGCAATGAATAAAAATGAAGTTTCTTATTTGATTGTGCATGAAACTCTATTATGGCATGATAGATTAAGATAGATAAATTTTCGAAAAATGAAAAAACTTGAAAACTTAGGATTAATTCCAAAATTTCAAGTAGATAAAAAATACAAATGTGAGACATGTGGAGAAGCAAAATGATCAAAAAAACCAATTCATACTATTGATAGGAGTACTGTACCATTAGGGATGGTTCATACTGACTTATGTGGTTTTAAATCATTACCTACAAGGGTTAAGAAAAAGTATTTTATTACATTTATTGACAATTATACACAATAATGCTATGTATATCTTTTAAATAGTAAAGATGAAGTAATTACATTGTTTATAAAATACAAGGCTGAAGTAGAAAATCAACTTAACAAAAAGATCAAGATATTGAGATCAGATCGAGGTGATTAATATGAATCACCATTTGAACAAATCTATGCATAAAATGGTATAATTCATCAAAAATGGCCTCATATTCACCAAAACAAAATGTGTGACGATCTCCCTACACCGTCGACACCCAATGTACCGGTATAGTGCACTGTAACTATGCTTGGTCAATGCGGGACGATCATCAAAGGTTGTAAAGTAAATAAGAAACACAGAACCCGTCGTATATCTCACAGTGCATCAAATAAAATATAATAGTAAACATCTCAGATATAAAAACAGGCGAGATGGTAAATAACTAAATGAATCATAACATCAGAGTTTATAGATCCATATAGTGAACGGCATAAGTAATAGAGTTATACATCAAATAACAACTCATAAACTGTCTCTAAATAGTATGGCACTGGCAAGCTCCATAGTGTTGTGTGGAGTGGAATAGTAAATGAGTAAACATAATAATACGAGAGAATAGCCTCATGCTCGCCTCCTGTCCAGCTCCACGTGCTCATCGGACCTAATATCCGTAATCTACTCATTTAAAAGTACCCAGAGTAATAAGAAGCAAAGCATAAAACCCTAGGCCAGGCAACAGTCTGGCGTGAGCGGTAGAAATCTCAAATACTATAAAGCCAATATACTAGGACAAATTGTACGGAAAATCATACTTGACATGTTCTTGCATCCCCAAAGTTAGCACATATAAAAGATATACGCTACTCTATGATAGTCATCATGGGTGTACTATGTATCAAGGTACTAAGAGTGTCCAGATATCTACATTGGTAATATCTACATCGGGTGGCATCCCTAAGGTGATCAAAACAATAAAAATAAACATAACATCCATCATCCATCCTCACATTCACTAGCTTTGTGCATTAGAGATATGATACTCGTATGACCCCATCATATAATCGAGACTACTCAACGTCTCGGCTTCTCGATACTCGAATCTTTTCCACTCAGAAGACAAGGAACTAGACTACATATGACATAACAATCCATGGTAAATGGATCGGGTCATCATTTGATCAAAGGCACACGACATAGCTCAAGTGAGCGTCCTCACATACCCCTGCTTTACGAGTACACCTCGAAACCTATGAATATCAACGATCCCTTTACACATGACATCTACAGTAGAGCTCATCTCGGAACTGTCTATATGACCCCCGTATGAAGTTGTCGCGGTTGGGAACTACTCCATACAACTATCATAAGTCTTAGAGGGTCATCATGTGTCCTGAAATCTTCCTCTAATAGTTCCTTTAATCTGGCTATTCTGCATCTGAAAGTATAGCTATCCATCATCTAAGCCATCACTTTCCATCATGGAATTATCATCGTTGAATCCTGCGTCATCGTCGTTGGAAATCACCACCAATCCATCTTAAAACGACCATAACTCGAGCATACTAGCTCTAAACGGTTTGAAACTCATAAGGTAGTCTTACGGGACCTTCCTTATCACCTAATATCGATCTCATCGATTTTGGAATAAAACTCATGGACCACCACTGATCCATGACTACCGAACTATCCTTATTGATTCATGGCCACCTAACCATCACCATTGATCCCACACTTCACACATGAGCTCCTACACACCTTCCCCTGCTCCACCATGGATCGCAATATGATTTCGTGCCTTTGAGCCTCCACCGATCCATACTTTGAATGCCCATATCTTGGCCATACGAACTCTAAATAGCTTAAAACATGGCGTGAATCCTTATGAGGCCTTCTTTATTGCCCCATGTTGATCGCGCCCACTCTGGAATAAAATCTATGGATCACCATTGATCCATAGGGATCACCGCCGATCCATAACTTCTTCCTAACTAAATCGCCATTCGATTGGCATTTTCAACCATTCAAACATAGAGCAAACATCCAAATATATCATTTTAAAGAGCTCTAAATCTAAGGTGAAGGTTAGGGATCCATAAGAACATGGTAAGGGATCCATAAGAACACGTTTTTCAAATCAAGTCCAAATCATCAAAAATTCACATATATGGTGTAATATACTTTAAAAACATTTTTACTATTTTTAAATAATTTTTAAAACATCATTTATTGTAACATCCCCTATCTGGAGACCCGAAGCTAAGTGCTACATATGCTGCAGTCATCCATAGTATTAACCTCTGGTGACGAAATACGGTAATGTTAATGGTATCCATAATATCAGAAGCACTTGAATATGAATAAAAATCATCACAGATTAAAAACTTTCTCTGATTACATTTCAAAACAATATTTCATACCCAAGTTACATAATTCCAAACGTTTCCCAATTTCAGATCAAATATAATTATTATAAAATATGCCAAGAGCGACATATGAAGATGCTCCCTTGGTTGATCAGAGTACTATATAGTCATAACAGACTTAATACAACACAGTGGAATAAAACAAATGGAACAACTCCTAAATAGCTATTCGTCAGCCTCCTGATCGTCTTTGGAAGCTTTAGTCTTACCTGTGAAAAAGCCCCACACACTGGAATTTTGGACTAAATTAGCTACGGGCTAATAGCTAATGTATAGGGTGCGACCCTATACTAGTCCCATATGGTATTCTAATATCCGAGTCATTTTACTTAGGGTCGTCTACCCAAAAAATTTCTTGAAAACCTTTTTTTTCTCAAATTGACTTAAACCTTTAAATCATACTATAAACAAGGAAAATAAATTCTATGCTTTACTCAAATCACCTTGCCATGTTATACACACACACACCTTACACAAATCTTTGTTGATGAAAACATTTTAAACCTTTGAAAGTACCACTTTCGATCCCACTGAAAGTATATCTTTCGAAACCAAGTAAACCCTTTATAACCTAGGCCGAAAGGCCAAAACATTCCTTCCGAAACCATTCGTATAAACGTTTCAAAACCATTGAAAAACCTTTCATTTGAAAGCCTTAAAACCTTAGACATCCTATCTTTAAAACACTTAAACATTTCCTTTCGAAAACATTAGAAAACCTTTCCTTTCAAACCTTTCGAAACCATTGGGGAACCACCCCTTCGAAACCTTCATCAAAACCTTTTGAAAGCATTAAAACATCAAACCTTTCGAAACCATTTAGGTTCAAGTAAAACATGTGGAACAACCTTTCAAAACCATTTAAAACTATCTCTTTCAAAACCTTTGGGTTCTACCTTCAACAGAACAAAAGGGCCATAAAACATTTAATTCGAAAGCTCTTTCGAAAGCATTTCCTAAGTAAAGAAGTGATGGTGTCGAAACCAACCCTTCGAAAGCATTGGAGAAGCGGCTTGGATTTTAAAACAAAGTATACCTTCCAAAACCATTTGCTTCGAAAGGTAGAAGCGGCAGCTAGGGGTTTTGACCCCTTCGAAAGCATTTACTTAAAACAAAAGGTGCAACCTCTTTCGAAACCATTCCTTAAATCAATTTGACCCAGTCGGAAGCCAACCAAGTCGAAAGCATTCCTTTCGAAAGCAATGCAGGGGCATTTCCATTTGAAAGCAAAATAGCGCTCCACCCTCATCAGAACCCCCTGTTTCGACCCGATACCTTTCGCCTATATCCAATTAGCTGCGCACCAAGTCTTTGATGTCATGCACATTAGTTTCGATGGTGATGGTGGCGGAGGAACACGGTCGAAAGCTATGTGCCGAAAGTGATGAAACATGTAAAAAAACATGTTTAAACTGTTTTTAACCTTTTTAAGTAATTCTTTTCAACTAACATGCCTTGATTGTCAAAACATAATCGGTTGCTAATTTCTTTTCTATAAACATTGCCAAAATTTCAGAATTAAACAATTTAAATAATTTACAAAATATCCCTTCTCCTTTTATAAATATATAAAACATTTCAGTCTCATACCTTAAATAATTTTATATATCTATTAAAACACGTAGGAAAATTCTACAAAAATTCCATAAAATCATTTTTAATATGTTTTCTAACATATAATAATTTCAGATCCAAAACATATATTATTTAATCGTAAATAATTTTTAAACCCAAATAATCAATTTCCCCACTATAAAATTAATATAAATCCACATTAATTCGGAAAATTATGAAAATTGAAACACATCTCTAAAATATCATTTCTGATCTAAATCTAAAATCACAAGGCATTTAGATATCATTTAATAGGGTTTTCACATCAAAACATATCATAAAAGCTATATGAATAAGAATAAATCATCAACAAGCATATATAAACACTTTATCATTCAAAAACATGGCTAAACTTTGCAAGATAAATCGGGTTAACTTAAAACAAAAAATAATTAGAAAACATGAGATGTAGTCATTATTCATCTTAGCTTTGAGATTAAGAGTTGAGATTTATATGGATTTGATTTTGATTAATCTTCCTTCCTTTGAACTCTTTTATCTTCTTCCTCTTGCTCTTGCTAATCGTGGTCGGCCTCTATTTTTGTTTGGTATTGCAAATGAACATATGAAATGAATTCCTAAGGGTTTAGGGTATTAGAATACTCTTATTCCAACTTTGCCCCTCACCTATTTCCTTTACCCATTTTATTTTAGTTCATTTATTCACTTAGGTATGGCTAACCCTTAGTTTAATCACAAATCTCAATCTCCTAATCATTTTACATTATTTCATTCAATTTACCTAATTAAATGTTATTAAATAATGCTGCTAAAAATTAGGGTCATTACATTTAAGGTGTATAATGACTTAATAAGCAAGTGAGAGATCTAATCACCCACCTTAATCCAAAGCAAAACACAAATCCTCAAATGAATAGCAGAAGGCATGAAATCCAACGCTCTTCCAATAGCAAATCTCTAATTCCAAGTGCTAATCACGCTAATCTCCACTTAATGGTGTAATTTGACTAATTAAAGTAGGTTTAAGAGTTGCTTTTTAGTCAATGGAGGTTAATGGAGGGTTTTAACTATTTTTAGGAGTTGTGAAATGATGGGGATGAGATCCCATCAGCCTCCACGTACCCAAAACCGAAATGGGTCATGGGTCTTAGCACTAATGTCCTTAATTGCCCACTTAAGTTGCTCAAAATCAAAGAAAACTTCAAACAGCCATAACTCGAAAACGGTAAATACATTTTCTTAATATGACCACTCTACAGAAAAGGAAAACATCATTCGGATCTAATGGAAGTGGTTTCAGACCCCTACTCAACCACTATCAAAAGTTCTAGTCAATATAAGATTTATAGGGTCAAAATGGTTCGGCAAAAACCATAGGTGTGGGAAATTTTCCTAAGAGTCATTTTTAAAATCATAGAACCATACGACCTCATATGAAAATAATATAAACATTCTATGATCCTTCGATATGTAAAGTACGGGTCGTTATAATATTGTCGAGAGAAAGAATAGAACGTTAAATGACATCATTAACGCTATGCTTTAACTTCAGGCCTACCAACGAACTTATGGGAGAAAGCCCTAAATATGTTTAATCACATCCTAATACGGTTCCTCACAACAAAACAAAAACAATTCCATATGAATTATGGAAAGGACACCTACCAAGTTTCAAATACTTCGAACTGTGGGAAACTTGACAAAAGTTTAGGTTCTACCTACCAAGAAGGTCAAACTTTAATAAAAAAACTGTAGACTGTTACATTCTAGGACCCGTCGAAAATAGTAACGCCTACAGATTCTTAGTCTTCAAGTATGATATAAATGACATCAATTTAAATACAATCATGGAGTCAAGAGATGCCCCATTCTTTAAAGATGCGTTTCTGCATAAAAGAAATGATGGGACTTCCATCCTTAAAAGGACAAGAGAAGACAGAGATGAACCACATGAAGATGAAATTCATCATGAAGAAGATGAAATTAAACCAAAAAGAAGCGTAATGGCAAGAACTTCCAAGTCCTTTGGCTCAAAATTCTTAACTTACATGTTAGAACATGAACCTCAAACATACAAAGAGGCAATATCATCTTCTAAATCTTCTTATTGGAAAGAAGCAATCAAAAGTGAGATTGATTTAATTCTAAGTAATAAAACTTAGGAATTGGTTGAAATTCCACCAGGAATAAAATCAATTGGTTGTAAATGTATCTTCAAAACGAAGATGAAACTAAACGACATTACTGACAAATATAAAGCTAGATTGAAAGCCAAAGGATATCATCAAAAAGAAGGTGTAGACTTCTTTGATACTTATTCATCCATGAATAAACTCTATAAGAATGTTAATAGCAATTGCATCCATTTATAATGTAGAAATACATCAATTGGATGAAATGACAACATTCTTAAATGGAGATCTCTATGAGGAGATATACATGGAGACCCCGGAAGATTTTATTTCCAAAGAAAATGAAAAAAAAGTTTGTAGATTAGTAAAATCATTATACAGTCTCAAATAAGCTCCAAAATAATGGCACATAAAATTTAATAGTGTCATGATGAAAAATGGTTTTCGTATATTTGAATGTGACAAGTGTGTTTAATACAAACAAGTTAGTTAATCATATGTGATGATTTGTCTATATGTGGACGATATGCTAATCTTTGGTCCCAACATTAAGATTATAAAGACCATATAGAAAATGTTAACCAACAATTTTGACATGAAAGACTTAGCAGACATTATTTTGGGAATCAAGATAATAAAAACTTCTAATGGAATTGACATATCTCAATCACACTATACAGACAAGTAATTAAAAAGTTCCAAGATTATGGAATCAAAGGAGTAAGAACACCTTATGCAGTAAATCACTAAGCAGGGATATAAGTAACCCAAGGAGGGAACATTGGAAACCACTAATGAGAGTACTGAGATATTTAAAGAATACCACAAACTTTTTCTTACATTACAGAATATATCTTACCGTCTTAGAAGGGTATGGTGATGCAAACTGGAATTCAGATTCAGAGGAATCAAAATCAACAAGTGGTTATATCTGTACTCTTACAGAAGCAGTAATGTCATGGAAATATACTAAGAAAACATGCATAGCTCGATCCACTACAATCCGAGCTCATCGCTTTAGATAAAGTAGGCAAAGAAACAAAATGGCTTCGTCGGTTTTTAGAAGATATTCCATTTTGGCCCAATCCTGTACCGGCCATATGTGCTCACTGCGATAATCAAGCAGCATTAAGCAGAGCCCAAAACTTTGTGCATAATGGAAAGTCACGATACATTCGTCGACGCCATAACACGATAAGGCAGTTACTCTCAAATGGAACTATTTCTATTGATTATGTAAGAAGAAAAAAAACCTAGCGAATCTGTTTACTAAAGGTTTATAAAGAGAGAAAATTGACTGTGCATCAAGGAAAATGGGTTTAAAAACCTAAAACCAATAAGAGTTACCTTATACGGAAACCTATCCTAACGACTGGAGAACCCACGGAATAAGATCGATAGGTAAACCAGTTCTCAGTAACTCAAGAAGTAATGCATTTATTTGAACTTTGTTCTACCCCATTCTTATGATGCACAATAAAATGCATGCATACAGATGTATTAAAAAGGATAAGCTATGCTTTTCATAATGTTGATATCTTGAAGAACATCAAGTGCAGTATATGTATGATACTCTTTATAGATGAGATCACCTATGTCACTGTGAGCTGGGTCGGCTCTATGAGAATATTAAGGCTTAAATTCTCTAAAACACTCACAGAACCAACTTTGTTCAGGACCAAAATGAACACAACTAAGAGATTGGATGTGAAGGAAAACAATGCTTCATAAAGCTTATTGTCTGATTATATAACAACGGCTGACGGTTCAAGATGAAATAATTCACCAATTTAGCCAAGTATATCTAATAGGTTTTAAATAATGAAAGTTCAAAGTGAAATATATACTTATCCTCAATATAACATTTTTTCCATATGAACTCTGTGATATTCCCCTTTGTATGGGGAGACATATGTCACATATATCGTCATTCATGTTAGGGATTGTTAGAGTACCTTGCATATAGGTGAATGAAGATATATACTTAATGACCCACATTGGCAAAAATAGTAGAGGTATACATGTTTATATACTCTTTCTCATCAACCTATATTCGTCATTAGGGTCAGGTAATTTTGTACAAGGGGGAGGAGCTATATGTCTATGGTTTAATACATGCGCCGCTCACTCGTCTCGTATCGAACCAGACCGGGTGCAGGTCTAATAGGACTGGACCGTGTTATATTTTTGCTAAACAAAAATAAATAGTTTTTTTTACCTGTTTAAATTCGAACAGTATGATTGTTGATTGTAACAGTCATTTCTTGAATGGACGCGACTTTTCCCAACAGACATGACCGTTGCCAATAACTGCCTTGGTTCAAACGAATAAATGCAACATTTTATACGGACATGACTGTTGAAGGCTATAAAAGGAGAGGAATACTTATCGCATTCCTAACCTTTTTAATCATCTTCTTCCTTCTCGAATCAACGCAGTTTCCTATCACAGAGTGGTCCTACTCATCACAATCTCGAGCAAATCATCGTCTGTTATATCTTGGGAGACTTCAAATAAAGTCTTATGGAAATTGTTACGACAAGCCTTAGATAAAATTTTCTTCTAATCTCGGTTAGATTGTTTTTGTTACTTTTTAGTATTTAGATATTGTTCTTTCTTTTCTTGTTAAGTTCATCTTCTCATTTCTACTACATTGTTATTACTACGCTCCTGTGTAGTATTTTTACATCCCTGAGCATGAATCTGTGCATTTCTGTGCACCGATTATCATTGTTGATTGTTGTTTCTGTAATTAAATTCCAACAAGTTTTCTTTAGAAAATGAGGATTGGAACATTTCCTCAAGGATAGCTCGATATGTAGCAACTTCAACTATACATTGTTCCCTAGTTTGAGCTTTGGTGAATTGTTTTAAGATACATTACCAAATTTCTCTTGATGAATATTAGACCATTACCGACAATGGACTTGTTCACTTCTCTTCTCTCTCTTTTCTTTCACTGATTGAACTAGTTACACATCCAAATAACCCAAAAATCAAGCACCAAATCAGTTTTAAAACAGTTATAAAAAAATAAAATGGCAAAGACTTTGCCATTTTATTTTATAAATTAAATAAAACGGCAAAGACTTTGCCGTTTTAACCTGTATTTGCAACAAAATGACAAAATCTTTGCCGTCTAAAAAACTAGTCTTTTATTCAGTGAACCAGCCACGAAATCACCTAAAACTAGCCATAGTCAACTGAACAAGCCACACCTACTTACGTGGTGGTTAGTTTTTCAACTAAACAAGTCATTGTTGGTTGTGCTATTATGGGTAGGTTCACAGCCAAATTTTGCTACGTTAATTTTTGCATCAAATTGGATGCGTCTGATATGTTTGACGCGTAGTAAGCAAGATCCACTCATTTTGACTGTTTGCTCCAACGGACCAAATCTACTTATTCGCGTCAGACGCGTTTGACGCTAATGGTAAATTTAGCCTCAATATTCAAATTATCTCCTATATATTACCCTTATATCTCCTCTTTCTTCTCACCAACATCTACCACAACTTCAATTCAAAAAACCAACAAAAGATTACCATGCATTAAGGTAATTTTTTATATACCCATCTCAATCTCATTTCCGTTTACTTTGCTTTTTTATTGAATTTTATCGAGTTTTTTCAAATTCCTGAATAACAAAAAATATTCAGAAAAAATCTCATCGAAGTTCAAAGAATTGGTCCGAACAACCACAGTATTGTTCTTACATTGGCCGCCGATGCTTATGGAGTTAGTGGAACCAACAAAAAAGACGTGCTTAAAAAAATTGCAACTGCATTAAATGAGGCTTTGACGACTATTCTGAATGAAATACCAATAATGGACGATCAAATTCGCTATAAGTGTGATGGACTAAAGAAACAATGATCTATATGGTAGAGTTTGTATAACAAAACAGACCCACGATGTGATTCAGTAAGGGGAACTGTTAGTGGAAGTGACCAATGGAGGGTCGATCATGTGAAGGTAAACGTATCATCCCCTCCCAATATACTACTTCATCCCCTAATCCTAGCCCACTCCATATACTACTCCCACCCCTAATCTTTTTCCAAATGTATCATCTACTTGTCTGTTTACTGCCTTTAAGGATGTCATAGATCGTGTGAGGAAGTTCGAAGAAAATTATCTTTCTAAAGCCGTAGCTTTACTTAAGATTCAAGAGAATGGGGAAGTTTTTTTTAGTTTGAAAGATGACAAAGCCCGGATTTGACTGAGGTTAGAGGTAGACTGTTCGCAATACACAATCACATACCAGCAGTTTATGATGGAACGTACTCACCACTAGAACCTGCCTACCCACCTGCCAGCCAACCAACCTGCCTACCCACCATTGGAGCTCTAGTTGTATTATGTTGTATTTCTTGTAATTTACTTCAATTTGTAGTAGTTAATTAAGCTGTCTTGTTCAATAATATTATTTATCTATATAGTTAATAAATTATTAAAACAAAAATACAATAACAAAAATAATTAAGAATAACAAAACAAATAAAATGTCACTTTCAAAATGCCCATTTTGTACACGTGAACGCATTTCTCTTTCGTGAACCATTTTCCTTTCATGCCCCTTTTAAATGCTCTTTTTATGTCGTTTAAGAACGCCATATATATATTCTAACTCTATTCTTTATGCAAAATGGTACTGGTCGCTATAGTGGTTTAAGGGATATGGCAACTATGTTTTTTCTCCATTGAAACTATTCATAAAATCACAAGTAGTGCTCTCCACAATATTTTTTAATTTTGCAATAATCATTTAGAAATCTTCATACACATGTTTTTTTTACGAGATCTTTAGCAAATAAAGTTAGGTGATTTACCACTGAAACAACGATTATGGCTATGGGCCCCAAATAAATTGATCTTACTGATTAAGAGATAGAATGGCAGCAAGAAATATAAATGTGAAATGTGGAAATTGAACCTAGGTCGTGATTGACGTAACACATAAAACTTACTGGACATGTAAACAATTGATAAACTATAGTTGATACTTTTATAAACTTTAAATAAAAATAGGGGTTCGATTGTAGATTGGGTCATGGGCCACTACTCAACTTGCTCGGGCCCAGACTACCCAAACAGTGTTACAGTGGTCAAGCGCAAACTCTTATATAAAAAGTAATACAAAGTTCTGTCGAGTTTTCCGTAGCGTAGATTAGTTTGATCATACTTTTGGATTAAAAAATAGAGGAAAAATTAAACGAAGAATTGAGATTCTTGCTTTGATCATTTTGGTATAGGCCAATGCCATGGAATTTATTTTGAAAATCAACAAATTTAATTAGGGTATTTCAAACGGTCCATTGGACAGCAAAATCGTATTCCTTTAGACTTGTAACTTAACTTTTCTCCACAGCAGCAAACAAAGTATATGAACAGAGGCAAATTAACAAAATTTATCCTAATGTTTGTCTGTGAGATCATAGAATTGAATTCTACCTATAATTAACTATTAGTTTCAAAGAAAATTTACTTGTCCTTTCCTATTTTACTAACCAATGATTGAAAAAACACATAGATCTAACTCTTAGCCATAAAAAAAAGACGTTCGAAGTTCCAACTTCATCATATAACGCACGAAATAGTAAATTATTTTACTACGTTCTAGTATGTATATCTTCAGTACAGGTTTATGTTGCTTCAGCATCATCTTTGTTTCATACTTTTGAACTATACTTCATTAATTAGGGATAAAAATGAGAACTACTTTGCAAGCAATAGCTTGTGTACAGAGAAAGATATAAAGGTTCTGCCAGAGAAACATGTAAAAGGAACTCTGGTTCTTTTGAAATATTAACTACTCTCTTCTGACCATCGGTATGCGGAGAAATTTATCGAAAACAGTAAATTTCCTGCTTCAGTCCTTAAATTATACATCTACATGAATAACTAGAAATAAATGCATAGAAATCAGTAGATGCAACATTCTATCTTATGTGAAGCTCTTAATCATCAATGAAATTCACCAAATAGCATTGCTGTAGCTAAAAGCTCATCAAGTACACATTTCAGCATCATGGCTGAAGTGTGGTTGAAGAATTCCATATCTCCATACCAAAGAAAAGTAAAAGCAAAACTAAAAACAGACAACAAACTGATACCACATAAAGGGGACAAAGAATATAGACAGTCTGTAACAAACAAAATCATATAAATTTTAACCCAAACTCATCAATTCCCATCAACAAATTAAAAACCATACAGCCAGCCATGCCAGCAGCAGCTCATCAAAAGCCGTCGGGCATGCCCACAGGCTATCCAACTGAAGCAGTTTCCAGTACAAGAGCAGCAAGATCACCCGCTACTGGTATTATCAAATGCGCCATCATTACTGTTCTTTCACTGGCCGTGATTATCGGACTCATCATTCTCATCATATGGCTTGTTATTCGACCTGCTCCTATTGATTATTCAGTTGAAAAAGCGGCCATTCATAACTATAACCTGTCGTCCTCTAATGCCCTTAACGCTGCTTTTGATTTGAGTCTTCAGACTAACAACCATAACAAGAGGGTTTCTATTTACTACGACTATGTTGAGGTAGGCTTTTATATATGTTTTTTGACTTATGTGAAATTTAAAAAAGAAAAAAAAATGACATATATATGGTAAAATGTAGGTGAGTGTGTGGTACATGGATCAAATGGTTGCATTCACAAACTACTCTCCATTTCATCAACCGAAACAGAACGTTACGATGATTCATGTGACTCCATCGGCGATGTCGGTGCCCTTAATGGGATCAACGGTGAAGAAATTGAAACAGGAGAGGACTAAGGGAGTGGCTAATTTGGAAGTTAGAGTGAAAGCCAGGATCAGGTTCAAGTTTGGAAGATTGAAGTCTAAGCATTACACTATGAAAGTAAAATGCTATCCGGTTCTGGTGCATTATTATTCTAACAAGTTCAAAAGTGTGGATTGCGATGTAGATATATGATGCATGGTTTTGTTGTACTCTTGTAATGTGTTTGCGGGCGTGGTTTTTATTTTATTTTATTTTTTTCTACAATTTTTTGAATGTATATGCATTGCTTGAGTTGAATATGATTGATATCTGGCCTTGTTTTATATATATATATTTTTTTTGCAACTCTGATCACGACTTTGAAACGAGTACTGAAATTCTTTCGTTGGTGGAAGATTGGTTTTCAATGTAGCCCAATTATTGTCAAATCAATCGGAATAGGAACAGAAAGAGGTGAAGTAGATTGCAGCAAAGAAAACATGAGATTCCCAATCCCCAATTCTCATCGACATAGCGTGCTTTCACCATTTCAGTCACTCATCAGTTAAATAATTAAAACATTTAAACATTTTGAAAAATAGATGAATGGATAAGATTTAAAGAGCATATCAACGGAGAATTGTTTGGGGGTGTGTGATGCGTGACGAGTAGGTTTGCTATTAGTGCAGCGGTTATACTCCCAGGGCCGCTAGAGGGGGAAGGAAGCCCAACCCCCGACCAGGGTAAATTTTTTAGAATAATTATAATGTTAAAAGGTAGAATACAGGCGGTATAAGGTCAAACTTTGAAAAAAAATTAAGTTGAAGGACAACTAAGTTTCATTTTTAGGTTGCAGGGCAAACTTTAAAAAAAATTAAGGTAAACGACAGTGCTAAATATAGCTAGCATTTTGTACAGTTTAAAACTGAATATAATACCAGTTAACTAACATTTTATACAGCGTAAAACTGAATATAATGCCAGTTAACTAGCATTGTCCTTTAGTCTAATTTTCTTCTAAAGTTTGTCATTCAGTACAAAAATGAAACTTGATGTTATTCAGACTAATTTTTTTTCGATATCTGTCCTTGTATCTAATTCTCTCTATTAAAAATATGTATGAGTTAATGGATAATTTGTTAAATGTTGAAGAAATTGGTTAAGTGATAAGGTACTCAAATTGCAAATTTGAGGTTTTGTGTTTAATACTGCAATTCACTGGTACTTTCATGGTCTAGATATTCCTTAGTAAAAGTATACAAAATTTGATTGTAGAGACGGGGTATCAAATCCTTTGGGTCAGGTCTACTCCCCAATCCCCACCAAAAGGTCCCCTTGTGCTTTATTCTATCACTATTATCTAAGATTTTTCATAAGTAACGATTTAATCATATTGGACCCCAAAATGATAAAAAAAATGCATACTGAACTCAAGGATAATCGAATGCGAAGCACAACGAGAAGAGAAATGGAGAAAAATTACCATGTCTGTGGATCGATACAATTTAATGGATGGATCGGTACCGATCCATCATTTTCCTCTACTTTGCTACCATTTTCAATAAATATGTGGAGCATCAAGGTAAGAAATATCAAAGAAAGATCAAAACCTGAAAAAACAAACACATGTTGAAGATATGTGAGGGAGGGCAATTTTTTTGTGGACCGGTACCGATTCATGGATGGATTGGTAATGATCCATCAACATGGCGATTTTTAGTTCTTTCTATTCTATTGGATTTTAATCTATGACGAATTCTGATGGATCCACAATGAAGATTGAAGACTCTAAGGCCTAAAATAACGAATTGCAGTTATAAACACTGGTCTATATGCAACAGAAAGTGGAGCTGGGGAAATTGCTCTAACACATCTTAGGGGAAGTTTTGTCGTTTGAATTTTTAACTAAATTTTGAGATTGAAATTGATATTTCTTCTAGATCTAGTGTGTAATCAACGATAAAGAATCATTAATATGAACAAAGGCATAGTTGAATATTTATAAATCTCTTGTGTCTTGCTTTTCTTCTTCATATACTTACATTTTTTTATTTGCTGCTATTTGATCCGATACAATATGTGCGGTCATTACACTTAGTAAATCAATCAATTGTAGGTGGTAGACCAAATTTTCGACTAATATTTTTTAGTGCTTTCACTAAAAAATTGAAGATCGGGCTAAATCTCTATTGTTACAGGGATTTGGATAAAGTCTATAAGGAGATTAGATCAAGAGACCAAATAAGAACTTGGGAAAGCAATTAGAGGAGTATCTAATGAGGGAAGCATTGGAAATCAAAGTGGAAGTGAAGGAACTACGCAATGTCCACCAAGTCTGATAACTAGAGAATATTTGGATGCGATGATAACTGCAGTTAACTAAAGTATGGAAGCAGAAAAGTGAACACTAATGGAAAAGTTGGCAAGATAGTTTGACAGTATGAGGAAAACTCCTCAAGGAGAAGGATCTTGCGCTTGAGATCGCAAAGGTAAAGGGAAGTCTTTGACTAGATATGATGAATGTAGGTCTATAAAAACGTGTGAGTAAATCAGGAAAGAGCCGGGGAAGAAAATGTTAATGGAAATGTTGAAAGAAACGATTTACCTGGAGCAACTACTCTTGGTAGATCGATCTATACCAATACATCATTGATCGATACCGATCGATATAGATATGGCAGCGAGCGACTTCGTTGCACTGACAGGGACATGAATTGTGATATGAGCCCAATAGATAAAAGATCTAGAAGAAATGTTGATGGAAATACACGTGGAAAAGAGTGAACTAGATGACGTAGTCGAGAAAGACAATATGATAGGGCTGAAAAACCAAGATGATTGGACATCCTAGAGCCAGGAAGACCTAAGGATCGGGCTGTTAGCCGTGAGCGCTTGGGTTACGACCATCATGGTCTTTCATGGAGCCAGGCACGCGGTGATGCCAAGGATAACCATCATCAAAGAGAAATGAAAGGAACTGATGAAGTAATCAATGATGCTATAAGATAATTGCTCCATAAGGAGAATCAAGAAAATGACTGGAAAAATGCCTCTAGTCGGAATCCATTTTCGATGGAGAATAATGCGACGCTGCATCCTTGGAAATTTACAGTGTTATCCATGTCCATGTACAGTGGATTGAATGACCCAATGCAACATTTCATTTGATATGACTAACATATGGATGGTGATAGAGCAGACGATTTTATCAATTGTAGGTGTTATCCGCTTGTTTTTAGAAGGGTTGACATCTATGTTGTTCTGCAGGCTTGAGTAATGATCCATTTAGTCTTATGACTAGTTGACAACAAATTTCTAAGGGTACACTCTGTGCAACCAAATATGCAATTTCATTGGCTAATGGAAGTAAGGAATCTAGATGATAACCTTATGTTGATGGCTTTGGTCGGAGGAATGGAAAAAGTTTCTAAAATTGGAAAGTGGCTAACTATGAAGAAGACAGCCACATTGAAAGAATTTTATAAGAAGATGAATTAGTTTCTACACTTGGAAGAGGCAGAAATACAAAGGAAATTTAATGTTCTAGGAATGGCGGAACCGAGCAGTTCAGTAAAAATCAACGAGGCTATAAAGAAGGATGGTACAAGGGTGAATAGAAATAACAACAAAAGGAAGAATAATCAATCTAGAGGTAATAAGAAAGATCATAGGAAACGTTTTCGGTTTGCATGGAATGGGAAATATATGGATTTGAATGACTCTATGGAAAATATTTACCTTACGACCTAAAACACTATTAGATACAGGAAACCAAATCCAAGGTAACCACGGAGGTAGAACAGTAGTTTGGAAAGCATTGTCACTCCATAAGACACATGGGCATACCAATAACGAATGTAGGCATCTGAAAAACATAATCGAATAGCTGATTAGAAAGAAGCACTTGAAGCAATACGTGAAGAACCCACTGGAAGGCGGGTTGAGAAATGATCAACCACCTAGGCAGCAACCTCACGGCGATGGAGAAGGAACGAGCGGGGCTGGTCCCCGCTCGCCCAAAGGAGATTTGATTATTAATACAATTTCTGGAGCTTCGTGTTGGACTAGGTGCATTGGCAGCTGGATAAAAAGTGAAATTTTAAAAAATAAATTCTTTATTAATTTGCATTTTATCTTTTTTTGTGTTTACATGAACAATATATTTGTAGTAAATCATACTTGGTGATTATTAATATAGGAGGTTGGTGTTTTATTTTAATTATTAGAACTTTATGTTTGTATATTATGATTTATCTTTATTAGATATAATATACTTAATTTAATTTATTTTAATTTTATATTTTAATTTATGATATTCACATTCACAATACAAAAGTTATAATCATAATAAATATGGTAGAGCAGTCCAGCGTATACATAAATAATTAGATGTCATATGTGAGTAAATAACCATTAGGATGTATGGTTATTGCATAGGCTATAATGTCAAAGGAAGATAATTATGTCACATACATATACATACACACATATACAAATAGTTATTATTGTTATTTTGATAGCAAGATGATACTTTATTTAAGCATAGCACATAAATATATTTGCTAATTTATATACATGTATGTGAGAGTTAGGCTTATGCCCTAGGGGTAATTATATAATTTATTACATATATCTAACTCTATAACCAATCCTGTTCGTAATAAATGTTTTTATTTTCTATTATATACTTGTTATATTTTGATATTTTAATTAATTTAAATATATTAAATAGAAAATCCTTAAATGATATGGTATGTAATAATAATTACAAAGAGTAGTAATCATGAGAAAATTATCATAATATAATTAACATATTATTTTAAATATTTCAGATCAAGATGTTTCGAGAAAGGATATCGATACTTCCATTGAGACCAAAGTATGTAACGCACTTTAAATATTGGATAGTGTATTACTTATGGTTGCTGAGGGCGCCAAGGAGTTACATACAGATAGTTATTGGAAAACTATGGAACGACTCACCTGAGAGTTTCCAATTGATTAATAACAACTACGTCAAAAAGATAATATTGAAGCGGCAATATTACATAATTTTCCTAACTTGAGAATACTAATGAGCTTCAATGTGGATAATCCACTTTGATTATAATGAAATAATGACATGACGACCATCAAGCGACAATATTTAGGTATTAATGGGAAAATTAGAAGTAAAACACTATTCAATAGAGGATTTGTCTTCTCGGTTATATAAGCTTGTAATCACGATCAACTGTAGTCAACTTAAACGTAAAATCTTTGGCCATAGTAGTACAATTATTAAAAGTGTTATTATTGAACCAAGGACTTCATTTATGGACTAACCGAGCTGAATATGGATGATACTGGAATTTTGACTAAAGCCAAATTCTGTAAGTCCTAATGTGATATAATGTTGACGAAGAAAATTGATGTAAATAATCATTACTAAAATGTACCGCTTAAATTATAAAATAAGATTTTACCAATAAATATGTATAAGCAATTAATTCAGCCAAACTATCACTTAACTAGCTAAGGTAACGAGTGAACATTAGTATTTGAATAGTTTGATATTAATTGTTAACAAAATTTACACCTACGAGCTGCACAACCATATTAGTGATTTCTCCAAAATACCATATGATTTAATTGATTTATAACTTATAAATTAGTTAAATTAACTAAAATTTATGAAATATTAACTAATTAATTATTTGATATGTTGGTGCCATTAGTATTTTCTAGGCGCCATTAGTAATTAATTCGGTGCATATATAAAAGTTATATATGTACTTATCGATATATGGTATCGATGCACATTTAAAACCGATTTAAATGTCATTAATTATTAAATGAGTGTGGTTGTTCATTGGACCAAGAAGGCCTCTTATATGGCCAGCCTAGGGAGATGTAAAGGAGGGAGTGAGGTGGTCTAAATTTTGGATATAGATCCAGACTTAGTAAAAGAAGAAAGTGTGAAAGGATGAGAATTAGTCTATTTCCTTTCTATATTTAAACATACTCATACCCTTGTCTTTTGTTCTCTCTTCTTCCTTGCTTCTAACTCTTGGCCATAAGCATCATCCAACCCCCACCCCACCCCTTTCCTCCCCCCCACCGAAACAGAAATTACATTAGCCATATCACATTAAAATTAAATAAAATCATCATACTGCAGGCCGTTGCAACGTTTGGAGATCGATTCAAGGTTATTTTAGGAGATACCATCAGCCAATGTGTGTCCAAAGACGACGTCTTTAATGTATGTTATGCTTGATATGCAATAGGTAACATGTATAACAATGTTATACACACATTAGCTGTCTTATGTTTCACATGTAATTTATTATTGCCGATTGAGTTATGATAATCAATATTGTTATTTGAATTAAAAAAATATTTTTCTATTTTCAACCATGTTTCATTTCAATAAATATTTTATATACATTTAAACGGTGAGTAGTTGTATATGATACAACCGATAAGGTATTACCCATCGCATATGGTCCTATTATTTATTGAGTTTCCTCAAGCTCAAAATCCTAAGGCAAGCGAGTCCTAACGCATACTGGTGAAATCAAAAGATTTCTATGTTTTTCTTAAGGTTTTAAGAAACATAAAAATCTAGTAGGAGCCTTATTAGAAAAATGAAATGAAGGCATTTAACCTTTCTAATCTTTTAAGAATATATATTATACAAAATTCAAATAATCTACTTAGATAAATTTGTGCAACCATTATAATTGATAATATGTTTATCAGTTAAAATATACAAATGAACCGAATAAAGATTGTTACAGAAATATAAAATGTACTTACCAATAAATCTTTTGGCATGTTATCACTTCATGACATACGAGAGCCAATTTATACAACCACTAAATGCATTTATACCTTGGTCATTACGTGTTTATTTGTCTTAGAATGTGTATTGTCTTCCATGAGTTTTAAACTCTAAAAGAAATATAAGAATATGGATATTTGATCCATAGTTGATCACATATAAATGTCATATGGTGGACAGTCATGATTCCTGATGTACAAAACCTCAATAAAATTAGTTCATTCAAAATAATCATGTAAACTAGAGTGCGAGATCATGTATTCAATATGGTTGATTGCAATTAGGATTTTGTTGTGTTAAATGTAAAAGTAGACCAAGCTATAAGATGAACCTAGGAATTCAATCACCGAAATGTCGGTGCGATTAGTTTACATGAAGTGAAATTTATTTGACATCCTTAATTGTTACAGATAACCAAATGAACTTTTGTAAATAGCTCGATGCAATCTTATAATAATGGTTTCCTTTAATGTTTGACCATTTAAAAGGAAAACGAATGTTGTGGAGTACATGTAAGATAGCTCAATAGGGATGAAGAGAGTGAATGGTCATTTAAGCTTCATGAAGTGACATCAGAATGGAGAAATGTATAAAATACTAAAAGGATACATAATATAGAATAAGAAATTTGATTTCTATTCCAAATGTATTTTCATATAGAAATTATTTCTTCAGTGAAAGTTATTTCTTCGAGTTCAAGATATTTGATTTAAATTTTTTGATTGTAAACTATTTAGAGTATATGAAATAAAATTATGTAATAAGTAGTTGATTGGAGCTTCGTACACTATTATAGTAATGGCAGAAATAGATGGAGCGTACCATATAAAACTTCTAATTAGATGCATCAAATTATGAAAAAATGTTTTCGTAATATTTATGAAATAATAACAGTTTTCAGTATTGACTAAAAAAACTAGTTTTATTTCAATATGAATATTATGAATATTTGTTATAAGATAAAACTATAATAATGGTATTTGTTTTCATAACAAAAGTAATGCATCAGAAAATACAAAAGTATTTGAAATTTTTATTATTATTTTAGAATTATGGACTAAGCCATAGTTTTGAGGATTAACCATTTAATCATATGATTATGAATCATATGGTACTGGTGAATCATCTATCTATTACTTTATATTAAAGCAGGAACTTCCACATGCTGAGGTGGATTACTCCACATTCGTCATTTCAAAATGCCAAATCGTTGTTCACTTTTGCATTTTTTTCCCCTACTCTCATGTGCTTACCCATTTCCACTTCTCCTTTCTTCCCATACCTCACCATCTCCAACTGCTCCATCACGTGTTCTGCAAATTCCTTCGTTCTCCGCTTCGTTGCCTTTCCTCCTCCCCAAAACGCATCTTCCGAGTTCCATCCTCCCCGCATTCTCAACTACGGAATCGTCGCCTCCTCTCACACTTCACCGTCAGCCAACAACCGTTTCCCCCTCTCATCCCTGTCCCGAGCTGTATTTTCCCACCTACAGCTGTCGTTCTGCAGATCTTCCTGCATGGTGCACCAACAACTACGGCCTGCCCGTCTCCCCATCCTCCTCCTTGCCACTGCGTTGGCTGTACAGGTAATTTCTTCCTTCCTCTCCATATTCCGACTTTTAATTTCTTCTGCTCCGACTGATTCCAACTTACTGTGCATCTTCAGTTGGTGTAATTCTAACCTCTGTAAAGTGTAGGGTTGTTAGTGTGAACTAAATTTTTGGCACCGATTTATTATTTTTGATTGTAAATGGTGCAGTACGAAATATGGATTGTATAAGTAAAATTTATAGTTCGTTCTCGGCGGTGATGAGGTAGGTAGATTTGATTGATTATCCACTCAATTTGACCATGTCTTATTCTGAGTCTAGGACTATGATTTTTTTTGTACTATTGATGAACAAATAGATGGTTGGGACACTTTGAGTTGGCAATTATTAAATGTAATGGCTGCTTTAACAAGCTGTATGGAACAAATTATATTAGCAGGAGAAATGAATACAATTGAAATTGAAAGATCATTGATAACAAAAGGAAACAATCTGCATATGTTCTAAATAGTAATAGCACAAACAAAGGTAGTTACTGACTACAAAGTGAGCAGTGATGACAAATATGGACTATATTTTGAGACAATACATAGGTTCAATGTTGAGTACAAAGATAGTTATAACCACCAAGTTGAGGGTAAAATTCAGCAATAGAACATAGAAGTGAACCAAACTTAGCTTCCCATTCAACAACAAGATTTTATCAACTGGATACCATGGCTGTATGCCTGTTTATAAAAATATAACTTTTAAAACTGTACAGCAGTAATAGAGCGAACAAAATTTTCTTCCACAAACCATAATGACTCTTATTTGGACTAACCCTAACTGCTGCAATAAACATTTATATGTTCCTGCTGTATTCTGAGTGCAGTGTTACTGGTACCAGTTTTGGTACACGTCACCAAGGATCTTCATCAATAGTTACGTTACATAGTGATTGCACCAATTAAAGGCCGGATTTGGTTATGCACGCAGTGCCTCTCTGTATGGTGGGGGTGTTTCTTGGCACACAAAGTTTCTGATTCCTCAGTCTACAGGTCCACAGATATAAGGTTTACGAGTACACAATCTACGGGTCGAAGTACGTGTATCTTTCATCTTTTTCTTGGTTTTATTCATTCCGAACATGCCTATTTTTACTGACTACAAAATGACAGTTTTCTTCTATGTTTCTTATACTCCTTCCGACCTCCGCCTACTTTATGGTCTTAATGCAAACTGGATGAATGTTGCATAGGTTGTTGTTTATTTATCGCCCAACTATGGAAGGCTGGATGGTATATTTTGCTGCCAGACATTAGCATGTTGCACACGCGTGCATGTCAGCAGTCGGTACGCATGCTTTTCATACCATCTTTGAACACACTCTTGTACCGTTTGCAACTACATTAAGGTTTCTTTACTTTCTGAATGCTGTCATATTGATGTTACTCTATTTGTCCTGAGGCTGGATTAATTTGTATACCCAGGTGTGCATGTCTGCTAGAGTGAGATGCAGACTGCTACTAAGATGGAAACGGGCAAAAAAATATCATACAACCAGATGGATGAGGTGCAGCAACTGTTGTCATGATTTCATAGACATGTCCCTGCATAATTTCACTGACTTTCTTTATCGACGTCATGAGGAGGAAGCTATCAAATTGATTTCTGTCGACCGATCTTGCCGTCGACAGAGTTAGTATCCTTTAACTACCCTTTCTTTCCATTCGGCTATGCATACTATACAAGACCATTAATGAATTGTGTTTTTCTGTTTGCAGTCTGTTAGATAAATCGGCATAACAGACTTCAAAAACCGAGGCACAAAAAATTGAGGACAACAACTATGGGTAAGACTGATTTTATTCTTCCACTACTATGTGACATTGATAGAACACCGAACGTCTCCTGCACACTATGTCCGTTGCAGGTTATTCCATGTTTTTGATGTTATTAGCATTGTTATATGTTGTTACAGAAAACCATCAGCTGAAGGGTGCCCCCCCCGACTCATTGCCTGCATCATTTGACTTAGCTCAACGAGGGAACGGCATAACTTTGTCTGCTGCATCACAATTTACCCGTCTTTCTGCAGTTGGGAATTACGTGAGGCGTATGTAGCGTACATTTACTTGGTTAATGTAAAATGCATGGACTGTTCAAACAGTTTCATAATATTTTTGCAAAATATGCAGGTAGAATGTTTTCTGCACACAGTTTTGGCCCACCTTCAAGCACATGTTCATACTGTGGAGCAATGCTTTGGTTTGAAGAAAGAGTAAAAAAGGGGAGTACAAATTCAAACCCTAAATTTTCAATATGTTGTCAGAAGGGAAAGGTTCAGCTTCCGTCCTACCAGCCAGCCCCCGGTTATTTAATGGACCTTCTGGACTACAATGGAGGATCTGTTTCAAAAGAATTTCGACGACATATACGAGTTTATAATTCTATTTTTGCTTTCACCTCAATGGGTGGGAATGTTGATATCTCCATCAACAACAGTCGTGGTCCGTATGTTTTTAGACTGAACGATCAAAACCACCATCGAATTGGCTCGCTTCTTCCGATGACAGGTAAACCAAAATTTGCTCAGTTATATTTCTATGACACCAGTAATGAAGTCAATAATCGGGTTTTGGTGTGCGAGGAAAGTGTGGCGCAAAATTTAAATGTGGGTATTGTCAACAGTTTAATATGCATGTTCAACCAGTGTAGCGAGTTGGCCAAAGTGTTTAGAATGGCTAGAGAAAGATTTCATGCGTTGGAATACCAGCCTATTACCGTCAGACTGCTTGAGAGACATTGTAGGGATGGACGGCAGTACAATTTACCAACTTCGTCAGAGATTGCAGCATTGATTGATAACTCAAATGTGGATTCGTGTGGCTGTCGTGATATTGTGATTGAAGATCGGAATGGGGTACTGAAAAGGATTAGTGAAAAGCACCCTTCTTTTATGTCTATGCAATATCCGCTTTTATTTCCTTATGGTGAGGATGGTTTCAGGTGTGGTATACAATATAGAGAATTTGATGTACATTTAGAAACTAAAAGAACGACCGTGACAATGTGGGAATATTACGCGTATGTTATTCAGCGCAGAGTAGAAGATGGCTCCATTCTGTTGTGGGGTGGTAGGCTTTTCCACCAGTTCATTGTAGACAGTTACACATGTATTGAAGAAGACAGACTATCGTGGGTAAAGAGTAACCAAAGTACATTACGATGCGAACTGTACAAGGGTCTGTAAGATGCTATTACAGCCGGTGACACAAGTGCACGCGCAATAGGAAGAAAAATTGTTTTACCCTCCTCTTTCACATGAGGTCCGAGGTACATGGAGCAAAACTACCAAGATGCTATGGCCATCTGTCGGTGGGCGGGATCACCAGATTATTTTGTAACGTTTACGTGCAACCCAAAGTGGCCTGAGATTGAAATGGCTTTACTCAACATCCCCTGTCAGAAAGCTGAGGATAGACCGGACATTGTTTCTTGTGTTTTCCACATGAAGCTTATGGAGCTATTGCGCGACATAAAGACAGAATGTCATTTTGGTAAAGTCAAAGCACGTAAGTTTGACAAATTCTTACTATTTTCACACGTTATTTAAATGAGCTTTCGCCGACTTAGCTTATATTTTTTTTCAAATTTTTTTTCCAGTTGTTTACACAATTGAATTTCAGAAAAGGGGACTATCGCATGCTCATATACTTATATTTGTGTTTGGCGATCAGAGACAAAACACTGTTAGCCAAGTTGATGCAGTGATTAGTGCTGAGATACCAGATAAACATGCGGATCCGTTTGCTTATTAGTTGGTGTGTCAATACATGATTCACGGTCCATGCGGTTACAAAAAATCCTGGATGTGCTTGCATGGTGGAAGGTTGTTGCTCCAAGCATTATCCTAAACAGTATAGGAGTGAAACCAATTTTGACAAATTTGGATTTCCTATGTACAGACGATGCAACAATGGGTTGTCAACCGAGACGTCAAATGGGTTTGTGCAGGACAATGGTTGGGTTATACCTCATAATGTTGATTTAGTTGTCAAATATCAAGCACATATCAATGTAGAGATATGCAACAGAGCAAGGTCTGTAAAATACCTATTTAAGTACATCAACAAGGGGCATGATATAGCAACTGTTGTTATTGAAGATAGTGTAAACAAAGAATGCACGTTAGTTCGGGAAGTTGATGAAGTAAAAACTTATTTGGACTGCAGATATATTTCAGCTTCAGAAGCATCGTGGCGAATTTTTGAGTTTGATGTTCAGTACCGCACTCCGGTGGTGGAGAGGTTAATGTTTCATTTACCGGGAGAGCAAACTGTGTATTTTGATGAAACAAACCATTTAAATGACGTACAAGGCATGAATAATCTATGCAAAACTATGTTCACGCAGTGGTTGGGGACCAACAGAATGTGTCACTCAGCTCGCCAACTTACATATGTCGATTTTCCTACTAAGTGGGTATGGGATAAGTCCACTAAGGAGTGGAGGATGAGGCAGAAAGGAGAGTGTATAGGTTGGATTTATTATGCACATCCTACGTCAGGGGAGAGGTTTTATATGCGTATGCTTTTAAATATTGTTCGTGGCCCTACATGCTATGAAGACATTAGAGCAGTAAATGGTGTTGTTTTCAACACCTTCAAAGACGCATGCCTTGCACGGGGTTTGTTAGACGATGACAATGAGTGGGATGAGGCATTGACCGAAGCTGCTTCATGGGCTTCTCCGAACTGTATGCGAGAAATGTTTGCAACATTGTTGTGTTTTTGTGAGGTTTCAAATGCGAAGCAACTGTGGGATAAACATTGGGAGAAGTGTAGCGAGGATATGGAATGGAGGTACGCATGCAGGAACGGTTGTCAGTCACAGGAGATGTGTTCGAATAAGGTCAGATCATAAGCGCTAATTGCTTTGGAAAAGATTATGCTCAGAAACAATAGATCGGTGACAGAGTTTTGCTCGGTAACGGAAGTTGACCTTGCAGATTTTCATTCGGTCGATAACACACTTCTAGACGATGAAATGGACTACGATTGTGATTTATTACACATGGAAGCACTACAGTCAGTGCCATTACTAAATTCAGAGCAGAAAATGGTTTTTGACGCCATAGTTTACTCTGTTTGTAACCGTAGAGGAGGTTTTTATTTTGTCTACGGAAGTGGAGGGACAGGGAAGACATTTTTATGGAATACTTTAGCCTGCACTATGCGAGCGAAAAGTAGAATTGTGTTGGCGGTAGCATCTTCTGGCATTGCATCGCTTTTGCTTCCCGGAGGATGAACTGTACATTCGAAGTTCAAAATTCCTATGAACCTCGATGACATGTCAACCTGCAATATCTCCAAGCAGTCGTGTTTGGCTGATTTACTTAGACGTATGGATTTGATTATTTGGGATGAGGCTCCTATGGTTCACTGAAATGCACTTGAGGCATTTGAGAAGTCATTGTCAGATATAGCCTCTTCCGACTCGAATAATGATGTTGGTCAAATTTTTGGAGGAAAGACGGTTGTACTGGGTGGAGATTTCAGGCAGACACTGCCTGTTGTTCGTAAAGGCACCAGAGAGATGATTGTACGCTCTGCTATAAGTTTTTCGCCGTTGTGGCAACGGTGCAAAGTTTTCACTCTAACAATGAATATGAGATTGAAAAATAACAGCTTATCAAATGATGAAAGTTCGAAACTGTCATCATTTTCTAACTGGATATTAAACGTGGGCGAAGGGAAGGTGAGGTCTATGTCCTTAGATGTTGGTTGAAGAACCTACGTGGATTCAGATACCCGATGAATATCTTATACCGGATGCAGATAATGCCATTCATGCAATCGTGGAAATAACGTATCCTGATTTGGATACGAATATATTAAAAAAATCCTATTTGCAAGAAAGGTGTATTTTGGCTCCAACAAATGATTGCGTTGAAGAAATTAATTCGTATGCAATAGATCTCATAAGTGGTACCATGCAAACTTATTACAGCGCAGATTCAATCAGCCCTGTGTCTGATAAACCGAAGAACATCATCTTCTGTATCCTCCTGAATTTTTAAACACGTTAAAACTTTCAGGCCTACCGAACCATGAGTTACGTTTAAAGGTGGGTGTGCCAATAATGTTGATGAGGAATCTTAACCAGAGTCTAGGTTTATGCAATGGAACGAGATTAATTGTTGTGCAACTGTCAAAAAAGGTTATTGAAGCTGAGATTGTAATGGGGAAGAATGTGGGTAGGAAAGTATTGATTCCTAGAATAGTTTTAACCTCCGATGACACGAAGTGGCCATTTGTCCTGCGTCGACGTCAATTCCCTATTAAAGTTTGTTTTGCAATGACAATTAACAAAAGCCAAGGTCAAACTTTGGAACAGGTTGGAATTTATTTGCCAAGGCCAGTTTTTACACATGGACAACTTTACGTAGCACTGTCTAGAACGACGTCTATGTCCGGGCTGAAGATATTGCTTGGGACTACTAAACCGGGTTTTCAAAATTACACGCAGAACGTTGTATACAGGGAAGTCTTCAGAAATATTTCTGGTATGATTTTTTTTATCCGTCATTCATAATTTTAAAGTACCGATTTTAAAGATCACTTACAGCTAATGTGAACTGATGTTCAATGTGTTTCAAATTATATAGGTATGGAAGGCGCAGACGAACCCGTTGATGATTTCTAACTGACGTTGCGTAATTCTGACAATGGTATAAGGTAATTTGGTTACAGACAAGAGTTTAATACACACTATTAAATCTATGTATTGTTTACCGAGTCTGCAGTTTTTGGACTGATCAGACATTAACTATGATAAATTTGTGCATATGTGTATGGTGTATTAGCACTTTTTTTATTGCTACAGAAACACCATCCTAATAAAAAAACATGTAGCAGTGCCATGGTTATATCACTATCATCACAAACTATATTGCACTACTGGCGTACTTTGTTTACCTGCCTGATTTGCACATGATATACTTGGCTGATAATGCCAATCTACCACACAATGTGTATTAGTGACTTCATTATCACTGTGCGCTGCCTTATCCCATAGTACTCTGAACTATGGTCCAGGCTGTTCCCTACATGCTACGACCGCTTATTGATTATTAGAAGGACGTTTCTTACTTAAGTTCAATCTATCCAAATTCCTTTTGTTTACCTTCGTGTATCATTTATTTGTTAATTTTTAATCTTTGTATCATTGTCCTGCCATACTCCGAACACTTTCGCTATAGCATTTACGGCCTGACTCCACTTAGAAATACATGCATACATAAAATATTTCAGTGGAATGTACAATCAGTTTTGTTGACGAGCTATGCATTTTTGATCATATACGTTTCTAACTAGCGTCATAAATTTCTTTGCAGAATGGTTGACGAGTTGAAAACATTCGTACCTGTAAAACCGCGCTGATTGTGGATAATGACGACTGAGGAAACTTAAATGTTTTCGAAGTCCAAAACTGGCAAACCTTTACCACATGCATTGTTTATATTATATTCTACCTTTTTTATGTACTTTCGGGAATTCGACCTTTGTACTGACAGTGTGCTTTTTAATTACTTATAATTTTTAGCAGCCGCTATTAGTTTGTACCAACCACTAGGCATGTTCGGCTTTCCTCTGATTATGTTTTACTCCCGTTTAGTACTTTAATGTTTCACACTGCCTGAATTTTTACAATCAAAATTTTGCACAGTCAGATCTGGGCAGTGAATCACTTGGTGGATAACAAGGTACAGTTACATTACTTTTGTGCAACAAATGTATGTTAATTTATTGGCACATACAACATTGAAATTGCATAATTTTGGTTGACTACTATGTGTTGGCAAGAGTTGACACTACTTCCTGTTAACTAAGTTTGATCACCCTTCTTTTTCCTTGCCATACATGAAGATACAGTGAATGTGTTGAACGTAATATGATATATTAAAAGAAATATAATTATATTGTACATTGTTTTATTACTATGAAATTACATGGCAATGAATCCTCAATTTTTCTTCTCTGTAAGTATGGCTACGCTGTTCGATCTTCTAAACCACTAATTATCTTTCGAGAATATGCGTGAAGTCAAGCCATTATGGAACATAAGGCCAACACCATACACGTAGTTAATTGACACAGTGATACACCATAGACCGGTAATGTGTTTGTGTACATGTGACATCATACCAGTTTTGTCTTACCGTGTCCTACTCAACAATGCAGTTTTGGAACAGCTGTTATATGCTTAACTGGGAGGTAAGAACCAGCGTATTTGAATCTCAACTCTCATAAATTTTTCTGCTGTGGCAATTCTACCCGCAACATGACGTACCAATTTCTCTTCTGCATGCAACACAATTTCCATCCACTCCTTAGCCCTTACTTGGATATCATATTTCTCACGTTTTCGCACAACGTGTCTTCCTGTTAACACGTTGCTGAACTCAACATATACCTACTGCTTACTACCCAGTATTTGTGGACCTGACTACCAGTTTTGTCTGACTCTTCAACGCATGAACAGTAGTCAGAAATCTGTATGCATGTAACTGTAATAAAAGACTACAATCGTGGGATCATAATTTGATTGGCTTAGGAAACAGTAAAACTGATTTACACCATTATTTTACACGCATTTATATTTTTAGCTACATGAACCAATGGTTACAGCCGTTGATTAGTCAGTGGCTAACACGTACTTACTAAAATAAGTGGGTAAGAATGTTTTACCCCCAGCAAATTATAGAACCGCAGAACAAACTCATAGCACGAACTTTGCCCACACGTAACACCATCCATCAATCTATTACATCAATATTGGAAACAAAGTGTGACATTCGTACTTTTTTTTCCAACAGCGGGTTACTCACAAACTGTAATGCGGTTTAAATAACCACAGCCGCAAAAAGTGGGAACTGTTGTGTTACGTGCACAAACAGTTTAACCACGTTCCTGCTGAAAACACATTTTCATTAACATAGTGCACTTTTCTTCCTACATTTCATACACTACCAGCAACTTCTACCTTCCCTCTCAACTTACTTACTGAAATGGATGGAAACAACCTATTGCTTTCGGAACTGGTGTTTGGTACAAATTGGAATACCGTCCGTGTCTGAGTGGCTAGGCTATGGAAATTGATCAGTCAGGGAACAAACGAAGTTTACGCATTAAACATGCAGTTTATCGACAGCGAGGTACTGTACTAACTACTGTTGTTGTTTAGTCGGCTGGTATGATTTTTTTCCCTCCTATCACCCAGTGGATATTCGTGCACCTAAGTAAACACATTAAATCGCATCTGCAGCAGGAGTAGTAACAATTTTCATCACGCTTAACTTTGTACCCCACTCGTGCCGCCTCTGGTCAACAGTAATGCATTGATGCTCATTTGTCTGCGCATGTATGTAAATCAATATGTTTTTTTAACTTGCATTACCACACTGGGAACTGTCTACTGTACGGTTGTGAGGTGACCCCAAAACCATTTAATGCCATGTATGTACTTTACAGCTGTTTATTACCATTTCTCAAAACTTGATGTGGGCTCCTTGACCAATTGGTACGTACCATAGACGAGCCGTCCTTTATCTTTTAACGCACCGTCCCTACTCGCCATAATACAATGTAAATTCCGCTGCAACTCTGCGTGCTCCAAAATGCATTTGTTTCTTTACGTCGGCATGTGGATTAATCAACGTATCACAACCTATCCCCTCCAACTGAAAATAAATTTTCATTGTGACAGGGAAATGAGAAGGTGGCGTCAGTTCGAAAACATATGCTGCGTCAGTTTGAAAGGGTGTTTGAAGAACCTTCGATGTACGATATAACCCGGTTCAATGTCCAAAAAGCGGAAACAACGTACAGAACTGTACATGACGACTGGATAATAGTCCTACGAACTGATACCCGGGCGGTCAAGGTAGCAGATGCAGTGGACAAAATACCACATTATAAGTATGCCTTTGCTGATGAAAGCACACTTATAACCCTGCTGTGCCGTATAGATAATCTTACGGGTACTTTTATTCCCCCTCTATACATATCGTCTATTTGCATTAAATAACATTTTTTGCTCATGACGTACACTTGTGATGTATTACAGATTTGGGTGGCATACTGCGTGCTGTGACTAATGTATTTGCTGTAACTTCTAAAAGCGGAACCCAAACACTGAAACGAGAGTTGCATGTGGAAAGCAATAGGTTCGACCATTTTATCTTTTTTTTCAACAACTCTATCTTTGTACTAATTTTATTCACCGTATAGTGGAAATACAAGTGTTGTGTCACTTTGGGGGAGCCAACGGGATTTGATAGACCAAAGCGTGGTAGACAAGTTTGAACACCCACCTACGGTTGTTGTCACCTCCCTGACGGTTGCAACATATGGCCGTACGTTACTGATCGCTGTACTTGCTTTCCAGCAGCACAAAACAATTGCCCTCTAATTCAAATTTTTCTTTATCAGGTGCGTTTACATTTAATTCTACCAAAGCAACGAAAATATATCTGGACATTGATTTACCTGAGCTAACTGCCGTCAAAAGCAGGTATGCTTCCTACACATAACTTACATGTTTGACTCTTTGATTTCATTTGCCACTGTTTATTTACACCGCGTAGATCCAACCACCATGATGGAAAAAAAATTGAGTTCATAGACCACTCTGCTTCTAACCGTGCTACTGTGTCAGAAAGAATTAACACTACGCTCACCCAGTTACTGAATGATGTTAGGTCTGCAAACTGTCAGGTACGTTGCTGTTCAACCTACTACACGGATAACCATAACAGTTGACCACCCCCATGCATCCCATTCCACTGATTGATAATAATTTTTTTCACCCTATCATTTACGTACTGTTTGTAGTCTACGCATTTACCAGTATACACAACACAAAAAAAAAACCATAATCTACTTGTCGTCTTATCTTCAATATTTGCATTTTTTGACTCAAACATTTATGCCGATATGAGTAATAACTTCTTTCCACAACAATATTATTAAGGGTAAAATATATATCGTTCCCGCAACTATTGTGAAGTTGAAAAGTTCAACTTGGAGCTATCTTTCATGTGCACTCTGCAAATCAATGGTTCACTTTGAGGGAACAAACTATTTCTGCTCTGGATGCCACCATATGGCTGCCCACCCCGTAAACAGGTAACAGTTGACGAATTCTTTGGTCAAATTTTTTCCGACATTAATTACTATCGCCAAAAAATTTGTTCCTTAGGTACCGCTTAGCTGTTGACATACTAGACTCCTTTACGTCCACTACTATTACCGCTTTTGACAAGGAAGCCGAATGGGTACTAGGACATAAAGTTGACGACATGCTTGCCATTCTTCATTCGATATAAAAAACATCTTCATAGATTTTACTACTGTGTTGTTTTTCTCCACTGAATGTACAAAAGACATCTCATATACATGCCCCTGCGTTCCACGTCTGCACAAGTACACTGACAACAACACCGTTTACTACATGATGTCCAAACATTGTTCCCCTACTTAAACTACTAAATAATGCAGGAAAATGGGGTACAAAAAATTGAAAAGATTTTCCATCACATCGCGGGATCTGAAGCGATATTTGAATTTAGACCAAGTAATTATGAGATCAATAATCCAGACGCTTACCTCACGGCTAGGAAAATCTCAAAAAACGTCGTAGTAAAAGAGACGGTATGTTATCAAAATCAATAGTCTATTAATTTCTAATTTATGCACTCACCTTCTCACTGTTGGTTGCGTGTTATGTTCTTATACATTTTTTTAACTTTACAGTTAACTCCATCTAGCGATCAAAGTTCTAACTTAGATTGCATCTCAAATACGGGTAACCATACCATACATTCCAACTTAGACGTCAAAGGAAAAAACAGATTGCTCAGGTTTTATTATACTCTTAGACGCTATGTTGTCCACAATCAATTTGTTGCATATCAGTGACAGATTGTTTTGATTGTTAGGACGACGTCACTACGGATCATCCGACAAAACAGACTTCCAATCCACCGCTGCATAGAAAGAGAGTACGAGGACGAAATGCAATTCATGTACGTATTTTTAGACTTTTTTCCTGATCCACTTATTATTCCTCTTCAGTAGTAAACGTCTATTAAATGTGAAGACTGACTTCCCATTGTACATCCTTCTCTGTGTTGTTTTACTGGCTAACAATACCTGTCTGTGTCCCTACCAAATTATGCATGGTTACTGTACTTAAAAATATCTGTATTTCGAAATGTAATACCTTTCCACAATATCCTTTCTCCTCATGTGTTAACTTCATCTGCAAACCTGTTTCTACTTCAAACCGTTTCTTACTAACAAAGGTAAACAATATCTAACTTCCCTTATACACAGGATGATGATATGGATCAATGTGCTGCAGCAGCTCATGGGATCAAGCTTCGTGAGAAAAGCAAAAAAATTAGTATTCAGCAGTTTATGATTTCATGTACAGTGTAGTTACGTTTTTTTAGCTTGCAGCAGTTTCCCTCTGTTTGCTGCTTTTCTTTTTTTATTCTGCAGTATCAAACATATTTAATTAAGCAAGAATGAAAATATTGTACCTACTTCTTCGTCAACCACCGTTTCAGCATTTCAGTTGTTACTTCACTATGCTGTAAGAATATTTAGATGTGCGAAAGTTTGATGATGCTGTGATTCTGCATGGTTACAACGCTTTACTTCTGCAGTTCAATAGGTAGGCTGCGTTTGAGTTTTCACCAAACATTGGGTGGAAGCTTTGGCTTCAGACAGTCAGTATTTTACCACACATGACATGCTGACCATAAATATGTACTGTGTACGTGTTAGCACAAATTACGAGCAACTTGGGCGTGTTTTCATATTTGCGTTTATGTCAGTTTCATTGCAGTCAGACTATATTATAAATGTATTCCTTATTTACCACTAGATCAGTATGATTTAGTCAATTCAGTGCATAAAATGTAAATTGGATATCTACTATCTATAGTTTGGAGAAATATCATGTTTCTCATTTTCATGACTTCTGGGACAATCGAAGACCAAAAAAGATATTTTTAACTTCTATCTTTCAGTTTTATGTATTGCTGTAAAATGAAAGTTCAGCATATAGAGAGTTTTTTTTTGTATTTTAAGAGATATATCATCGTACTATTTCAATGATCAACTGAAAATAGTCCTATTAAATGACTACTCACAATTTATACGTGCCACGTTTTTGATGTTCTGATGTGATTAAAGATTTAAAAAAATAAGACCATACTTACAATTCTGTAACATTTTATACTGTTTATGCACAGGTTTTGATTCTAAAATATATGTACTAATAGCAAATTTGTCTACTAGGCTCGATGGTTGCTTATGAAATGTTAATCTACACTTATTTTAGATTTACCGGCTCAATAACTACCAGAGTTAAATTGATAGACAGCAACCAAGGTGGACAGGGATGCACCGCTATAGAAATGTGAACTCAACAATTGTAGAGCTGCTGAATGACCGCTAAAGTACCGGCTGCAGGGTGTGCTGAATACTAATCAAAATGTAAGGATCTGTTTTAGGAAAAGTTCATGAGTATAACTATTAACACTGTTTTACTGAAAAACAGTGTTAACATGCTCTATATATGTTCAAAGACCCTATTTATAACATGATTTAATTTTTACGTTCTATTTTTTTCCTTAGTGTAAAATAAGGGCCAGTACTTTGATACTAAAACAAGAAAGACTTATATTTTACAATGGAAATACGAAAGGAGCAGTATAAGTGATATATTATGCCCAGAAAGTCGCATCATTATGAAGAAAGAAAGGGGTAGAAAATAGAAAAGGAAAGAAGAAAGAAAGAAACAACAACAACGATCTCACAGCGGAACGAATAAATTATATTAATAACATAAACTATTACATAGTATACAACAATTTACAGAGTTACACAGCATATACATCACTTACTAGACAGTTATAAACATCTGTCTAGACATTACAACTCAAATACAAGACAAGACACTATCACAGATATCAACACAGCGGAATACTATATCTACGAACGCCGAAGCCTCCTGCTCCATTGCTCCTCCAGAATATTCGTCAAAGCTAAACCTGAATCCCTTGACTACTCGTAAAAATTTGAGTACCCAAGAGTTTATAAAACAGAAATAAACACTTGGGTCAGACATGGGTCTGGTGTGAGTAAACGGGTTAAAATTGTTTAACTTCAAAACCTTTTGAAAACAAAGGTATCACATAAGACTTCCCACACATAAACATGGAAAAGTTTTTACCTTACGCTAACCAAAACATTTGATAGGAAATCCAGTTATATTATAATAGGGTCTAGGGTTTTCAAGTAAAATACAGAAATAGCTGAAATGCTTACATCTCACATTTCAACATAGTTGGGCACAACTAATACGTACGGCACTTATTGGAGTTTGGATTCCATACAATGGCAGGGCTACTGGGGTACCGCCCGTCACAGTACGTGGCCTAGATCACCGTACCGAGGAGTACGCCCGCTCACCTGCAACACAAAGCCGGAACCATCCCTTACTGGATAATTCCGAACAAGATAACCCCGTAGTTGGCGCGACCAACCACACACTAAGCCGAATAAAAAGAAAAGGGACCTCTAGACAGGGATCTATCTTGCTCTCAGTGGGTGCTACCCACGAAGCCTTGCTGCACCTCCCCTGTTTTAGCCATTCCCGGTTGATGAGGCTTGAGGTTACGATTACCTTTAATCAGAACATATCACTTAGAATGCTCATCGTCCGCCTGACGATGTGCTGAAAGCATTCAATCCATACAAGTTCGTTCCGGGTTCGAACGAAACCGAAGGCATTATCTCGTTACACTCGTTTTGGAATCACCCTCAGAGTTAACGACAATAACCCTTGCACTTTGAATCTTCATCTTCACTTGAGATTCACGACCTATCGTTAATTTGGATCGATGTGGTATTCGGGTCTCCAGACCTGGAATTCCGGTATACGGAAACCCGATCCCGGTCTCATCGAAATCCAAAACGTATCTTTTAAGGCCAAGTTGTTTAAAGGTTTAAACATTTAAACTTATATTCAGGATGATATAAACAGATAGATAAATCATATTATCACAATAGATAATTCATATCAACATTCATCTCACAAAGCGGCATATCACAAATATAATATCCAAATCATCCAGTATCAACCAATCACCCAATATCAGTCAATCATCGACCAATCATCCAATATCAACTATCCAATATTAATCAATCATCCATAAGCAGAATTGATTAACTCTTAATCAATTGGATTACCTAAATTCTTTTCCATTTATTTATTTCAAATAAATAAATTAATCATCTCTAATGATCTTCTTTAATTAATTAATCTTCCTTGATTAATTATACTTTAATTACATTCAAGTAATATTCCTTAACCATATATAGTAATTAACCTTTAATTACTATCATTAATTACAATAATTAATGATCCTTCATTTGCTTCCATTAATTAATTAATTAATTAATTATTTGCATTAATCCTCAATTAATTATAATCAATTAATCATACTTAAATTAATTACTTTTATTAATCATTGATTAATTTTATTAATTAATAATCCTCTAATTACTTCATTAATTAAGTACCTTCTAGTTAATTAAATAATTAATTTTTAATTAACTACATTCATTAATTATCCTTAATTAATCATAAACAGTAATTAACAATTTGTAATTACTTATCTTAATTAATTACTTCTCAATTAATTATATTAACCTTGATTAATTAATCTAATTAATTAATCTTTAATTACTTGATTAAGAAATTATTAATCAATTAATTAACCTTAATTAATTACTTTATTAATTAATTACCATTTTAATTAATTACCCTTAGTAATTATCCTCAAATTAATCACATTCCTTAATTAATTAATCACTTTAATTACTTAACTAAAATAATTAAGTAATTAACTTTTAATTACTTATATAAGTAATTATCTTCTAATTACTTCCATTAATAATCTTGATTACTTTCTTAATTAATTACCTTAACAAGTAATTAATCCCATCATTAAATAAATAAGATTTACAAAATTGGTTTGTTTTATTTCTTTTAAATATTTCTTGATAATATAATCTCTTGTTGAAATTATAAAATATGTTATTTTCAAATAATAAGTATAATGTATTATTTTTAATATGTATGAATTTTAAAAGACTATAGAATTGTTATTTTTAAATTGATAAATAATTGTATATTTTAATTGAATCTTAGGATCTAATTTAACTTGAATTTGAATTTAAGTTTTGAAATTCAAAAGAATAGATATTTAAATTGTTTTGGATTTTAGAATATTTGTATAAACTTTTATGTATAAAATATAATTAGTTTTTGTTTCTCTTTAAAAAGTAATATATATATATAGATAAGTGTCTAATAAATTAAGAAAAAGACTTTTATTTACTTTTAAAATAATAAAAAAATATGAATAATTACTTAAAAGACATGTGTCTTTATCTAAAGCTTTATTTTAACACTTGTAATTTAAGTAACAAGTATATGTGACAAGTGTCTTAATTATGTTCATTTTCTTTTATTTTTATAAAATCATAAATTTATTTATATAAACATATACATTTCCTTTACTTCATTCTTTCAAATTTCTTTTCAAAAACAAGAAACTCAAAACCTTTTTCTCTAATAAAAATCTGAAAACCAGTTTCAAGATTTTCAAAATATAAGGCTCTGTCTCCATTTTAATGGTGAGTAACATTTTTACTTAAATTAACTTAGGTAATTATGATAACTCTGTGATAAATAGTGTTTGGATGTGAATGTTTGTAGATGATTTTGAATATACATGAATGTATATAGGTGTGCATGTATGATATTGTTCTCTGTTCTGTTTTTGCCCAGACTTAAGAAATTCTTTTAAAAATCTCTTACCTCTGTATTTAGTTTTTGTAAGGACATAATTTACAAACAAAATATGATTGATTTGTAATAAACTAAAGTTTAAAGGTTTTAATTAAGTCAAAACTTTAGCCTGAGTGCCTCTGTAAATTAAAATAACAGTGCATGTTATAAAAATGTAAAAATTCGAACTGGGTAATTAATAGATTCAGGATTATATATGGAATAGATAGGCTATAACATGATTTTTAACATTAATATCATAGTTTTTAGTCTAGTATAATAAGAGCAGTTCTGGTTTAAGTCAGAAGTTTGTCCGCATCTAAAGGTTGAGTTTTCTTATCGACTGGATTCCAAGAGTGATATCGGTGGTTCAGTCTAGTGGAAGGATGTTTCCTAGAGATGGAGTTGGAGGAGTTCTGGTGGACGGCTTTGCGAAGACGAGGCGATGACAGGTGGTTGGTTGGTCGCGAGTGATGTTGCCAGGTTTGGTCAGTAGTGATGGGTTCTTGTTCCAGGTTGGATGAATGCTCGAATTTGAATTCGAGTAGGAATCGAAGAAGGGATTGTCATATTCTGGTTCGTGAGTGATAGTCGAGATGATGGAGTCGTCGTCGATGATCGGAGTGCCGTAGGTGACCGTGCACGTGCACACGATCGTGAATGTGTATGGGTGAAGTCTGGGTTTTGAGGAGAGGAAGGTCTCGAGATTTTCAAGTGTTTTTGCGTGAGAGACTCGAAGTTTTTAGGCAGGCGACTCGAAGTAAATTATGGTGGGCTCGAGTGCTTTTGTGTTGCCTGTTTTTATTAAAACCTGTCAGTTTAAATTAAACTAAATTTAATTTGAAAATAAGTTTAAATCTAAGTGTAATCTGGAATCTAATTTAAATCTAGATCTCATATTTGAAATGGAAGAAAGTTTTTAAATTAAATTGTTTTAATAATTTTAATTGTTTAAAATGTATATTATATGGTTAGAATTTAAAAGTAAATTTGATTTAAATTCTTTAAGTTCTTTTATAAGATGAGTAATTCTTTAACATGAAAAATAAAAGAGTTTTAGAAATGTTGTTTAAAACGTTGTTAAAGATAATTTGTTTTCATTTTAAATCTTTAAATTTAAAATGAAATTTTGAAGGTAAAATTAAAGTAAATTGATTTAAAATACTTTGTAAGTGATAACTTGATTATTAATAAGAACAAAGTTTTATCTTAAAGTAAATTAGAATTTAAAGATTTGTGTTCATTAAATTTATAAGGAAATTTAATAGATAATTAATTTAATTTGATTAATTAATCATTTGGATTAATTAAATAGGTAATTAAAGGTTTAAACTAATTTATTTATGATTAAGGTTAATTAATTAGGAATAATTAATTTATAATTGAGGATTATAAATTAGAGTATTAATTAATGATTAAGAATTAATTAATAGAGTAATTAAGTATTAATTAAGTTATGGCTAACACTTAATTAATTTGGTAATTAGAGATTAATAAATTGGTTATTAAGATTTATTAATTTAGAATTAATAATATTAATATAAGTTAATTACTTAAGGAAAGTAATTAAATAATAGTTAATGAGGTCATTAACTATGGGTTATTAAATAATGAATTAATAGGATTAATTTTAATAGTTAATTAGATTAATTAATTTAAAGATAATCAATTATAGAATTTGTTTAAATGTAATTACTTATTGGAAGTAATTAAGAATTAATTACTTATTGTAATTAATTGAAGTTAATTGATTTAGTTAAGTTAATTAATTAAGTTTAATTAATTTAGAATAATCAAGAGATGATTTGATAATAATTACTTAATGTAATTATTAAGGTAAGTTTATTTAGAGAAGTAAATAATATGATAATTACTGGAAGTAATTAGTTGAATAATGATTTTATTAATAGAAGTAATTTGAGTTAATTACTTTGAATAATTAATCAAGGGATTAATTAAAGAATTAATTAAGGAGTAATTAATTTAGTTAATGACAGTAATTAAGGGTAATTAATTACTGATTGAAGAGTAATCAAGGTGATTAATAAATGTTGTTTAATTAAAGATTAATTACTTAATGTAATTAATTTAATTGAGTAATTAATAATTAAGTTGTAATTAAGAATCATTAATTAATATAATTAATGATGTAATTAAGAATTGATTAATTAAGTAATAATTAATAAATGAAGTAATTAATTAATGTAATTAATTAAGGATTAATATAATTAAATATAGTTGATTAAGTTAATTAATTTTAGTAAATTAATTAATGAAGTAATTAAAGGTTAATTACTATAAGTGGTTAAGAATAATTAATTTAAGTAATTAATTGAGGATAAATTACTTGGATGTAATTAAAAGATAATTAATCAAAGATGATTAATTGAAATGAATTATTAGAGGATAATTAATTAATTGATTGTAATTAATTAATGGTTAAGTAAGAAAGATTTATAAAATAAAGTAATTAATTTAATTCACTTTAAATTAATTAGAGATGATATAAATCATTACTTATGAATGGGTGTTAGTATTGAATACTTGGCATTGATTGATATCTCTGATGAGATATATGCTGTGTGATATGGATGTTAGTTGAATTGTATGGATTATCTGATAATGTTGATTATCTGTTGTGAATTATCTTTCTTTGTGTATAAAGATAATGAATTTATTTTGTTTTAACCTTTAAAACAACTTGGCCTTAAAAGATACGCCTTGGATTTCGATGAGACCGGGATCGGGTTTCCGTATACCGGATTTCCAGGTCTGGAGACCCGAATACCACATCGATCCAAATTAACGATAGGTCGTGAATCAAGTGAAGATGAAGATTCAGAGTGCAAGGGTTATTGTCGTTAACTCTGAGGGTGATTCCAAAACGAGTGTAACGAGATAATGCCTTCGGTTTCGTTCGAACCCGGAACGAACTTGTATGGATTGAATGCTTCAGAACATCGTCAGGTGGACGATGAGCATTCTAAGTGATGTGTTCTTTTCTAAGGTAATCGTGACCTCAAGCCTCACAAACCGGGAATGGCTAAAACAGGGGAGGTGCAGCAAGGTTAGTGGGTAGCACCCAAGTAGGACAAGGTTACCTCTGTCTAGATGTCCCTTTCTATTTTCGACTTAGTGGTGCGGTTGCTGATCCCAACCGTGAGGTATCTTGTGCGGGAATTATCCAGTAAGGGATGTTCCGACCTTGTGTTGCAGGGGATTGGGAGTGATTCTCGGTACGGTGATCTAGGCCACGTACTGTGACGGGCGGTACCCCGGTAGCCCTGCCATTGTATGGAATCCAAAATCCAATAAGTGACGTACGATTTAGTTGTGCCCAACTATGTTGGAATGTGAGATGTAAGCATTTCAGCTATTTCTGTATTTTAATTGAAAACCCTAGACCCTATTATAATACAATCGAATTTCCTTTTGAAAGAAAAGGTATCACGTAAGACTCCCCACAAATAAACATGGGTAAGTTTTTACCTTACGCTAACCAAAACATTTGATAGGAATGGTTGCTGTTTAAAATAAAATTTTACTCGGGTGTGGTTTTGAAGCAGACTTTGGTATTTTTAAAGAAATGTTTAAAAACAAAAGAAATTGTTTTGAAATGTTTCGAAGTTCTTAATTCAAGTAAACAAGTCTTGTTTATAAAATTAATTCGTTTTAAGTTAATGTTTAAACAAAGTTCTTGTATTTTTGAAATGTAAAAGTTTTTTTAAATAAAATAAGTGAATTTTAATAATAAGTTTTGTATTAAATTTTATTTGATGACTTTGGAAAAAGTTTAAATATTTAAAGGTTTAATTTAAATGTGTTGATTATTGATTGATCGCTAAATCTTATATTTTAATTTAAGTAAGGTTTAATGGTTAAGATTTAGTAATCGATTAAAATAAGAATTTTCTTAAGTATTTAGAATGTTGATTTAATTAAAGATAGTTAAATTAAAAAGGAATTTAGATAATTAAATTATTTTAATTATCAAGTGTTATTAGTAAATAATTGATTTAATTAAGATAATAGTCTCTTAATTAAGAACCTCTAATATGGTAAGTTAAGAATCATTTAATTAAATTTAAATGATTAAGTTAAATTAATAATTAATTAATTAATTTGTGATTAATTAAGAAAATCATTTATAAATTAATTAGGTATAATTAATTAATGAAGTAATTAAGAAATAATTACTGGATGTAATTTAGTAAAGATAAAATATTTAATAAAGTAATTAGAGGATAATTATTTTATTAAATGGAAATGATTAAGAGTTAATCACTTGTTATTAATTTAATAATTTATTAAATTAATCTAATTAAAGGATTAGATTAATCAAAGATGATTAATAATTGTGGTTTAATTAAGGTTAATTAATAATGTAATTAATTATTTGTAAAGGTAATTAATTAAAGTAATTAATTAATGGAAGTAATTGAGGGAAGTTAATTACTGGATTATATTAATCAAAGGTGATTAATAATTATGGATTAATTAAGAATAATTACTTAATGTAATTAATAAAATAATTAAAGGTGTAATTAGGGATCATTAGTTTATAATTAATGATGTGATTAAGAATTGATTAATTAAGATTAATTAATCAGATGATAACTAATTAATTGTAATTAATTAAGGATTAAAGTAATTGATTATAATTAATTAATTAATGAAGTAATTAAAAGTTAATTACTGTATTGGATTAAGGATAATTAATTTGTGAAATTAATTAAAGATAATTACTTAAATGTAATTAAAGTATAATTAATCAAGGTGATTAATTAAGTGGATAATTAGAGAAAGATTAATTAATTTATTTGTAATTAATTAATGATTATATAAGTAAGATTTATAATGATAAGTAATTAATTTAATTCACTTTAAATTAATTAAGAGATGAAGTAATTAATTTAATTCACTTTAAATTAATTAAAGATAGAGATAGTTAATTTAATTCATTTTAAATTAATTATGTTGTGATTAAGTAAATCATTGCTTATATAAGAATGGATGACATTGATTGTCTTGAATGGATGTAATCTCAGAAATGAGATAAGAAATGTTGTGTAGTATGAATGCTTGGTTGCATTATAATGGTAATATAGATTAACTATTGTGATGTTGATATGGATTACCTATTTGGTTATAGATCATTTGTTTATTTGATAATGTGATTATCAATTGTGATTTGTGAATTATCTATCTGTATGAATATAGATAAGTTAAATTGTTTAAACCTTTAAACAACTTGGCCTTAAAAGATACGTTTTGGATTTCGATGAGACCGGGATCGGGTTTCCGTATACCGGTATTCCAGGTCTGGAGACCCGAATACCACATCGATCCAAATTAACGATAGGTCGTGAATCTCAAGTGAAGATGAAGATTCAGAGTGCAAGGGTTATTGTCGTTAACTCTGAGGGTGATTCCAAAACGAGTGTAACGAGATAATGCCTTCGGTTTCGTTCGAACCCGGAACGAACTTGTATGGATTGAATGCTTTCAGCACATCGTCAGGCGGACGATGAGCATTCTAAGTGATATGTTCTGATTAAAGGTAATCATAACCTCAAGCCTCATCAACCGGGAATGGCTAAAACAGGGGAGGTGCAGCAAGGCTTCGTGGGTAGCACCCACTGAGAGCAAGATAGATCCCTGTCTAGAGGTCCCTTTTCTTTTATTCGGCTTAGTGTGTGGTTGGTCGCGCCAACTATGGGATTGTCTTGTTCGGGATTATCCAGTAAGGGATGGTTCCGGCTTTGTGTTGCAGGGGAGCGGGCGTACTCCTCGGTACGGTGATCTAGGCCACGTACTGTGACGGGCGGTACCCCAGTAGCCCTGCCATTGTATGGAATCCAAACTCCAATAAGTGCCGTACGTATTAGTTGTGCCCAACTATGTTGGAATGTGAGATGTAAGCATTTCAGCTATTTCTATATTTTACTTGAAAACTCTAGACCCTATTATAATACAATCGGATTTCCTATCAAATGTTTTAGTTAGCGTAAGGTAAAAACTTACCCATGTTTATGTGTGGGGAGTCTTACGTGGTACTTTTGTTTTCAAAGGTTTTCAAAGTTAAGCAATTTAAACCGTTTACTCACACCAGACCCATGTTTGACCCAAGTGTTTATTTTCTGTTTTATTAAACTCTTGGGTACTCAATATTTTATTGAGTAGTCGAGGGATTCAGGTTAGTCTTGACGAATACTGGAGGAGCTGAGGAGCAGGAGGCTTCAGCGAATAGATATATAGAGTTTCCGCTGTGTATGATAGATGTACTTGTGTTGTATAATGGACAGAAGTTTATAACTGTATATTCTGTGATGTATAAATTGTGTACTCTGATGTATATGATACTATGTAATATCTTATGTGATATAATATATTTCTCGTTCCGCTGTGAGATTTCTGATGTGTTGTTGTTCTTTCTTCTTTTCTTTTCTTCTTCTATCCCTTTCTTTCTTCATAATGATGCGTTTTCCTGGGCATAGGAAGGCGGGTAAATATTTATGTAATTATCAGAGAACTGCCTGCATTTTTCATCTCTGGAAGCCTGCAGTTATTCTTCAAGACTGTCTGTAATCAAGCTTCAGTAGCATGCAAAGCTTCTGGAGATTTAAAGCATTTCAGTTTCAAGTTTTAAAAGATCAAATCATTTTCCAGTCTTAAGCAAAACAGTTTCACAAGCTATTTCAAAGATAATTTGCCTCTGTTTATATAAATCTAGTGAGTAACATTTTTGATAATTACTGAAGTTAAATCATTGTTGCCTAAGTTAGTAAGATTTTAATTGTCTGATTTTCTCTGGAAATAAGATTGCCTATGTGTATGTTTATGAGTATATTTGTGAATATACATATGAATGAATGATGTGTGCATGGATGCTATTATCTGTAATGCCTCTGTTCCCATATTCAAGACCAGTGTTTTTGTTTTAAATCCCTATCTCATGATCTAAGCATTGCTATGAATTGTGATAAAAAAAAAATTGTTTGGGTGATCATAAGTTTAAGCTTAAAAATTTAATTAAGTTAAAATAAATTCAAACTTGCTCTGTAAACAAAAATAGTCAGGAAAACCTGAGTTTTGTTAAAAATTCAAACTCTCTGATCCATAAATTTAAGTTTGTAATCTGAAACCTGATATGAAAACATGATTTTTAAAACCGAAATCATAATTTTTAACAATTAATCTAAGGAGGCTTCAGCGTTGTAGATATATATAGTAGTTCCGCTGTGTCTGTATCTCTGTAGTGTATTGAGTTGTAATGTCTAGACAGATGTTTATAACTGTCTAGTAAGTGATGTATATGCTGTGTAACTCTGTAAAGTGTTGTATACTATGTAATAGTTTATGTTATTAATATAATTTATTCGTTCCGCAGTGAGATCGTTGTTGTTGTTTCTTTCTTTCTTCTCTTCTTTTCTATTTTCTACCCCTTTCTTTCTTATTAGCGATACGACTTTCTATGGAGAGAAAGTCGTGGTCGTTACAGTATGTAACGACCCGGCTTTCATCGACCAGAAAGTCGTATCGCTAATAAGAAAGAAAGGGATAGAAAAGAGAAAAGAAGAGAAAGAAAGAACTAAACAATATCAGAATCTCACAGCGGAACGAAACAAATATAATATATCACATTACTATTACATAGTCTTTACATAATCAGAGTTACACAACTTATACAACACAAAATAGACAGTTATAAATTCTGTCTATTATACAACTCAAGATACAATTCAGACAAACGACTCAGAGAAACCAACACAGCGGAATACTATATATCTACGAATGCTGAAGCCTCCTGCTCCATATCTCCTCCATAGATTCGTCAAAGCTAACCTGAATCCCTTGGCTACTCGTAAAAATTTGAGTACCCAAGAGTTTATAAAACAGAAATAAACAACTTGGGTCAGACATGGGTCTGGTGTGAGTAACAGGTTAAACTTGCTTAACTTCAAAACCTTTTGAAAGAAAAGGTATCACGTAAGACTTCCCACACATAAACATGGATAAGTTTTTACCTTACGCTAACCAAAACATTTGATAGGAAATTCGATTGTATTATAATAGGGTCTAGGGTTTTCAAGTAAAATACAGAAATAGCTGAAATGCTTACATCTCACATTCCAACATAGTTGGGCACAACTAATACGTACGGCACTTATTGGAGTTTGGATTCCATACAATGGCAGGGCTACTGGGGTACCGCCCGTCACAGTACGTGGCCTAGATCACCGTACCGAGGAGTACGCCCGCTCCCCTGCAACACAAAGCCGGAACCATCCCTTACTGGATAATCCCGAACAAGATAATCCCGTAGTTGGCGCGACCAACCACACACTAAGCCGAATGAAAAGAAAAGGGACCTCTAGACAGGGATCTATCTTGCTCTCAGTGGGTGCTACCCACGAAGCCTTGCTGCACCTCCCCTGTTTTAGCCATTCCCGGTTGATGAGGCTTGAGGTTACGATTACCTTTAATCAGAACATATCACTTAGAATGCTCATCGTCCGCCTGACGATGTGCTGAAAGCATTCAATCCATACAAGTTCGTTCCAGGTTCGAACGAAACCGAAGGCATTATCTCGTTACACTCGTTTTGGAATCACCCTCAGAGTTAACGACAATAACCCTTGCACTCTGAATCTTCATCTTCACTTGAGATTCACGACCTATCGTAAATTTGGATCGATGTGGTATTCGGGTCTCCAGACCTGGAATACCGGTATACGGAAACCCGATCCCGGTCTCATCGAAATCCAAAACGTATCTTTTAAGGGCCAAGTTGTTTTAAGGTTAAAACAATTCAATTCTTATCTATACTACACAAAGATAGATAATTCAATAGATAATCTACATTATCATCCCAAACAGATAATTCACATTATCATTATAATTCAACCAAACATCCATATCATATATCAATCATATCTCATCAGAGATATCAAACAATGAAATACATTCAATCTCATTCATCCATCCTTAAGCAATGATTTATATCATCTAATTAATTTAAAGTGAATTAAACTAATTACTTCATTCTATAAATCCTGCTTACTTAATTATTAATTAAACCAATTAATTAATCATTACTCTAAGTATCCATCTTAATTAATCATTCCTGATTAATAATCCTTTAATTACTTTAAGTAATTAATTCTTAATTAATTTCACAAATTAATTAACTTAAACCATTACAGTAATTAATCTTAAATTACTTCATTAATTAATTAACCATACTTAATTACATTAATCCTTAATTAATTATAATTAATTAATTACTTTAATCACTTATTATTGATTAACTAATCTTAATTAATCAATCCTTAATTACATTATTAATTATATTAATCAATGACCCTTAATTACATTTTTAATTATTAATTACCTTAAGTAATTAATTCCTTAAATACCTCCATTAAGTAATTATACTTAACCAATTTCATAAATGATTATCAATAATTAATAATCTAATTGATTATCAAAATTAATCATATTTATTTATTATTTAATAATCCCTAATTAATGATCCCTCATTAATTATTAATAATCCTTTAATTACTTCTTAAAGTAATTAAGCTTTAATCAACTATTTATTAATTACAACTTAATAAATTCTTAATTACCAATTAATTAATTTCTAATTACTTAATTAATTTCCTAATTAATCTTTAATCACTTGATTAATAAATTCCTAATCATTTATTAAAAATATATACTTATCTAAATAAATGATTCTAAATCCCAAATTAATTAACCTTAATTAATTAACTTATAATCCTAGTTATTTAATTTATTAACACTAAATCATTAATTAATTAAATTATTAAATTATTTTTTTAATTTAATGAATCCTATATCATTAAACCTCTAAATTAAAGTATTAACATTTATAACTACTTTAATTATCATTTACAAAAGCTTTGAAATTTTTTTACTTTTAAATCTTTCTTTTATTTCATTTCAAATTACAGATTTAAATAAATTTCAAATTTAACTTTAACCAAGTTTAAAACAAATTTACCATTCCCTTTTTAAAACCAAATGTTAAAGAAACACTTAACATTTAAAAGATTTTTAAACCAATTTATTTAAATTCAAAACCTTTTTAAAATATACTTTAAACATTCTAAAGATGTTTAAATATTATAATAAGACTTATTTATTTTCACAACTGAGATTCAAATTTAAATTGAATCCATACTTTAAAATTCTGATTTAAAACTTTGTTTTAAATCCTGCTTAACATTTTAAACTCAATTTAAAATTTTAAAAACCCTGTCTGGCTTTAAAAACTGAAACATCATAATTGACCCGAGCCAGTCATCAGAATACCCGAGAAAAATTACAGAAACCCCGAGTCAAAATCCTATTTTCTTCGAGTCTCTCACGCATTTAACTCGAGAAAATTCGAGTACCACTCCTTTGTCAAAAAAACCCAAACTCACCAGAATCCAAATCATCACCGTGCACATGCACGGTGACGCCGCTCCATTTCGATCACCGCCGATGATCTCCTCAAGTCAACATTCACCTTCATATCCAAACTCGATCACCAAAGTTTCGACATCTACTCGTATTCGAAAACGAGTATCCCATCACCATCAAGAACAGGAACCAAAGCCTGGAAATCACTCGAATTCTTCTCTCCGATCGCCTGAGCGTCTGATCTTTCGGTCTTGTCTACGTCAACTCCCTGCTTTCAATTTCCAGAGTATGGTGGAACTCGGTCCACCAGAGACAACTTGACGACAATTATTCCGACCACATCAAAAACTAGGTCTACAGGCATAAAATGATCTCCGCCGCCTCCCCAATGATTAGAACATTCATCTGACATTTTTCCCACAATCCCTTATTACTCCTCTATCACCAGAGAAAATTTCGACTACTCCGACCAACTAGATCATCAGAGGTAACTCAAAACACTCATTTTGATCAACCTCGAACTGCTCCTTCAACCTACTTCTAAAAATCATGATTCGAATCTTAAAAATCATGGTTTCAATCAGGGATTCAGATCGTATACCTGAATCAATGAATTAAGAGGTTCGAATTTTAACAAAACTTAAGTTTTCCTGCTCTATTCTATTTTTCCAGAGAAAACCTCATTTTATTTTAACTTAAATAAAAATTTAAACTCTAATATATGATTAACCATCAATTATTGTTTATAATTTAAATCATAACAATGCCTAGGTCCAAAGATACAAAATTTAAATCAAATCTTGAACTTGAAACTGGGACAGAACAAATAACAGACATGCACACCAACATTCCTATCAACATTCATAAGTAATTTTACTTATTTTTATTTATTTTAAAAGTAAATAAAAGTCTTTTTCTTTAGTTATCAAATACTTATCTATATATAAATTTCTTTTAAAGAAACAAAACTAATTATATTTATAAATAAAAGTTTATACATATAATTTAAAATCCAAAACAATTTATAACAACACATTCAATTTGAAATAATAATCCTATTATAATTATTGTTTGAAATAACAAATTTATCAATTTTAAAATAATTTATAAAAGAGATTATAAATTACTTCTATTACTAAATGAATTAACATATCATATGTAAATTAAATACAAACCAAAGCTTTTCTATTTACAATATATACAAATATATATATACATTATAAATAGAAATCAATTTATTAGGTTTTAAAAGATAAAATTCACTAATTAAATATTTATTAAATTAGATTATTAAATCAATTCAAATTTTATTATCAAAAATTATCAATCAATTTAATTATTTAAACTGTGATGACCCGGCTTTCCACTCCCGGAAAATCGCATCGACAGAAAGAAAGAAAGGGGTGAGAAATAGAAAAGAGAAGAAGAGAAAAGAAAACAACAACAGATACTCACAGCGGAAACGAAACGAAATATAATATATCACATAAATATTACATAGTATCATATACATCATCTATCAGAGTTACACAGATTACACATCACATACTAGACAGTTATAAACATCTGTCTAGTTATTACATCTCAACACAATACAGATCAATACAAAGATCAACACAGCGGAAAACTACTATCTATATCTACAACGCCGAAGCCTCCTGCTCCATTGCTCCTCCAGATTACTCGTCAAAGCTAAACCTGAATCCCTTGGCTACTCGTAAAAATTTGAGTACCCAAGAGTTTAATAAAACAGAAAATAAACACTTGGGTCAGACATGGGTCTGGTGTGAGTAAACGGTTTAAATTGCTTAACTTCAAAACCTTTTGAAAACAAAGGTATCACGTAAGACTCCCCACAAATAAACATGTTTAAGTTTTTACCTTACGCTAACCAAAACATTTGATAGGAAATCCAGTTATATTATAATAGGGTCTAGGGTTTTCAAGTAAAATACAGAAATAGCTGGAATGCTTACATCTCACGTTCCAACATAGTTGGGCACAACTAAATCGTACGGCACTTATTGGATTTTGGATTCCATACAATGGCAGAGCTACCGGGGTACCGCTCGTCACAGTACGTGGCCTAGATCAACGTACCGAGGATCACTCCCAATCCCCTGCAACACAAGGCCGGAACATCCCTTACTGGATAATTCCCGCATAAGAAACCCCGTGGTTGCGGCCAAACAACCACCCACACAGCCGAAATAAAAAGGGACTCTAGACAGAGGAATCTTATACTACTTGGGCGCTACCCACTAACCTTGCTGCACCTCCCCTGTTTTAGCCATTCCCGGTTGATGAGGCTTGAGGTCACGATTACCTTTAATCAGAACACATCACTTAGAATGCTCATCGTCCACCTGACGATGTTCTGAAAGCATTCAATCCATACAAGTTCGTTCCGGGTTCGAACGAAACCGAAGGCATTATCTCGTTACACTCGTTTTGGAATCACCCTCAGAGTTAACGACAATAACCCTTGCACTCTAAATCTTCATCTTCACTTGAGATTCACGACCTATCGTTAATTTGGATCGATGTGGTATTCGGGTCTCCAGACCTGGAAATCCGGTATACGGAAACCCGATCCCGGTCTCATCGAAATCCAAAACGTATCTTTTAAGGCCAAGTTGTTTAAAGGTTTAAACAATTCAATTCAATTTAATACTTGAATTCACATAGCATTAACATAGATAAATATCACACATTTATCACAGATATATCATAGTATATCATCTAATAGATATCAACCAAATCAGACATTCTACTCAACCATCATTCATAAGCAACCATTTATTAATCTCTATTATAATCAATTTAATCAATTTAAATTAAATTAATTACTTAAGAATTAATTCCTAACCTTGCTTAATCAACCATTAATTAATTACAATCCATTTAATTAATTAATCATTAAATATTAATCATCCTTGATTAATTATTCATTAATTACATAAAGTAATTATCCTTTAATTAATTTCACAAATTAATTATTTTTAACCATTAACAGTAATTAACCTTTAATTACTTTTATAAATTACATTAATTAATGATCCTTAATTGATTACTTCCATTAATTAACTATAATTACTTACATTGACCCTTAATTAATTACATTAATTATTTAAACTTTAATTAATCACTTTTATTAATCCACCTCAATTAATCATAAACAGTAATTATCATCCTATAATTACTTACCCTAATTAATTAACTCCTTAATTAATTATTTAATCCTTTAATTAATTACACCAAGTAATAAATCCTTAATTACTTTCCTAAGTAATTATTCTTTAATTACTTCCCATTAAGTGATTCCCTTTAATTAATTACATCCTGTAATTATACATTAACTACCTACACTAAGTAATTATACTTATCAATCTTATTAAGTATTCATACTTAATCCTTTATCAAGTGATTATCTTTAATTAATCCACAAATTAATTAACTTAAATCAATCACATTCATATCATTAATTATACTTGAGTAATTCATCCTTAATTACTCTTAAACAATTTAATTAATTATTAATTACAGATTAATTATTCTTTTAATTATTAATTAATAAACCTTAATTTTCAATTAATAAAACTTAATAAATTAATCAATCCTTAATTATTAGTTAATTAACCCTTAATTACCATTGATTAATCCAAAATTAATCACCCCTTAATTAATAATTAATAAAACCTAATTATTAATTTATAAAACTTAATTACAAATTAAGTACTTCTTAATTACTAATTTATTTACCTCCAATTATTAATTAATTAATTTCTAATTACTAAATTAATTAATCTCTAATCATTAATTAATAAATCTTAATCACTTGATTAATTCATCTCTAATTATTAATTAATCAAATCTTAATTACTATTTATAATAAATTAAAATCTTTAATTAATAAATTAATTACTCCTTAATCATTAATAAATTAATTTATTTAATTATACTTAAACTACTTTATTTACTTTATTAATCTCAAATTATTAAAACTTTAATTGTCTTAAGATAAAACACTTCCTTTATTTATTTCCTAATCATATTATTTTTAAAACATTTCTTCTATAACTTAATTTAGAATATACTTTAAAATAACTAAAAAACTTACTTACATATTTAAATTAAAACCATCATATAACTTTTAATCAATGATAAAGAATAAATTTGTATGGAAAGAAGTTTATTTAAGAAGAGTTTAAAACAAATTCATTTTAAAATGAAATACATTTAATAGTAAATAAATACAAAAGATATTTTTACACTTAAAAATGAATGAAATACATTGTATATGATTTTTAAAATATAAATGGGTTTTTATTTTATTTTTCTTTCAAAGGTTTCATTTATGTATAATATAGAAAAGCATTTATAATTAGGAAATGTATTAATTAATTAGGAAAATTCATTTTAAAGGTTTTTAAATAATTTTAAAAACAAATAAAATTAAATAATGACAAGTGTTAAAATTCTAAACATGATAAATACATGTGTTAACTAGATAAATAGGGAAGAAGACAAGTGTCATAATTTATTTTTATTTTCTTTAATTTTAAAAACAAATCTATATCCTTCTCTCTTTCCATTTTCTTTGTTCCTTTTCACGTTTTCTCTGACCAGTAAATTTATCAAAATGGAAATCTTCTCAAACCAAAAGCTAAATTCATTTCTCAAACCAGATAATGTTCAAACCTGAAAACATTTATTCTTCAGACCTGTAACCTTATCAAATCAAGCTGCAAACACTCCTCAAACCAAAACCTATAATTTAACAAAACCTGAAATCATTTCATCTCAAATCTGTAATCAATGACCCTCAAAAACAAACCTTCAAACAGTTATTCTTTCGAGCCTGTAACTATGTCCAAGAATGCATGCAAGTAAATCAAAGCAAATTCCAGAGGCCATGGTTTTCAAGTTTTCAAAAACAAGCTTTTTCAGTTTTAAAGAATGAAAGCAAGTACAGTTCAAAAGTTTCCAGTTTTCTTTCAAAACTTCTCTGCCTCTTTGAAAGGTGAGTAAACATCTTTTTTTAAAAAGTTAAAATGAATTTAAATTTGCTTTCGAATGATTTCTGAATGAAGTATCTTTGCATGTCTGTAATTATGAAAGCCCTTATATATTTTTAAAGATGTGCATATCTGTTATTTTTAAACATCTTATTGTTAGTCAAAATCCTCTGCCTATAAACTGTGAACATAAATCCCCTTTAGATTTGATGAAGATAATATATGTTGGAAATAATTTGGAATGTATGTTTGAAATATATTTATGCATGTTTGTTTTTAGACCTGAATACATGTATATATGAATTGTTGAACCCATGTGTGCATGTTGGTTGCTTGAGTATATCTCTGTTTATTGTTCAGAGTTTAAAGTTGTGATCAAAAAAATTCAAAAATCTAGTCATCTGCTCTCTGTCAGGTTTTGTAATTCAAACAAGATTTGTTTGTTTAATCCTAGTCTAAGTTTTGAAAATAAAATTGAGTAAGGAAAGTTTAAACATCACCTGGAAAAGAAATGACAGCAGGAATTTTTGATATAAGTTAAAAATTCAAACTCTATAATCTTTTGATTTTCTTTTATAATCTAAATCCTTGTCTTAGATAATGATTTTTAAGAGTTAAATCATAATTTTTAAGTTGGTATTGAATGAGAAATTCAAGATTTATAAGAAAGTGGGTTTTTGGTCTTCTTTGACGATCGAGGAGTTTGGGATGAACGGGATTGTTACCGGAGATGGCGACGAAGTAGTAGAGCTTGGGAAAAATACTCGTTGGATTTTATGATCGTCGTGGTGATGGTAAAAGGTTGAGGTAGGGTTTAACTCACAGTTTTGGTCAGGGTTATAAATTCAGGCTTCTGTGACGTTCTAGTGTTTCGAGTTGAACGAAACTTAGGCATGTGTGACGTAGAAGACTGGCGAAGCTTGGGACGAGGTTGCTCAACCTCCGGTGGTCGGAATCGGCCTGGCGAGGCGATTCTTGGTTGTTGAATTTGGGTCCATGGAGCTCTGATGGGTTCGTTTTTGTTGCTGTGGACGATCGAGGATGGGGGATGATCTGATGGCTAGAGCACGTCGTAGTCGACTTGTTGGGGATGGTCAGGAGTGCTGCAGCTCCGGCGATCGGCGGTGCATGTGCACCTGGTTTCAGTGCAGTGAGTTTGGGTTCGATGGTTTACTCGAGTAGGGTCTCGGGGTAGCAGCGATTTGGTTCGGGTTTGTCTTCGGGTCGTTTGCGAGATTGAGTGAAACCAGTTTTAACAGTTTTAAATTTTTAAACCAAACTGTTGAGTTTTTAAACAGTTTAAACTTAAATCAAACTGTTTTTAAAAGAAGATAAGATGAAGATGTATTTGTTTTGTTTCAAGTACATATGGGTTAAACCCAAAGTTAATGTTAAACCAGTTTTAACTTTAAATAAAAGTAAGTATTTAAAAAAATTTAAATAATCAAGTTAAACCAATTTTCTTGAAAATCCATTTCTTTGAAATGAATAGTTTGTATAAATTAATTTGTATGATTTGTTTAACTTAAATGTATTAAGTTAAAACCTTAAGTTATTTTCAAACTTAATTTGAAATGTAATAAGGTAATTAATAAGGCAATGTTCTATCTTAAAACTTAATTTAAGTTTGATAATAGATGGAATAAATAAAGAGTGATTTATTAATTAAATTAGTTAATGGTTAAGGATAAGTAAATTAACAATTAAAGTTTTCAACTGATTTATTAACTTGTAATTAAGGATTGTTAATTAATAATTAAAGATAAGTAATTAATGATTATTTATTTTAAAACTTAATTAATGATTTAATTAAGTAAGTTAATTACTAATGATAATGTTTTATCTCAAGATTAATTAAGATTTTTTTTATTTAATTTTTTTTCTATCTTTCATTTTATTTTTATTTATTTTTCATATACTTTATTATTTTTTATTTTATTTTTATTTATTATTTTTTTTTCTTTTTTTTTATTTTTTTTTTATTTTTTATTTATTTTTCTTTATTTTTTATATTTTTTTTATTTTACTTTTTTTTTTATAATTTTTTTTTCTACTTTTATTAATTTTATTTATTTATTTTTTATTATTTTTTTTATTATTTTATATTATTTTTATATATTTTTTATTTTTTTTTATTTTATTTTTTATTTTCTTTCTTATTATTATTATTTTTTTTTTCTTCTTCTATTTTATTTTATATTTTATTCATTTTACTTTTTTTTTATATATAAATATATTAATAAGAATAAAAAAAAATAAAAAATAAAAAAAGTAATAATAAAAAAATAAAAAAAAATAAAAAAAGAAATATAAAAATAAAAAGAAAAAAAAAGATAAAAAAATAAATATAGAAAGAAAATTAAAATATAAAAAAAAAATAATAAAAAAATAAAATAAAAAAGAAAGAAAAAAATAAAATAAAAATAAAAATAAATAAAATAAATAAATAAAAATAAATAAAATTGAAAATAAAAAATTATAAATAAAAAAAAATAATAAAAAATGAATAAATAAAAAATATTGATTATAAATAAAAAAAATGATAAAAAAATAAAAAGAATAAAAATAAAAAAAAATGAAATAATAATAATAAAAAGGTATGATTAAATTAAAAAAATAAAAAATAAATAAAAAAAAATAAAAAAAAGAAAAAAAATAAAAAAAAATTAAAAAATAAAAAAAAAGAAAAAGAAAAAGAAAGATATAATAAAAAAATATAATATAAAATGATATAAAATAATAAGAAAATGAAAAATATAAATATATAATTAAATAATAATAATTAAAAAATGATAATAAAAAAATATTAAAATAAAAAAAAAATAATAATAATGATAAAATAAAATAAAAAAGGAAAAAAAATGAAAAAAATTAAATAATATTTGATAAAATGAAAAAAAATATAAAAAAAATAATAATAAAAAAAAATAAAAATAATGAAATAAATAATTATATAAAAAAAAGAAAATAAAATAAATAAAAAAAAATATAAAAAAAAAATTATAAAATAAAAATAAATAAAATAAATAAAAAAAATATAAATAAATAAGTAAAATAATAATAAATATAAAAAAAAAGAAATAAAAAAAAAAAATTAAAAAAAAAAAAAAAATATTGAAAATAATAATAAAATAAAAATAAATAAAAAAAATAATATAAAAAAATAAATAATATTATAATAAAAATAAATATAAAAAAAATATATATAAAAAATATAAATAAAAAATAAATAAATAAATAAAATAAATATTATAATAAAAGAAAAAAAAAATAATAATAAAAAAATTAAAATTAAAAATAAAATAAAAACTAGAAAGATATAAAAGAAAATAATAAAAAATAATAAAAAATATAAATAAAAAATAAAAAATATAAGAAAAATGTAAAAATAAGGAAAAAAATTAAAATAAAAAAAAATATAAATAATAAAAAATATAAAAAAAAGAAAAAAAAAATAAATAAGAAATAATAATAAAAATGATAAAAATAAAAAAATAAATAAATGAAAATAAAATAAAAATAAAATAGAAATAAAAAAAATAAAAAATAAAAAAAATAATAATATAATGAAATATAATAATAAAAAAAAAATATAAAAAAATAAAAAAAAATAATGTAAAAAAAATAATAATAAATAAAATATAAAATATGAAAATAGAAAAATATAAGAAAAATATAAAAATATAAATAAAAAATATAAAATATATAATAAAAAATAATAAATAAAAAGAAAAATAAAAAAAATAAAAAAAAAATAAATTATAAAAAAATAAAAGTAAAAGAATAAAAAAAAATAAAAAAAAATAAAAATAAAATGAAATAAAGATAATAATAAAATAAAAATATAAATATAAAAAAAAAGAATAGATAAATAGTATAAAAAAATTATAAAAAATAAATAAAAATAAAAATATAAATATAATTAAAAAATAATAATAATAATATAATAATGAAAATAAAAATATAATAAAGAAATAATAATTGTAAAATAAAAAAAAAATGTAAAATAATAAATGAATATATATAGATTTGCATGTCTACAGGCTTCTTTGTTTCAATATCCTGGGAGTAAATTTTTAAATTTTTCCCCTTAGATTGTATATATATCTTGATGGTTGGTTTGAGAATTGAAGTTGCTGTGAAATTAATTGTAGAAAATGAAAATGTGTTTGTATGTAAATATATATTTACATATAATTTGGTATGAATGTCTGTTCCCAGGCATATATGAGTCTCTGTAAAACATTGACAGGTAAAAGTATACCTTGATCATTTAAATTCCCCTCATGAAATCGATAATAAGTTAGGAGCTTTGAAGATGAGATGTATACAAGAAGATAACATTGTTGTTAGAAATATTTTCAGATGAAATTATTTCGTATTTAATTTAAAATATAACATCAACAGGGAAGATCATATTTATGTCAAAAATTTATTATCTTAATTTAAATTCTGGATTACATAACTAAATTCGTATTGCAAATTTATGATTTTTGATAAGCATTTTAGAATTTTTAAGCGAGTATCTAGAGAGAACGCTCGAGTTGAACGGAATCGCCCTTTTTATAAAATTCTGGTGATCGGCGTGATCGAGTGTGATGGGGTTTGGACTGAAAGTTGCTAGTGGAGTATGGATCACAGGAAAATTGCTCGATGAATTTTTAGATAGCTGAGGTGGTCGGGGGACGGTGAACTAGGGTTTTAGGGGGAGTTTTGTTAGTCTGTTGGTCGAAGCAGTTTCAACGTGGATAAGGGACCGGAATCGATCGCGATGGGGGAAAACGAAGCATGGTTTCGTGATGAAGGTCTGGACGTGGCGGCGAGGTTCCTCGTTGTCATAGGCGGCGGCGCGAGAGGAATTTGATGATTCGGTTGGTTCCAGAGAAGAGCTCGTTTTGCTCGATTTATCATTTCTAAAATTAATAAGTATTGTTTAAATATATATATTGTCTTGAGTTGTTTTTAAATGAAATAATTAAGTTCAAACTTAATAATGTGTTTATATAAAAATATAAATGTTAAGTTGATTTTAAATTGGATTTTTAAAGGTAAAATTTGAATTTGAATCTTTAAAAGATAATTATTTTAATATATTTGGGTATAAGAATATACGAACAAGACTTTTATTTAAAATAAGGCTTTTGTTTTATTTTTGTCTTCCTTAAAGAGATTTTGTATATAAATTTAGAAAGTATTTATTTAATAGTAAATAAATACAAAAGATATTTTTACACTTAAAAATGAATGAAATACATTGTATATGATTTTTAGAATATAAATGGGTTTTTATTTTATTTTTCTTTCAAAGGTTTCATTTATGTATAATATAGAAAAGCATTTATAATTAGGAAATGTATTAATTAATTAGGAAAATTCATTTTAAAGGTTTTTAAACATTTAAACTTATATTCAGGATGATATAAATAGATAGATAAATCACATTATCACAAATACTTTATATCAAACATTCATCTCACAAAGCAGCTTATTGATATCATATCCAAATCATCCAGTATCAATCAATCACCCAATATCAATCATCCAATATCAATCAATCATCCATAAGCAGAATTGATTAACTCCAAATCAATTTAATTAACCTTTAATTAAATTAATTACTATTCTTTAATTACTTGGATTATCTTAATCCTGCTTACTATCATTAATTAATTAATCATCTCTTAATGATCTTCCTTAATTAATCTTCTTGGATTAATTATACTTTAATTACATTCAAGTAATTAGCCTTAACCATATACAGAAATTATCCTTTAATTACTATCATTAATTACAATAATTAATGATCCCTTATTGATTAATTAATTATATTAATCCTCAATTAATTACAATTAATTAATCATACTTAAATTAATTACTTTTATTAATCAACCTTGATTAATTCATTAATTAAATAATCCTTACTAATTAATTAACCTTTTAATTAATTAAATAATTAATTTTAATCAACCACTTCATTAATTAGTCTTAATTAATTATAAACAGTAATTAACAATTTGTAATTACTTATCTTAATTAATTACTTCTTAATTAATTATATTAACTTTGATTAATTAATCTTTAATTACTTCATTAAGTAATTATTAATCAATTTAAATTAACAAATAATCCCTAATTAATTACTTTATTAATTAATTACTTTTAAATTAATTACACTTAGTAATTATTCTCAAATTAATCACATTCCTTAATTTATTAATCACTTTAATTACTTAACTAAAATAATTAAGTAATTAACTTTTAATTACTTACATAAGTAATTATCTTCTAATTACTTCCATTAATAATCTTGATTACTTTCTTAATTAATTACTTAACAAATAAGTAATTCCATTACTAAATAATCCTTAATTCATTAATTAATTAACTACTCCATAATTAATTAATCTCAACAATTATATTAATCAATTCCTTAGATTAATAACATCAAGTGATTACCCTTTTTTTTCACTTTAACTAATTACCCCATGAGTAATTTCCTATTAATTACCTCCATAAGTAATTTCATTCAATAATTAACCAATAATTACTTTATTAAGTAATTACACTTAATTAATCCATAATTAAGTGATTATTTAAAAATTAAATAAACAATTAACTAATTATTTAAAATTAATTAAACAATTAATTAATTAACATTCTATATTTAAAAATCCTTAATTAAATAAGAAAACCATTTATTTTAAATAATTTATTTATGAGGATAATAAGGTTAAATTAGTATTGATATGAATTTAAGAATACTTAATTTAAATATGATTTGTTAATAAGTAGAGATTAAACAGTTTTCAATCCTTTACTCTACAGGAAATTCAAAGCATTCAATTCAACATGCATTCAATTTAAAACAAATATTGCATATAACATTGTTATATCATCACAAAATCACGAAGAAATCTAAGATCAACTGTTTTTAAAATAATTTACTCACCTTTTTATTTGCAGAGAACAAAGCAGAGCACTGTTTATCACTTCCAGGCTTTTTAAATTTTGAATTCTGGCAACTTGCATTTGATTTTGTTTCTGGTACTTTACATTTGAAAAGATCTGAAGCTTCATCATTGAATTTGCTTATTTACTTATTGAAATCTGAAGCCTTTGCATTTGAATTATAGTTGAACTTCCTTTTAGTTGCAGATTTGAATTTCAGGTTGAAGAAAATTTGAGAACTGATATTATTTTTCTTTTAATTTTGATTTCAGTTTTAGAAGAAGAAAGAAAAACTGAGAAAACGTTTTGAACTGAAAAATAGAAGCAAGGTTTCTATACAACATTATATTTGTTATTTCATTTTCCAAAGAAATTTGCCACTTGTATTTTTTTTAAAACTTACATGTGTCCTTTATCACCTAATTACCCTACACTTGTTACCACTAAGTGTTAATGTATTCACACATGTCCTTTTTAATATATTAAATAGTTTAAAGTTAGTAATTATTTCAAGATCAGAAATTTGGAGCAGGAGGCTTCACCGTGTAGATATATGATGATTCCGCTGTGTATATGTTGTGTCTGTATCTGTGATACTTGAGTTGTATGAATTAGACAGATGTTTATAACTGTCTAATATGTGTTGTATAAGTTGTGTAACTCTGATGTATATGATACTATGTAATATTTTATATGATATATTATATTTCATTCGTTCCGCTGTGAGTTTCTGATGTTGTTGTTCTTTCTTCTTTTCTTTCTTTTCTTCTTCTATCCCTTTCTTTCTTATTAGCGATTCGACTTTCTATGGAGAGAAAGCCGTGGTCGTTACAGTGGTATCGGAGCATAGGTTGAGCGAATGCCTAAGCTTTTGGTTAAGTGAATATCAGAACACTAGGTTGAGTGAATACCTAGGTTCGGAAGGATTGTTCATTAGAGATAGGATCTGTAGCAACCTGTTGAGTCTGAGTATATATATACGAGAGCGCGTATTTGTTAGTTATATAAAATGGTTTTATATTGTGTTAATTGATCGGTTGAGTGGTATATGGATTCTGGTCAATACGAGTAGCTAACGTTATTGATAGGGATCTCTAAACACTTGACCAGGCCAACAGACACAATATTGTTTTAAAAAGGTAGATGAAATAATTTTACCCAGATATAATTTCTATATAAAAAAGTATCATTTTAAATGTATATGGTATTTGTAATGATTGGTTGAGATGATAATAATTTATCATCTAGGATTAGGAGTATTTGTGTTGTTTTCTTTCTCTTTCTCTTCTTTTCTATTTCTCACCCCTTTCTTTCTTATTAACGATGCGACTTTCTGTGGAGCAGGAGGCTTCAGCGAGTAGATATATAGAGTTTCCGCTGTGTTTGTATTAGTCTATATAGTACTGAGGTACTTGTGTTGTATAATAGACAGAAGTTTATAACTGTCTATTCTGTGATGTATAAATTGTGTACTTTGATGTATATGATACTATGTAATATCTTATGTGATAATATATTTCTCGTTCCGCTGTGAGATTTCTAATGTGTTGTTGTTCTTTCTTCTCTCCTTTCTCTTTTCTCACCCCTTTCTTTCTTATTAATGATTCGTCATTCTGTAGAATGAGTGGCGGGTCGTTACATATGAAAAAAATCATGAATTTAAATATTAACAAGATTTAAGTGAAAAGCATTGGAATAAGATCATGTTTAAGCAACTCCAAATTATAAAATGCTTGACAATTCTAATAACTCCACATTATGTGTTCTTTATCTGTAGGACAATGGAACATCAAAAGTTGATGTCATATTTCAAAATCTATGTGAAATGCTGAGATAGTTGAGCTTCTGCTGAAAACATTAGCAGTTCGGAATGCAGGTCGGAAATATAATGAACTATATATAACATAGGATGTTTTGATGTTTGTTTTTGTTTGTTCATTATTTCAATACTACTTTACCAACCGTTTCCAAAATGTATACATGAAAGCTTGTGTAAAAAATTTAGTGGAGGTCAAAGGAAAAACATGAAAATACCAGGTTAAACGTGTAAACATTTCCTGGTCAAATATTACATGTAAACAAAGTATGTTCAATTATCACCATCCACTTCGTACTGACATACAGTCAACATGGAAGTGCTAATTCAACAAGTTGTTCTGCAGATTACTGAAACTGTATTGTTTGCATTCATGTCTTTCCCACGACAACACATACCTCTACTATCTCCATACTAAATTCAACACTGCCCGTGTGCGTAGCACGGGCCACTCACTAGTTACTTTATATTAAAGCAGGAACTTCCACATGCTGAGGTGGATTACTCCACATTCGTCATTTCAAAATGCCATATCGTTGTTCACTTCCGCGTTTTTTCCCCTACTCTCACGTGCTTACCCATTTCCCCTTCTCCTTTCTTCCCATACCTCACCGTCTCCAACTGCTCCATCACGTGTTCTACAAATTCCTTCGTTCTCCGCTTCGTTGCCTTTCTTCCTCCCCAAAACGCATCTTCCGAGTTCCATCCTCCCCTAATTCTCAACTACGGAATCGTCGCCTCCTCTCACACTTCACCGTCAGCCAACAATCGTTTCCCCCTCTCATCCCTGTCCCGAGCCGTATTTTCCCACCTACAGCTGTCGTTCTGTAGATCTTCCTGCACGGTGCACCAACAACTATGGCTTGCCCGTCTCCCCATCCTCCTCCTTGCCACTGCGTTGGCTGTACAGGTAATTCCTTCCTTCCTCTCTATATTCCAACTTTTAATTTCTTCTGCTCCGACTGATTCCAACTTACTGTGCATCTTCAGTTGGTGTAATTCTAACCTTTGTAAAGTGTAGGATTGTTAGTGTGAACTAAACTTTTGGCACCGGTTTATTATTTTTGATTGTAAATAGTGCAGTACGAAATATGGATTGTATAAGTAAAATTTATAGTTCGTTCTCGGCGGTGATGAGGTAAGTAGATTTGATTGATTATCCTCTCAATTTGACCATGTCTTATTCTGAGTCTAGGACTATATTTTTTTTTTGTATTCTTGCTAAACAAATAGATGGTTGGGACACTTTGAGTTGGCAATTATTAAATGTAATGGTTGCTTTAACAAGCTGTATGGAACAAATTATATTAGCAGGAGAAATGAATACAATTGAAATTGAAAGATCATTGATAACAAAAGGAAACAATCTGCATATGTTCTAAATAGTAATAGCACAAACAAAGGTAGTTACTGACTACAAAGTGAGCAGTGATGAAAAATATGGACTATATTTTGAGACAATACATAGGTTCAATGTTGAGTACAAAGATAGTTATAACCACCAAGTTGAGGGTAAAATTTAGTAATAGAACATAGAAGTGAACCAAACTTAGCTTCCCATTCAACAACAAGATTTTATCAACTGGATACCATGGCTGTATGCCTGTTTATAAAAATATAACTTTTAAAACTGTACAGCAGTAATAGAGCAAACAAAATTTTCTTCCACAAACCATAATGACTCTTATTTGGACTGACCCTAACTGCTGCAATAAACATTTATATGTTCCTGCTGTATTCTGAGTGTAGTGTTACTGATACCAGTTTTGGTACACGTCACCAAGGATCATCATCAATAGTTACTGTAACGACCCGTATTTTTAACACTTTAAAAATACGAATTAAAATGAAAATTTTGAATAAAAATCCGAAGGAAATAAAATTTTGTGTTGTTAAATGCAAATTACAAGTTAAAATACAAAACTGAATTCTGAAATAACTTATTTGTAAAATAAATATGGATGTTAACTTGTAGTGAATGTAAATAATGAATTGAATTTGATTGTAAACCAAATTGGTTATGATTGTAAACAAAGAATAAATAAAATGGTAGATTTAATAATGGAAGTTTATGTTATTGAAACTAATATAAATAAATGTAACTTAATATTATAGTTGATTGAAATCAGATAATAACTGAAACTGTAATTCGATAAAGATGTCAACTTGTAATTGAACGTAAGTAAAGATTTTAATTTAAATGTAACAAGTAATGGAATTGAATTGAATTTGATTGTAAACAACGAAATAAATAAAATGTTACATTTAATATTGAAGTTATAATATGGAATCAACGTAAATGAATGTAATTTAATATTACTGTGAATTTAAATAAGATGATAGCTGAAGAAAATGAAAGTAAATGAATTATAAACTATTGATAATAATGTATAAGTAAATGGTTGATTCAATAACGAAAGTGTAAATCGAAATAAAAGAATTCATTTGGAATTAAGTAACTTGAATTTGAATTACAATATAATTGAACGCTGAATCTAATATAATCTTTTATATTGGATTTATAATGGAAAACTGCATTGTAGAAGATTGTTAATTACTGTGAAATTAAAAATGGAATTTGTGAACAATTGAAATTTGATTTAAAAGTTAATAATTTAAAATTGGGAATTTTATATTGAAATTAAACAGTCGAATAATTTATTTTTCGAATATTGGATTTAATTAGACAATTAAATCAATAATTTAATAAGTTAAATTTCAGAAATAATTGTAAATCGAGCTGAATATGATTGAAAATGATTTGTAAAATTTTATCTTATCATATTGGAGTTATAGTAATGTTATAGAACTTTTAAAATTGAATTTAAAGTTAATTTGTGAAAATTGAATATTTTAATATTTAATTATCGATTGAAAATAGAAAATTTTCGAACAGTCTCAGAATTGAACGAAACTAGTTCCATTGGATCCATAATAGTTTGTTATTGTCGGATTTCAATTTTCGTAGCAATCGGAGTTATCGTTTGACCGTGGCAGCTCGAAACGCATCGAATTGTTTTTAATATTAATTCGGCGAGAGAAAATGGTCATTTTTCAAAAAGTCTCGGATTTCGACGAAACCAGTTTCATCGGATCCGTAATGTCGTATTATTGTATGGTTTTAAATTTCGTGTCAATTGGATGTACCGTTTGTCCGGGGCGAGCCCAAACGCACAGAAATTTGATTAACCGATCCAATTTTAGATCGACCGTTTATTTCCGTAACTCGCACAGATGATCGAATTAGCTTCCGAAACCTATTCCATTGTGTTCGGAATGCGGGGTAAACCCCAGAAACGCCAGTTGCGGCGCGTAAATCGGAGTTCGGAAAACCGGGATGAATAGTGTCGTTCGGTTCCCTATAAATACCCCTCCTCTTCATAAATTTAAAAAAAAAAAAAAGTAAACCCTAGCCGCCATTATTGAAACCAATGGCCAGAAAACATTCTCATTCCTCCTCATTTTTCTCTCAATCCGTTGACAATTAGAGAAAGTGTTCAACAGCAAAGTCGTAGAGCTCGAAGAGAGCTTTCAATCCATACGGGGTTGATGGGATATAGAGTGACGTGGAGGACGATGGGTGGCCGCGTTCATCAGGGAGTTCGGCGCAGTTTTCGAGGCTAATAGCTAGCCGAGCTTCGTGGTGCTCATGCCGAAGGTAGAGGAGGGGATGGACCTCAATATGGCGCTAGTCGATCGTTGCCAAAGTGAAAGGTTTGGTCGCAAAATTCAACCCTAGTTCGGCTTCGAATGGGTTTGGGTACGTGATGTTTCTGGAAGGGGAAGACAAGGTTGCATGGGACGGCCTGGATGCAGGAGACTTGGATCGCACGGCTGGGATTGGGCAAGGTTATAAAAATATAAGGAAATTGTAAATTATATTATAGTTTAAATTGTACAATCTTTGAAATGCGATATTTTTGTCATACGAGGTCGGAAAATTACGAAACGACTTGCGTTGCAATCGTTTTGTCGAGCACTACGCTTTGGAACTGGATTGGAATCGTTTGGAGCTAGAGAAAATTTTGGGTTAAATCGAACGTCGTTCGATTTGATTTAAAATCGTTTAAATCAAGGTGAGTGTTTTATAACGCTCACAACGTACTAGAATATTCTGATGCTAGTTAAATTTGATATTGTGAAGTGATATTATTTTTATTAGTCGTTGTTGATAAAAATTTAATTGTCATCTAGATCGTCGTTGAATTTAATGTTAGAAATTAAAAATTGACAGTTAAATTAAATAGGAATTTGATTGCGATTAAATTACCTGATATTGATAACTATGAAATTGCTGTGAATTGTATTGTCTATTGGATGATTTATTCGATGGATGCTATTGGTTGATATTTAATTGTTTGGATGTTTATTTGCTTATATATATCCTGTGATACATATGACATTGTGATCGGTTTAAGTGATATATATTCATCTCTGACATTTAACTGAAATAAATAATCACTTGGCCGTAGGATAGGAAATTATATACGGACACCGGATTGGCTAAATTAATTGATTTTAAAAGTTGTTTTGAAATTATTTAAATGAATTGATTTTAAGAATAAAATCCAAATTATGGAAATTGAATTATTTTGAATTGGAGCTTGAAATGTTGGAATTTAAACTTGATAATCGAAATTGTTTAATTAATCGAAGTTTAGTTTTCTAATTAAAAATTGAAATACGGCATAAATTTTCGGAAGTTGATTTGTTTGAAAGATTGGACTTTTATTCGAACTTTGACTATTTCTAAGAAAACTTATATGAAATGATATTTTAGGTTTGAGTTTAGAATTGAAATTTGGATTCAAAAATTTGGTATTGAAAGTAAATTTGATTTAATGTTTAAATCGATATTTTGAAATTGGATTTGGGATTGAAATTGGAAATTAATGTGGAATTGGAAATTAATTTGGAATTGGTAATTAATTTGAAATTGGAAATTAAAAGTGAACGGAATTTGTTTATTGGAATCGAAATTTATATGGAATCAAAATTTATTCGAGTTGAAATCAGAATTGAATCGATTAAATCGAAATGGAAATTTGAATTGATTTGGGTAGGAAATTGGGAAGTTGACCGGTTTGACTTTGGAATTTGTTTTAAATGAATATTTTAGTATAAATGATTTAAAATCTATATTCTTTAAATATTGAAATTATTTTGATTTTCAAACTGTTTTACTATATAAACCATTTTTATATTCAAATTATTTTCGATTAAACTATTTAAATATTTTCTATTAAACTATTTTAACTATTTTAATTATTTAAACTACTTTTAAACTACTTAAAACTATTTTCTAAAATTTTCAAGCTGGTCAATAAGGTGAATTGTTTATATTTAAATCTCGAATTTAAATACGAATTGGGATAAATGAAGTTGCAACCTAAATTGAAATTCGAAATTGATTTTGAAATCGAAATGAGATATTGAGGCGAAAAATGATTTTGAAATGAAATCGTATATTTGAATAGATATGATGTTTTTGAAATGGATTTGACTTTGAAGCGAATATGATATTTTGATATCAATTATGAATCGATTTGAAATGTAAAAGATCCAACCGGTGTGAAAAATATAACGTAGTTATTAAAGAGACCGGGATCGGATATGGACATACTCTCTGTCGATACCGAAAACCACTTTAATAACTATATTCGTGGAGTGTTGATCCAGAACGAAGTGGATGGTTTTGGTGAACGTGTTGATTTGAAGAAAGAGAACGATTTTGGATGACCCCTGACATGACTAAAACAGGAGCCGCGCCGGGCCATTGAGGATCGCCATCTCTAGCGGACACACTCCTTCGATACCATGTCTATTACTTTTGTGATTCGATTTGGGTGCACCCCGCGATTTGGGAGTGTTGTTTTCGCGGTGTTGGGGTAGTAGCTGCTATGCCCAACATCAGTCCGGATCACGCAACTACTAGTATCCTAGTTGGTATTGCCTCATGTACCTTGTCATACTGATTATCCTATTCGCGACCACTACGTTTTGGTTTGTACCTTGAGTATATGGATTGCCCTCTGGTGACTTCCGGTTTTGGGGAAACTACGGTCTTGTATATGCTCTTGGGAATATAAACTGTGTTAAGGGTGGAATGGGCCATGGCTTAACGCTATTTTAATACTTTTACTTTAGTGTAGACATATTATAATAGCGTATTGTACTACATAGTAGATAGTTTAACGGATCCTTGAGAGATGGAAAATCCCGTAACATCTCTTAAGTTATTGCACTCACGTTGACACTGGATAGGTGATGTCAAAACCCGTAAACATCTCTGACGCCGTCACACTCATATTTTCTTATCCGATTTGACTTACATGAGATATTTTAGTCCTGACTCGAGTGTTTTGTCTTTTCATTACGCTCGGGTCAGCCTGAGCATTTCAGATAAGGTTGAAGATCTATTCTGGAGGACGAAGACGGAGTTTGGTATTACATCATTTGTATTCTACTACTGTATTATTTTTCCGCTGCATTGTTGTGTTATCTCTGATATGTATGTAACTCTGATTTATGATGTATAATAATAATCAAATTTATTTATTTAACAGCTTCATGAACTGTTATTTTATTATTATATCTTGTTCCTTCCGCTGCGAGATTCTGAGTTTGTTTCTGTTCTTTCTTTTCTTTTCTTATTTAACCCCAATAACCATCTTCCTTTTAGACGGTTTGAGTTGGACATGTGTGGATTATTGTCGACTTGAACGGTCAAAAAGGCGGGTCGTTACACTTGGTATCAGAGCTTTGGTTTAGATTACCTGAGCTCTAGTGGGGAATAACTCGTTGAAATAGGGTTGAAACCTATGAATGAGTTTGAGTGTATATGAGAGAGCGTACTTGTTATTTGCTATAAAATGGTTTTATATTGTGTTGATTTGTTCTGTTGAGTATTTATAAATTCTGGTCGGTACATGGGACGCCATGGCATCGATAGGGATTTCTAAACACTCGAATAGGACAAACTGACATAATATCGTTTTGAATTATATTTTATATAAATATTATTATGAATATATAAATTTTGATTGTATTGGTTGGTAGGAGATGATAATATTAGATTATCGTCGTCAATTGGTTGACTTGTCAATATTTCTAAATTATTGACAAATGAAAAAAAAAATGAATTTGGGAAATATAATTGAAAATGGAATTAAATGAATATGATTTTGGATTTGAGAATATAAATTCCAATGTTTGAAATTTGTTGCAAATGGTTTGAAAATAATATACATATTATATGAAAGAAACTCAAATAGGAAAGATTTTAAATGACTTTGAAATGAAATAAGTGATGTATGCCCCACTTGACATTTGGAAAATAAGTTTCGGTAATGTGTGCACGCATTATCGACGTTTATTTTTCAAGAGTCCGAGTGGGGGAGACCACTAAATGTTTTCTGTACTCTTTGAATAAAATGGAAATTGAAATTTTTCTAAAATATGAAATAGAATTTGAAGGTTAAAAATGAAAATTTAAATTGCAATAGTAAACCTTAATGTGATTAATAATAAATTGAAGATTTATTAAATAGGCTCAACACTAAAATTTAATGAAAATAAGTTGTATATTATCAACTACACTAAATTTGCATAACCATAACATACCTAATATTCAAAAGTTTAAAATGCATATTCTGATAAGTAAGAAATAATATACAAGTACGATTGTGAAAACAAAATGTGGAGATTCTTTGATAGTTATGAATATAAAAGAAATTCAATTGAAATTGAATAATATATACTTAGTTAATAGTGTGAATTTAATTTAAACAAGTAAATTTACCAAATTGAAACAATAAAGTAAACAAATAAATTGAATGAGGGAATTTGCTTTAACTTAAACAAAGCAAATGAATAAGTAAAACTGGATTTGTTAGGAATTATAAAAGATGGGAAGTTAAGCTAAAATTTAGAGTGAAAGAAATATAAAAAGGAATGAATTAGATTTATAAAACTTGTAAATGGAAACTAAGTAAATTTGAATAAACTAAATGTCAATAAACTTGAAATTGATTGACTTGGTGGGAAATTTTGTATGGATGTTAATGTTGTGGTGCAATGGTTGTTAGATGGATGTTAATTGATTAAGTATGATTCATTTTGTTAATAAATTGAATAAATGGAATATAAATTTAAATAATTAAATTCAATTTGAAGTAAGGTGATGTTGAATATAATTGTATTCAATTTAATTTGAAGAAAAATTGTCTTGAGTTAAATGTGGATGTGATAAAGTGAATAAACCGGAAAACAAATTTAATGTAAACTTATTTCATAAAAATATAAAAGAAATTAACAACTTTGTGTTAATTCTTGATTTTCCGGAAACTTTAAATTGGATAGTTTGTATTTGTAATAACAAACAAATGTGGAAATCTAAAATTGTCTGGTATGTGCTGAAACTAAAAGTACCATAACTTTTAAATGAATAATCGGAATTTGATGATCTTGGACTTTTCGGAAAGCTTAGAATCTGTAGCACGACTTTTGTTTAGATTATTTCAGAAAATTCATTCGTTTACTAGGATAAAAATGTAAATGTCTATCGCTGTCCTGTGTAAGAATAAGCAAAACCAATAGCATTTGACCTTAGTATTTATGACATAACTTTTTACTGGTGTATCGGATTTTGATGATCTTGCACTTTCTGAAAAGCTTAGAACTTAAGCTAAAACTTTTGTTTTAAGAATTTGGTGTTTTAATGTCGTTTAGATGGTCAAAAACGTGACCAAATGTCGCTGACCTGCGTAATTCATTGCCAGGCTGAGGCGTTCCTATTTAGTAAAACGGTCGTAACTTTTGAACGGATGGTCCGAAGTTTATGATTTTGGACATTCCGGAAAGCCTGAAACAAATGCAACAACTTTTATTTAGATTCCATTTTAAAATTTTATCGTTTAGGTGACCAAAAAACTGGGATTTGTTCGCTGTCCTGAATTTAAAAATTTCAGTTTTGAAGTTAAATATGTATATGTATGTTGTTTATGCTAAGTATATCGATCTATCTTTATATGCATGGTTCTAACTTGGTTATTGAGCATTTTAGTAGGTAGCAAAGGGGTTGCGCTTCGCTTGTGGAGCTCGCTTCTGCGCTAAATGCAAAATGTAAGTTAAAATGTTAATAAACGCTTAATAAAAGGTACGTTCTCGGATTACAGTTTATGTTGTGGTATATTATTGTGTTCCCCATGTTTTGGGATGCCTCATTCTTGTAATGAGATGTATATCATGCAATTATTACCATGTGAAATTTTTCGGTCCTAGCCGCGCAAAGGAGGTGCTGCCGAAATTTTTCAAAAATCCGGGAGTTAGAAAATTTTGAGAAAAAATCCTATAACTAAATTTTGCAAATAAGTCGAATATTTTGAATGAATTATATCTAAATGATGGTTTCCCCTTCTCCGTTCCTTTTCGAGGACGAAAAGTTTTAAGTGGGGGAGAATGTAACGACCCGTATTTTTAACACTTTAAAAATACGAATTAAAATGAAAATTTTGAATAAAAATCCGAAGGAAATAAAATTTTGTGTTGTTAAATGCAAATTACAAGTTAAAATACAAAACTGAATTCTGAAATAACTTATTTGTAAAATAAATATGGATGTTAACTTGTAGTGAATGTAAATAATGAATTGAATTTGATTGTAAACCAAATTGGTTATGATTGTAAACAAAGAATAAATAAAATGGTAGATTTAATAATGGAAGTTTATGTTATTGAAACTAATATAAATAAATGTAACTTAATATTATAGTTGATTGAAATCAGATAATAACTGAAACTGTAATTCGATAAAGATGTCAACTTGTAATTGAACGTAAGTAAAGATTTTAATTTAAATGTAACAAGTAATGGAATTGAATTGAATTTGATTGTAAACAACGAAATAAATAAAATGTTACATTTAATATTGAAGTTATAATATGGAATCAACGTAAATGAATGTAATTTAATATTACTGTGAATTTAAATAAGATGATAGCTGAAGAAAATGAAAGTAAATGAATTATAAACTATTGATAATAATGTATAAGTAAATGGTTGATTCAATAACGAAAGTGTAAATCGAAATAAAAGAATTCATTTGGAATTAAGTAACTTGAATTTGAATTACAATATAATTGAACGCTGAATCTAATATAATCTTTTATATTGGATTTATAATGGAAAACTGCATTGTAGAAGATTGTTAATTACTGTGAAATTAAAAATGGAATTTGTGAACAATTGAAATTTGATTTAAAAGTTAATAATTTAAAATTAGGAATTTTATATTGAAATTAAACAGTCGAATAATTTATTTTTCGAATATTGGATTTAATTAGACAATTAAATCAATAATTTAATAAGTTAAATTTCAGAAATAATTGTAAATCGAGCTGAATATGATTGAAAATGATTTGTAAAATTTTATCTTATCATATTGGAGTTATAGTAATGTTATAGAACTTTTAAAATTGAATTTAAAGTTAATTTGTGAAAATTGAATATTTTAATATTTAATTATCGATTGAAAATAGAAAATTTTCGAACAGTCTCAGAATTGAACGAAACTAGTTCCATTGGATCCATAATAGTTTGTTATTGTCGGATTTCAATTTTCGTAGCAATCGGAGTTATCGTTTGACCGTGGCAGCTCGAAACGCATCGAATTGTTTTTAATATTAATTCGGCGAGAGAAAATGGTCATTTTTCAAAAAGTCTCGGATTTCGACGAAACCAGTTTCATCGGATCCGTAATGTCGTATTATTGTATGGTTTTAAATTTCGTGTCAATTGGATGTACCGTTTGTCCGGGGCGAGCCCAAACGCACAGAAATTTGATTAACCGATCCAATTTTAGATCGACCGTTTATTTCCGTAACTCGCACAGATGATCGAATTAGCTTCCGAAACCTATTCCATTGTGTTCGGAATGCGGGGTAAACCCCAGAAACGCCAGTTGCGGCGCGTAAATCGGAGTTCGGAAAACCGGGATGAATAGTGTCGTTCGGTTCCCTATAAATACCCCTCCTCTTCATAAATTTAAAAAAAAAAAAAAAGTAAACCCTAGCCGCCATTATTGAAACCAATGGCCAGAAAACATTCTCATTCCTCCTCATTTTTCTCTCAATCCGTTGACAATTAGAGAAAGTGTTCAACAGCAAAGTCGTAGAGCTCGAAGAGAGCTTTCAATCCATACGGGGTTGATGGGATATAGAGTGACGTGGAGGACGATGGGTGGCCGCGTTCATCAGGGAGTTCGGCGCAGTTTTCGAGGCTAATAGCTAGCCGAGCTTCGTGGTGCTCATGCCGAAGGTAGAGGAGGGGATGGACCTCAATATGGCGCTAGTCGATCGTTGCCAAAGTGAAAGGTTTGGTCGCAAAATTCAACCCTAGTTCGGCTTCGAATGGGTTTGGGTACGTGATGTTTCTGGAAGGGGAAGACAAGGTTGCATGGGACGGCCTGGATGCAGGAGACTTGGATCGCACGGCTGGGATTGGGCAAGGTTATAAAAATATAAGGAAATTGTAAATTATATTATAGTTTAAATTGTACAATCTTTGAAATGCGATATTTTTGTCATACGAGGTCGGAAAATTACGAAACGACTTGCGTTGCAATCGTTTTGTCGAGCACTACGCTTTGGAACTGGATTGGAATCGTTTGGAGCTAGAGAAAATTTTGGGTTAAATCGAACGTCGTTCGATTTGATTTAAAATCGTTTAAATCAAGGTGAGTGTTTTATAACGCTCACAACGTACTAGAATATTCTGATGCTAGTTAAATTTGATATTGTGAAGTGATATTATTTTTATTAGTCGTTGTTGATAAAAATTTAATTGTCATCTAGATCGTCGTTGAATTTAATGTTAGAAATTAAAAATTGACAGTTAAATTAAATAGGAATTTGATTGCGATTAAATTACCTGATATTGATAACTATGAAATTGCTGTGAATTGTATTGTCTATTGGATGATTTATTCGATGGATGCTATTGGTTGATATTTAATTGTTTGGATGTTTATTTGCTTATATATATCCTGTGATACATATGACATTGTGATCGGTTTAAGTGATATATATTCATCTCTGACATTTAACTGAAATAAATAATCACTTGGCCGTAGGATAGGAAATTATATACGGACACCGGATTGGCTAAATTAATTGATTTTAAAAGTTGTTTTGAAATTATTTAAATGAATTGATTTTAAGAATAAAATCCAAATTATGGAAATTGAATTATTTTGAATTGGAGCTTGAAATGTTGGAATTTAAACTTGATAATCGAAATTGTTTAATTAATCGAAGTTTAGTTTTCTAATTAAAAATTGAAATACGGCATAAATTTTCGGAAGTTGATTTGTTTGAAAGATTGGACTTTTATTCGAACTTTGACTATTTCTAAGAAAACTTATATGAAATGATATTTTAGGTTTGAGTTTAGAATTGAAATTTGGATTCAAAAATTTGGTATTGAAAGTAAATTTGATTTAATGTTTAAATCGATATTTTGAAATTGGATTTGGGATTGAAATTGGAAATTAATGTGGAATTGGAAATTAATTTGGAATTGGTAATTAATTTGAAATTGGAAATTAAAAGTGAACGGAATTTGTTTATTGGAATCGAAATTTATATGGAATCAAAATTTATTCGAGTTGAAATCAGAATTGAATCGATTAAATCGAAATGGAAATTTGAATTGATTTGGGTAGGAAATTGGGAAGTTGACCGGTTTGACTTTGGAATTTGTTTTAAATGAATATTTTAGTATAAATGATTTAAAATCTATATTCTTTAAATATTGAAATTATTTTGATTTTCAAACTGTTTTACTATATAAACCATTTTTATATTCAAATTATTTTCGATTAAACTATTTAAATATTTTCTATTAAACTATTTTAACTATTTTAATTATTTAAACTACTTTTAAACTACTTAAAACTATTTTCTAAAATTTTCAAGCTGGTCAATAAGGTGAATTGTTTATATTTAAATCTCGAATTTAAATACGAATTGGGATAAATGAAGTTGCAACCTAAATTGAAATTCGAAATTGATTTTGAAATCGAAATGAGATATTGAGGCGAAAAATGATTTTGAAATGAAATCGTATATTTGAATAGATATGATGTTTTTGAAATGGATTTGACTTTGAAGCGAATATGATATTTTGATATCAATTATGAATCGATTTGAAATGTAAAAGATCCAACCGGTGTGAAAAATATAACGTAGTTATTAAAGAGACCGGGATCGGATATGGACATACTCTCTGTCGATACCGAAAACCACTTTAATAACTATATTCGTGGAGTGTTGATCCAGAACGAAGTGGATGGTTTTGGTGAACGTGTTGATTTGAAGAAAGAGAACGATTTTGGATGACCCCTGACATGACTAAAACAGGAGCCGCGCCGGGCCATTGAGGATCGCCATCTCTAGCGGACACACTCCTTCGATACCATGTCTATTACTTTTGTGATTCGATTTGGGTGCACCCCGCGATTTGGGAGTGTTGTTTTCGCGGTGTTGGGGTAGTAGCTGCTATGCCCAACATCAGTCCGGATCACGCAACTACTAGTATCCTAGTTGGTATTGCCTCATGTACCTTGTCATACTGATTATCCTATTCGCGACCACTACGTTTTGGTTTGTACCTTGAGTATATGGATTGCCCTCTGGTGACTTCCGGTTTTGGGGAAACTACGGTCTTGTATATGCTCTTGGGAATATAAACTGTGTTAAGGGTGGAATGGGCCATGGCTTAACGCTATTTTAATACTTTTACTTTAGTGTAGACATATTATAATAGCGTATTGTACTACATAGTAGATAGTTTAACGGATCCTTGAGAGATGGAAAATCCCGTAACATCTCTTAAGTTATTGCACTCACGTTGACACTGGATAGGTGATGTCAAAACCCGTAAACATCTCTGACGCCGTCACACTCATATTTTCTTATCCGATTTGACTTACATGAGATATTTTAGTCCTGACTCGAGTGTTTTGTCTTTTCATTACGCTCGGGTCAGCCTGAGCATTTCAGATAAGGTTGAAGATCTATTCTGGAGGACGAAGACGGAGTTTGGTATTACATCATTTGTATTCTACTACTGTATTATTTTTCCGCTGCATTGTTGTGTTATCTCTGATATGTATGTAACTCTGATTTATGATGTATAATAATAATCAAATTTATTTATTTAACAGCTTCATGAACTGTTATTTTATTATTATATCTTGTTCCTTCCGCTGCGAGATTCTGAGTTTGTTTCTGTTCTTTCTTTTCTTTTCTTATTTAACCCCAATAACCATCTTCCTTTTAGACGGTTTGAGTTGGACATGTGTGGATTATTGTCGACTTGAACGGTCAAAAAGGCGGGTCGTTACAGTTACGTTACATAGTGATTGCACCAATTAAAGGCCGGACTTTGGTTATGCAGGCAGCGCCTCTCTGTACGGTGGGGGTGTTTCTTGGCACACAAAGTTTCTGATTTCTCAGTCTACGGGTCCACATATATAAGGTTTACGAGTACACAATCTACGGGTCAAAGTACGTGTATCTTTCATCTTTTTCTTGGTTTTATTCATTCCGAACATGCCTATTTTTACTGACTAAAAAATGACAGTTTTCTTCTATGTTTCTTATACTCCTTCCGACCTCCGCCTACTTTATGGTCTTAATGCAAACTAGATGAATGTTGCATAGGTTGTTGTTTATTTATCGCCCAACTATGGAAGGCTGGATGGTATATTTTGCTGCCAGACATTAGCATGTTGCACACGCGTGCATGTCAGCAGTCGGTACGCATGCTTTTCATACCATCTTTGAACACACTCTTGTGCCGTTTGCAACTACATTAAGGTTTCTTTACTTTCTGAATGCTGTCATATTGATGTTACTCTATTTGTCCCGAGGCTGGATTAATTTGTATACCCAGATGTGCAAGTCTGCTAGAGTGAGATGCAGACTGCTACTGAGATGGAAACGGGCAAAAAAATATCATACAACCAGATGGATGAGGTGCAACAACTGCTGCCATGATTTCATAGACATGTCCCTGCATAATTTCTCTGACTTTCTTTGTCGACGTCATGAGGAGGTAGCTATCAAATTGATTTCTGTCGACCGATCTTGCCGTCGACAGAGTTAGTATCCTTTAACTACCCTTTTTTTCCATCTGGCTATGCATACTATACACGACCATTAATGAATTGCTATTTTCTGTTTGCAGTCTGTCAGATAAATCAGCATAACAGACTTCAAAAACTGAGGCACAAAAAATTGAGGACAGCAGCTATGGGTAAGACTGATTTTATTCTTCCACTACTATGTGACATTGACAGAACACCGAACGTCTCCTGCACACTATGTCCGTTGCAGGTTATTCCATGTTTTTGATGTTATTAGCATTATTATATGTTGTTGCAGAAAACCATCAGCTGACAGGGTGCCCCCCGACTCATTGCCGGCATCATTTGACTTAGATCAATGATGGAACGGCATAACTATGTCTGCTGCATCACAATTTACCCGTCTTTCTGCAGTTGGGAATTACGTGTGGCGTATGTAGCGTACATTTACTTGGTTAATGTAAAATGCATGGACTGTTCAAACAGTTTCATAATATTTTTGCAAAATATGCAGGTAGAATGTTTTATGCACATAGTTTTGGCCCACCTTCATGCACATGTTCATACTGTAGAGCAATGCTTTGGTTTGAAGAAAGAGTAAAATAAGGGAGTACAAATTCAAACCCTAAATTTTCAATATGTTGTCAGAAGGGAAAGGTTCAGCTTCCATCCTACCAGCCAGCCCCCGGTTATTTAATGGACCTTCTAGACTACAATGGAGGATCTGTTTCAAAAGAATTTCGGCGACATATACGAGTTTATAATTCTATTTTTGCTTTCACCTCAATGGGTGGGAATGTTGATAGCTCCATCAACAACAGTCGTGGTCCGTATGTTTTCAGACTGAACGGCCAAAACCACCATCGAATTGGCTCGCTTCTTCCTACGACGGGTAAACCAAAATTTGCTCAGTTATATTTCTATGACACCAGTAATGAAGTCAATAATCGGGTTTCGGTGTGCGGGGAAAGTGTGGTGCAAAATTTAAATATGGGTATTGCAATAGTTTAATATGCATGTTCAACCAGTGTAGCGAGTTGGCCAAAGTGTTTAGAATGGCTAGAGAAAGATTTCATGCGTTGGAATACCAGCCTATCACCGTCAGACTGCTCGTGAGACGTTGTAGTGATGGACGGTAGTACAATTTACCAACTTCGTCAGAGATTGCAGCATTGATTGATAACTCAAATGCGGATTCGTGTGGCTGTCGTGATATTGTGATTGAAGATCGGAATGGGGTACTGAAAAGGATTAGTGAAAAGCACCCTTCTTTTATGTCTATGCAATATCCGCTTTTATTTCCTTATGGTGAGGATGGTTTCAGGTGTGGTATAAAATATAGAGATTTGATGTACATTTAGAAACTAAAAGAACGACCGTGACAATGCGGGAATATTACGTGTATGTTATTCAGCGCAGAGTAGAAGATGGCTCCGTTCTATTGTGGGGTGGTAGGCTTTTCCACCAGTTCATTGTAGATAGTTACACATGTATTGAAGAAGACAGACTATCGTGGGTATAGAGTAACCAAAGTACATTACGATGCGAACTGTACAAGGGTCTGCAAGATGCTATTACAGCTGGTGACACGAGTGCACGCGCGATAGGAAGAAAAATTGTTCTACCCTCCTCTTTCACAGGAGGTCCGAGGTACATGGTGCAAAACTACCAAGATGCTATGGCCATCTGTCGGTCGGCGGGATCACCAGATTTTTTTGTAACGTTTACGTGCAACCCAAAGTGGCCTGAGATTGAAATGGCTTTACTCAACATCCCCGGTCAGAAAGCTGAGGATAGACCGGACATTGTTTCTCGTGTTTTCCACATGAAGCTTATGGAGCTATTGCACGACATAAAGACAGAATGTCATTTTGGTAAAGTCAAAGCATGTAAGTTTGACAAATTCTTACTATTTTCACACGTTATTTAAATCAACTTTCGCCGACTTAGCTTATATTTTTTTTCAATTTTTTTTGTCTAGTTGTTTACACAATTAAATTTCAGAAAAGGGGACTACCACATGCTCATATACTTATATTTGTGTTTGGCAATCAGAGACCAAACACTGCTAGCCAAGTTGATGTAGTGATTAGTGCTGAGATACCAGATAAACATGCGGATCCGTTTGCTTATCAGTCGGTGTGTCAATACATGATTCACGGTCCATGCGGTTACGCAAATCCTGGATGTGCTTGCATGGTGGAAGGTTGTTGCTCCAAGCATTATCCTAAACAATATAGGAGTGAAACCAGTTTTGACAAATTTGGATTTCCTATGTACAAACGACGCAATAATGGGTTGTCAACCGAGACGTCAAATGGGTTTGTGCAGGACAATGGTTGGGTTATACCTCATAATGTTGATTTAGTTGTCAAATATAAAGCACATATCAATGTAGAGATATGCAACAGAGCAAGGTCTGTAAAATACCTATTTAAGTACATCAACAAGGGTCATGATAGAGCAACTGTTGTTATTGAAGATAGTGTAAACAAAGAAAGCACGTTAGTTCGGGAAGTTGATGAAGTAAAAACTTATTTGGATTGCAGATATATTTCAGCTTCAGAAGCATCGTGGGAAATTTTTGAGTTTGATGTTCAGTACCGCACTCCGGCGGTGGAGAGGTTAATGTTTCATTTACCGAGAGAGCAAATTGTGTATTTTGATGAAACAGACCATTTGAATGACGTACAAGGCAGGCATAATCTATGCAAAACTATGTTCACGCAGTGGTTCGGGACCAATAGAATGTGTCACGCAGCTCGTCAACTTACATATGTCGAATTTCCTACTAAGTGGGTATGGGAAAAGTCCACTAAGGAGTGGAGGATGAGGCAGAAAGGAGAGTGTATAGGTCGGATTTATTATGCACATCCTACGTCAGGGGAGAGGTTTTATATGCATATGCTTTTAAATATTGTTTGTGGCCCTACATGCTATGAAGACATTAGAGCAGTAAACGGTGTTGTTTTCAACACCTTCAAAGACGCATGCCTTGCACGGGGTTTGTTAGACGATGACAATGAGTGGGATGAGGCATTGACCGAAGCTGCTTCATGGGCTTCTCCGAACTGTATGCGAGAAATGTTTGCAACATTGTTGTGTTTTTGTGAGGTTTCAAATGCGAAGCAACTGTGGGATAAACATTGGGAGAAGTGTAGCGAGGATATGGAATGGAGGTACGCATGCAGGAACGGTTGTCAATCACAGGAGGCGTGTTCGAATAAGGTCAGATCAGAAGCACTAATTGCTTTGGAAAAGATTATGCTCAGAAACAATAGATCGGTGACACAGTTTTGCTCGGTTACGGAAGTTGACCATTCAGATTTTCATTCGGTCTATAACACACTTCTAGACGACAAAATAGACTACGATTGTGATTTATTATGCATGGAAGCACAACAGTCAGTGCCATTACTAAATTCAAAGCAGAAAATGGTTTTTGACACCATAGTTCACTCTATTCATAACCGTAGAGGAGGTTTTTACTTTGTCTACGGAAGTGGAGGGACATGGAAGACGTTTTTATGGAATACTTTAGCCTGCACTATGCGAGCGGAAAGTAGAATTGTGTTGGCGGTAGCATCTTCTGGCATTGCATCGCTTTTGCTTCCCGGAGGACGAACTGCACATTCGAAGTTCAAAATTCCTATGAACCTCGATGACATGTCAACCTGCAATATCTCCAAGCAGTCGTGTTTGGCTGATTTACTTAGACGTACAGATTTGATTATTTGGGATGAGGCTCATATGGTTCATCGAAATGCATTTGAGGCATTTGAGAAGTCATTGTCAGATATAGCCTCTTCCGACTCGAATAATGATGTTGGTCAAATTTTTGGAGGTAAGACGGTTGTACTGGGTGGAGATTTCAGGCAGACACTGCCTGTTGTTCGTAAAGGCACCAGAGAGATGATTGTACACTCTGCTATAAGTTTTTCGCCGCTGTGGCAACGGTGCAAAGTTTTCACTCTAACAATGAATATGAGATTGAAAAATAACAGTTTATCAAATGATGAAAGATCGAAACTGTCATCGTTTTCTAACTGGATATTAAACGTGGGCGAAGGGAAGGTGAGGTCTATGTCCTTAGATGTGGGTGAAGAACCTACGTGGATTCAGATACCCGATGAATATCTTATACCGGATGCAGATAATGCCATTCATGCAATCGTGGAAATAACGTATCCTCATTTGGATATGAATATATTAAAAAAATCCTATTTGCAAGAAAGGTGTATTCTGGCTCCAACAAACGATTGCACTGAAGAAATTAATTCGTATGCAATAGATCTCATAAGTGGTACCATGCAAACTTATTACAGCGCAGATTCAATCATCCCTGTGTCTGATACAACCGAAGAACATCATCTTCTGTATCCTCCTGAATTTTTAAACACGTTAAAACTTTCAGGCCTACCGAACCATGAGTTACGTTTAAAGGTGGGTGTGCCAATAATGTTGATGAGGAATCTTAATCAGAGTCTAGGTTTATGCAATGGAACGAGATTAATTGTTGTGCAACTGTCAAAGAAGGTTATTGAAGCTGAGATTGTAATGGGGAAGAATTTGGGTAGGAAAGTATTGATTCCTAGAATAGTTTTAACCTCCGATGACACGAAGTGGCCATTTGTCCTGCGTCGACGTCAATTCCCTATTAAAGTTTGTTTTGCAATGACAATTAACAAAAGCCAAGGTCAAACTTTGGAACAGGTTGGAATTTATTTGCCAAGGCCAGTTTTTACACATGGACAGCTTTACGTAGCACTGTCTAGAACGACTCCTATGTCTGGGCTGAAGATATTGCTTGGGACTACTAAACCGGGTTTTCAAAATTACACACAGAACGTTGTATACAGGGAAGTCTTCAGAAATATTTCTGGTATGATTTTTTTTATCCGTCATTCATAATTTTAAAGTACCGATTTTAAAGATCACTTATAGCTAATGTGAACTGATGTTCAATGTGTTTCAAATTATACAGGTATGGAAGGCGCAGACGAACCCGTTGATGATTTCTAACTGACGTTGCGTAATTCTGACAATGGTATAAGGTAATTTGGTTACAGACAAGAGTTTAATACACACTTTGAAATCTATGTATTGTTTACTGAGTCTGTAGTTTTCGGACTGATCAGACATTAACTGTGATAAATGAGTGCATATGTGTATGGTGTATTAGCACTTTTTTTATTACTACAGAAACACCATCCTAATAAAAAAACATGCAGCAGTGCCATGGTCATATCACTATCATCACAAACTATATTTCACTACTGGCATACTTTGTTTACCTTCCTGATTTGCACATGATATACTTGGCTGATAATGCCAATCTACCACATAATGTGTATTAGTGACTTCATTATCACTGTGCGCTGCCTTATCCCATAGTACTCTGAACTATGGTCCAGGCTGTTCCCTACACGCTACGACCGCTTATTGATTATTAGAAGGACGTTTCTTACTTAAGTTCAATCTATCCAAATTCCTTTTGTTCACCTTTGTGTATCATTTATTTGTTAATTTTTAATCTTTGTATCATTGTGCTGCCATACTCCGAACACTTTCGCTGTAGCATTTACGGCTAGACTCTACTTAGAAATACATGCATACATAAAATATTTCGGTGGAATGTACAATCAGTTTTGTTGAAGAGCTATGCATTTTTGATCATATACGTTTCTAACTAGCGTCATAAATTTCTTTGTAGAATGGTTGACGAGTTGAAAACATCCGTACCTGTAAAACTGCGCTGATCGTGGATAATGACGACAGGAGGAAACTTAAATGTTTTCAAAGTCCAAAACTGGCAAACCTTTACCACATGCATTGTTTATATTATATTCTACCTTTTTTATGTACTTTCGGTAATTCGACCTTTGTACTGACAGTGTACTTTTTAATTACTTATAATTTTTAGCAGCCGTTATTAGTTTGTACCAACCAGTAGGCATGTTTGGCTTTCCTCTGATTATGTTTTACTCTCGTTTAGTATTTTAATGTTTTACACTGCCTGAATTTTTACAATCAAAATTTTGCACAGTCAGATCTGGGTAGTGAATCACTTGGTGGATAACAAGGTACAGTTACATTACTTTTGTGCAACAGATGTATGTTAATTTGTTGGCACATACAACATTGAAATTGCATAATTTTGGTTGACTACTATGTGATGGCAAGAGTTGACACTACTTCCTGTTAACTAAGTTTGATCACCCTTCTTTTTCCTTGCCATACATGAAGATACAGTGAATGTGTTGAACGTAATATGATATATTAAAAGAAATATAATTATATTGTACATTGTTGTATTACTATGAAATTACATGGCAATGAATCCTCAATTTTTCTTCTCTGTAAGTATGGCTACGCTGTTCGATCTTCTAAACCACTAATTATCTTACGAGAATATGCGTGAAGTCAAGCCATTATGGAACATAAGGCCAACACCATACACGTAGTTAATTGACACAGTGATACACCATAGACCGGTAATGTGTTTGTGTACATGTGACATCATATCAGTTTTGTCTTACCGTGTCCTACTCAACAATGCAGTTTTGGAATAGCTGTTATATGCTTAACTAGGAGGTAAGAACCAGCGTATTTGAATCTCAACTCTCATAAATTTTGCTGCTGTGGCAATTCTACCCGCAACATGACGTACCAATTTCTCTTCTGCATGCAACACAATTTCCATCCACTCCTTAGCCCTTACTTGGATTGCATATTTCTCACGTTTTCGCACAACGTGTCTTCCTGTTAACACGTTGCTGAACTCAACATATACCTACTGCTTACTACCCAGTATTTGTGGACCTGACTACCAGTTTTGTCTGACTCTTCTACGCATGAACAGTAGTCAGAAATCTGTATGCATGTGACTGTAATAAAAGACTACAATCGTGGGATCATAATTTGATTGGCTTAGGAAACAATAGAACTGATTTACACCATTATTTTACACGCATTTATATTTTTAACTACATGAACCAATGGTTACAGCCGTTGATTAGTCAGTGGCTCCGTTGATTAGTCAGTGGCTAACACGTACTTACTAAAATAAGTGGGTAAGAATGTTTTACCCCCAGTAAATTATAGAACCGCAGTACAAACTCATAGCACGAACTTTTCCCACACGTAACACCATCCATCAATCTATTACATCAATATTGGAAACAAAGTATGACATTCGTACTTTTTTTTCCAACGGCGGGTTACTCACAAACTGTAATACGGTTTAAATAATCACAGCCGCAAAAAGTGGGAACTATTGTCTTACATGCACAAACAGTTTAACCACGTTCCTGCTGAAAACACATTTTCATTAACATAGTGCACTTTTCTTCCTACATTTCATACACTACCAACAACTTCTACCTTCCCTCTCAACTTACTTACTGAAATGGATGGAAACAACCCGTTGCTTTTGGAATTGGTGTTTGGTACAAATTGGAATACCGTCCGTGTCTGAGTGGCTAGGCTATGGAAATTGATCAGTCAGGGAACAAACGAAGTTTACGCATTAAACATGCAGTTTATCGACAGGGAGGTACTGTACTAACTACTGTTGTTGTTTAGTCGGCTGATATGCTTTTTTGTTCCTCCTATCACCCAGTGGATATTCGTGCACCTAAGTAAACACATTAAATCTCATCTGCAGTAGGAGTGGTAACAATTTTCATCACGCTTCACTTTGTACCCCACTCATGCTGCCTCTGGTCAACAGTAATGCATTGATGCTCATTTGTCTGCACATGTATGTAAATCAATATGTTTTTGTAACTTGCATTACCACACTGGGAACTGTCTACTATACGGTTGTGAGGTGACCCCAAAACCATTTAATGCCATGTATGTACTTTACAGCTGTTTATTACCATTTCTCAAAACTTGATGTGGGCTCCTTGACCAATTGGTACGTACCATAGACGAGCCGTCCTTTATCTTTTAACGCACCGTCCCTACTCGCCATAATACAATGTAAATTCTGCTGTAACTCCGCGTGCTCCAACATGCATTTGTTTCTTTACGTTGGCATGTGGATTAATCCACGTATCACAACCTATCCACTCCAACTGAAAATAAATTTTCATTGTGACAGGGAAATGAGAAGGTGGCGTCAGTTCGAAAACATATGCTGCGTCAGTTTGAAAGGGTGTTTGAAGAACCTTCGATGTACGATATAACCCGGTTCAATGTCCAAAAAGCGGAAACAACGTACATAACTGTACATGACGACTGGATAATAGTCCTACGAATTGATACCCGGGCGGTCAAGGTAGCAGATGTAGTGGACAAAATACCACGTTATAAGTTTGCCTTTGCTGATGAAAGCACACTTATAACCCGGCTGTGCCGTATAGATAATCTTACGGGTACTTTTATTCCCCCTCCATACATATCGTCTGTTTGCATTAAATAACATTTTCTGCTCATGACGTACACTTGTGATGTATTATAGATTTGGGTGGCATACTGCGTGCTGTGACTAATGTATTTGCTGTAATTTCTAAAAGCGAAACGCAAACACTGAAACGAGAGTTGCATGTGGAAAGCAATAGGTTCGACCATTTTATCTTTTTTTTCAACCACTCTATGTTTGTACTAATTTTATTCACCGTGTAGTGGAAATACAAGTGTTGTGTCACTTTGGGGGAGCCAACGGGATTTGATAGACCAAACCATGGTAGACAAGTTTGAGCACCCACCTACGGTTGTTGTCACCTCCCTGACGGTTGCAACATATGGTCATACGTTACTGATCGTTGTACTTGCTTTCCAGCAGCACAAAACAATCGCCCTCTAATTCAAAATTTTCTTTATCAGGTGCGTTTACGTTTAATTCTACCAAAGCGACGAAAATATATCTGGACATTGATTTACCTGAGCTAACTGCCGTCAAAAGCAGGTATGCTTCCTACACATACATTACATGTTTGACTCTTTGATTTCATTTGCCACTGTTTATTTACACCGCGTAGATCCAACCACCATGATGGAAAAAAAATTGAGTTCATAGACCACTCTACTTCTAACCGTGCTACTGTGTTAGAAAGAATTAACACTATGCTCACCCAGCTATTGAATGATGTTAGGTCTGCAAACTGTCAGGTACGTTGCTGTTCAACCTACTACACGCATAACCATAACAGTTGACCACCCCCATGCATCCCATTCCACTGATTGATAATAATTTTTTTCACCCTATCATTTACGTATTGTTTGTAGTCTATGCATTTACCAGTATACACAACACAAAAACAAAAAAATAACCATAATCTACTTGCCGTCTTATCTTCATTATTTGCATTTTTTGACTCAAACATTTATGCCGATATGAGTAATAACTTCTTTCCACAACAATTTTATTAAGGGTAAAATATATGTCGTGCCCGCAACTATTGTGAAGTTGAAAAGTTCAACTTGGAGCTATCTTTCATGTGCACTCTGCAAATCAATGGTTCACTTTGAGGGAACAAACTATTTCTGCTCCGGATGCCACCGTATGGCTGCCCACCCCGTAAACAGGTAACAGTTGACGAATTCTTTGGTCAAATTTTTTCCGACATTAATTACTATCACCAAAAAATTTGTTCCTTAGATACCGCTTAGCTGTTGACATACTAGACACCTCTACGTCCACTACTATTACCGCTTTTGACAAGGAAGCCGAATGGGTACTAGGACATAAAGTTGACGACATGCTTGCCATTCTTCATTCGGTATAAAAAACATCTTCATAGATTTTACTACTGTGTTGTTTTTCTCCACTGAATGTACAAATGACATCTCATACACACGCCCCTGCGTTCCACGTCTACAGAAGTACATAGACAACAACACCGCTAACTAGATGATGTCCAAACATTGTTCCCCTACTTAAACTACTAAATAATGCAGGAAAATGGGGTACAAAAAGTTGAAAAGATTTTCCATCACATCGCGGGATCTGAAGCGATATTTGAATTTAGACCAAGTAATTATGAGATCAATAATCCAGATGCTTACCTCACGGCTAGGATCTCAAAAAACGTCGCAGTAAAAGAGACAGTATGTTATCAAAATCAACAGTCTATTAATTTCTAATTTATGCACTCACCTTCTCACTGTTGCTTGCGTTTTATGTTCTTATACATTTTTTTAACTTTACAGTTAACTCCATCTAGCGATCAAAGTTCTAACTTAGATTGCATCTCAAATACGGGTAACCATACCATACATTCCAACTTAGACGTCAAAGGAAAAAAACAAATTGCTCAGGTTTCATTGTACTCTTAGACGCTATGTTGTCAACAATCAATTTGTTGCATATCAGTGATAGATTGTTTTGATTGTTAGGACGACGTCACTACGGATCATCCAACAAAACGGACTTCCAATCCACCGCTGCCTATAAAGACAGTACGAGGACGAAATGCAATTCATGTACGTATTTTTAGACTTTTTTCCCGATCCACTTATTATTCCTCTTCAGTAGTAAACGTCTATTAAATGTGAAGATTGACTTCCCATTGTACATCCTTCTCTGTGTTGTTTTACTGGCTAACAATACATGTCTGTGTCCCTACCAAATTATGCATGGTTACTATACTTAAAAATATCTATATTTCGAAATGTAATACCTTTCCATAATATCCTTTCTCCTCATGTGTTAACTTCATCTGCAAACCTGTTTCTACTTCAAACCGTTTCTTACTAACAAAGGTAAACAATATATAACTTCCCTTATACACAGGATGATGATATGGATCAATGTGCTGCAGTAGCTCATGGGATCAAGCTTCGTGAGAAAAAGCAAAAAATTAGTATTCAGTAGTTTATGATTTCATGTACAGTGTAGTTACTTTTTTTTAGCCTGCAGCAGTTGCCCTCTGTTTGCTGCTTTTCTTTTTTTATTCTGCAGTATCAAACATATTTAATTAAGCAAGAATGAAAATATTGTACCTACTTCTTCGTCAACCACCGTTTCAGCATTTCAGTTGTTACTTCACTGTGCTGTAAGAATATTTAGATGTGTGAAAATTTGATGTTGCTGTGATTCTGCATGGCTACAACGCTTTACTTCTGCAGTTCAACAGGTAGGTTGCGTTTGAGTTTTCACCAAACATTGGGTGGAAGCATTGGCTTCAGACAGTCAGTATTTTACCATACATGACATGCTGACCATAAATATGTACTGTGTACGTGTTATCACAAATTACGAGCAACTTGGGCGTGTTTTCATATTTGCGTTTATGTCAGTTTCATTGCAGTCAGACTATATTATAAATGTATTCCTTATTTACCACTGGATCAGTATGATTTAGTCAATTCAGTGCATAAAATGTAAATTGGATATCTACTATCTATAGTTTGGAGAAATATCATGTTTCTCATTTTCATGACTTCTGGGACAATCGAAGACCAAAAAAAGATATTTTTAACTTCTGTCTTTCAGTTTTATGTATTGTTGTAAAATGAAAGTTCAGCATATAGAGAGTTTTTTTTTGTATTTTAAGAGATATATCATCGTACTATTTCAATGATCAACTGAAAATAGTCCTGTTAAATGACTACTCACAATTTATACGTGCCACGTTTTTGATGTTCTGATGTGATTAAAGATTTAAAAAAATAAGACCATACTTACAATTCTGCAACATTTTATACTGTTTATGCACATGTTTTGATTCTAAAATATATATACTAATAGCAAATTTGTCTACTAGGCTCGATGGTTGCTTATGAAATGTTAATCTACACTTATTTTAGATTTACCGGCTCAATAACTACCAGAGTTAAATTGATAGACAACAACCAAGGTGGACAGGGATGCACCGCTGTAGAAATGTGAACTCAACAATTGCAGAGCTGATGAATGACCGCTAAAGTACCGGCTGTAGGGTGTGCTGAATACTAATCAAAATGTAAGGATCTGTTTTAGGAAAAGTTCATGAGTATAACTATTAACACCGTTTTACTGAAAAACATTCAAACAGGCTCTATATATGTTCAAAGACCCTATTTATAACATGATTTAATTTTTACGTTCTATTTTTTTTCCTTAGTGTAAAATAAGGGCCAGTATTTTGATACTAAAACAAGAAAGACTTATATTTTACAATGGAAATAAGAAAGGAGCAGTATAAGTTTGGTATCAAATCAAAACTTAATGGTTCATACTAGGAAAAAAATCATGAATTTAAATATTAACAAGATTTAAGTGAAAAGCATTGGAATAAGATCATGTTTAAGCAACTCCAAATTATAAAATGCTTGACAATTCTAATAACTCCACATTATGTGTTCTTTATCTGTAGGACAATGGAACATCAAAAGTTGATGTAATATTTCAAAATCTATGTGAAATGCTGAGATAGTTGAGCTTCTGCTGAAAACATTAGCAGTTCGGAATGCAGGTCGGAAATATAATGAACTATATATAACATAAGATGTTTTGATGTTTGTTTTTGTTTGTTCATTATTTCAATACTACTTTACCAACCGTTTCCAAAATGTATACATGAAAGCTTGTGTAAAAAATTTAGTGGAGGTCAAAGGAAAAACATGAAAATACCAGGTTAAATGTGTAAACATTTCCTGGTCAAATATTACATGTAAACAAAGCATGTTCAATTATCACCATCCACTTCGTACTGACATACAGTCAACATGGAAGTGCTAATTCAACAAGTTGTTCTGCAAATTACTGAAATTGTATTGTTTGCGTTCATGTCTTTCCCACGACAACACATACCGCTACTATCTCCATACTAAATTCAACACTGCTTGTGTGCGTAGCATGGGCAACTCACTAGTATTTCAAATGATTAAGGGAAAATCACCCATGCAAGTGGGAGTGACAAAAGAGTTAATGAACTCTTCAGAATGATACATATAGATATATGCATTTCAATCTCTAATATTACCAAAATAGATCCACTTACTTCGTTATATTCAAATATGAATTATCATAGAATTGAACACGTGTATTTGATATACAAATAGTGTATTTATGATAAGTTCATAGAATAAAAATGAAAGTAGAAAAACATAACATGCAAATAAAATAAATATTCAATTTAATCGAATAGATGAGTATATTGGAAAGGGTTCCAAAAGTACCTAAAATTAAGATTCAATCTCAAAAGTCACTCATCTCTATGATACATAATGATATATTGATAAAGAGTAATCAGACTTTGTTGGACAAAGAACGATTAATAATGAGTGAAGTTGAGTTAAGTTCTTTCTGTTAGGATGTGTACTGAAGAATAAGTACATTGGTTAAAATTTATTTCATCTAAAGCATAGTTTACAAAATCATACAAGATAATAGCTGATAACAAAGCACAACATATCCTAGATCAAGGAATTGACAGGTTGTATGAGTCGAGAGGCTGCATGTAATACTTGCTCATGAGGGATCATGTGTAGACCACCCCGGACCGACCTACATTGGTTGACTAATTTATATTATGAACATAGGTTTGATAAAATAAAACTAAATCGGTTTTATACATATATGAAGGAAGTTCATAAATTTATTACGAATACCTATTATGTTCCACTGAGAAACAAGTGTTTCAAGAAATGCAAACTTTGTGCTTAAGGAATTTCTTTTAGAAATTATTGGTAGTAAAATGGATTTGGATACGTTCCAAAGATAAAATTAATTATGGAGGATGAAACGTAATTAACTAAGCCAAAATAGACGTAACTTATTAGAATGTCAAATATGTACATTCGCACATAAATAAGAAACTATAAATTTCATATTAATGTCCAAAAAAGAATATTCTCAATTGTCAATTATTTATTAAGAGTATTGACTCTTCCATATAACACAATGCACAAATCCTTAATAGATTCCAAGTACAGTATAAAAATATGATTTTGATAGTTGTACTCAAAGGGATATGATCCATCAGCCGCAAATGTGTCTTTGAGAAGATGACATAGCAATTGGAATATAGTAAGCAATATTGATAAGAATAATATCATACATTTTAATTATTGAAATTAACGTAGCAGATTCGTCATTCAACATGCTTAAGTTAATTCGAATTTTACTCGCAATTATCACCAATATGATTTTGAGTTTTGGGACATTTGTATTCAAAATAAAATTAAAAATAATGATTTAGAATAGAATATTTGCATATAACAACCAAAGTGTCTCGTCGTCAGTGGGAGCAATACTGGGTTTTTCGGTTTTTGGATACAATCCAAGAACTAACACAAAAGTATCGTTCCACGAGCATTAGACTTGAGCAAATATTTTTTCAAAGAAATCAAAAGTTTGATTTCAGTCAAAATCCAGAGGATGCGTGTACCAATAAGAAATTAATTCAAAAGGTACTAAAATTTTATAAAACTATAAGTAAACAAAAACTTATGATTGTTAACGATGTAACCATGTTAAAATCATTTTATTTTGGTTTTTTAATACTCGACTTTGGATTTGAAAATGACATCTTTTATAATAAGTATAAACGGATGTTGGGATTGTCCAAACAATATACATAGACACCATATTGAATTGTTTATTACGGATCATAAGAGATAAATCCCTTATGCATCGGCTATAGGAATTATCATATATGCTATGGTATCTACTATATTGCTAATCATTTATGTAATTGGTATATTGAGCAAGCATCAAATCCAAATCAAGATCACCAAATGGTAGTAACGGGTATTCTTGAATATTTATGAAATATAAAAGAATTGTTTATAGAAACAACAAACTCCTTATGAAGGAGTATTCAGACTCAAACTTTGTATATATAATCGAGTATGGTATGTCACTCCTAAATTCATGTTCAACCTAGTTTAGGAACTTTAAGTTAAAAATGTTCCAAATGAAAGATTATGGCCGATTCAATAAAAGACCAAGTACATCGCCTTTATAGTACCATAATAAAACTGTGCATAAACAATGCACAAATTTATAACCAAGCTAAAGGTAATTTCAAATGTTGAGAATCACATAACATTATTATGTGTTAACAATACCACAATACAGATTGCGAAAGAACCTATAGCTCACTAGAAGTCGACACATACTCCAAAAAATTCCACAAGATAAAGGCAGTTTATTAACGTCGGAGATAGTTTATTGACAAAGCATATAGTGTAGACATAACATATATGTCCACCAAGGGACTTGGTTGATCATTTTTGATAAAGCCGATTAGAGGAATGGGAATATGAGTCCATAATTGACTCCAAGTGCAAGTGGGAGATTGACTGAGTTATGGGTATGCCCAAAGGACAATTATATAATTTTTACATATATCTGACTCTGCGATTGGTCTAGTGCATAATAAATGTTTATATACTTTGTATATAGTGGTATAATTAATTTGAAGTATATAAATAAAAAAAACCTTAAAATAAATGTTTTGTGATTGTGTTGCAAATGGTTGTAACCTTCAGTAGTTAATCACAATATAAAATAACATTTTATTAAAAACATTCTTGTTCAAGATGTTTTGAGAAAGGATACTGATATATCCTTCGAGACCAGAGTATGTATCACTCATCAAATGTTGAGCAGTTTATTACTCATGGTTGCTAAAGGCACCAAGGGGTTACGTACTTATAGTTACTGGATAACTAAGGAATGACTCAGTCGAGGGTATCGTGTTGGTTAGCTATAACTAAGGTCAAATAGAAAATCTCGAAGTGATGATATTACATAGTACTCTGGACTTGAGAATACTATTGAACTTCAGTGTGGATACTCCACTTTGATTATAGTTAAATCATGGAATGACATCCATTGAACGACTATAGTTAGGTTTGAGTTGAAGCATTGGATGTGAAACACAATTTAATAAAGAATTTGTGTCCTCAGTTATACGAGGTTATTATCACTGTCGACTGTAGTCAACTCAAAGTCAAGGTCTATGGCCAAAGCAATACAATTAATAATAAATGTTATTATTGAACCAAGGACATGTTTTTTGACTAATCGAGTTGAATGTGGGCGATATTAGAATTTAACCAAAACCAAATTCCATAAGTCCTAATGTGATATAGTGTTTACGAAGAGAATTTGGGTAAATAATCACTACTAATAGGTTCCGCTTGAATTTATAAAATTGGATTTTACCGATGAAAATTTATATGCAACAAATTCTGCCAGATTGTCACACAACTAGTATGACGACTTGCAAATCCGTACCCTTTGAATCGACAATAAACCACACATGTTCTTAGTGGTTTGTGCTTATGTTAGCTTGGTTGTATGGTGAGTCTACTCACCATTTGATTGTATGTAAAGTGATATGATTTGCTTGTTAAAAATACAAATTTCCTTAACTAATTAAAGTTATAACTTTGGACCTTACTTTCTTTTGAAAGCAAATGACAACTCTATTAATACCTCAGTTATTGGTTTTGATGATAACAACCTTGATAACAACAATATACATTCATATATACTAATGTTTTTTCAAGTTATATACTATACAGTGCAGGATATTATACAAATGTTGAATCGAAGACTGTACAGTATAACGACTCAAGAAATGGAAATGAAGACCCATGAGTATAAAGACATAGATATCAAGATATCAAGTCTATAATATAGTCCATGGTAGCATTCTTTAATCTCTATCTCCTATTTTATTATCTTTTATATTTTCAAAAAAAAGCAATTTCCTAAATATATTTAAAAATATTTTACAAGTTTTTCAAAGTTCAAAATGTTTATAAACTTGTTCAAACTTTTTACAAAGTATCAAATTATTTTACAAAGTACGGGACTTTCAAAATATTTTAGAATAAACAAGATTTCAAAATACACATGAATATGTCGGCATATCAGCAAATTGTATGTCGACATACATGCCACAAAATAGTTTTTCAAATTTTGAAATGAAGTGTCTATTCATCGTAAGTCTTCGCGAACAGACACATCTATTTATACATTATATATATGGGGTTTCTAATGAATTTTTCAGCACCCTCCTCTTACTCTCTTGAAAACTCCATTGAAATTATACTCCTTTCTCTTCAAAACCAAATAAAATTAATTCAAACTTCTTTATATTGATTGAATATTACTTTCTTAATGTTTTGAAATCATCTCTCTCTCAAATCAAAAATCAAAGTGCTGTCCAAGAGGCTATAGGATCCATTGTATCCAAATTTCAAGAAAATGTCTTTGGAAAAACCATCAAACTCTATTTGTATTTGCTTGGTTGTGATTATATCCCGTTCCAATTAATTGGGTGTGCTTGGTAGCCCAAAAATATGAGTAGGTGTACTTCTAGCCCGTCAAAATCAAGTGGGTGTACCCTAAGCCCGGAAAATTAGGAGGGTGTGTCTCATAGCCTCGGAATCGAGATTATAATTGGATTTGCTTTCTGCCCGTTTAAAGATTGGCATTTGGAAAGAACTCCGTACAAGCAATTATATGGGACTGGATATAGAAAAAATTCGAACCAGTATAAAATACCTGGTGTCATCTCTTTAACTCTCTATGTTACTTTATTTCTTTTATTTTTTCTGTGATTGGTTGTTGATATAATTCTGTGTTGAAATCTATGATTTAATATTAAACTTGAAAGAAATTTAAAAGGATTTACAAAAGTTAAAAAATAATATTGACCCCCTTTTAGTGTTTAATTAGTCTTAAGAGTCATAATTCCACAACCCATATTTGGTATCAGAGCACTAGGTTTTCAAAAACTCGTATTTAATTATTGAAAAGTATAAATGGCTAACAACACTGTTAGTACATTTCGTAACACTTTTGTCGATGAACAACTTTTGAAAACCTAAAAACAAGACTCCTGGAACTGGAATTGCCATTAGATGCTTCAACTGTGATGAACCCAACTATTTTCAAAGAGATTGCAACATCAGAATAAATCAAAGATCTCACTAGTTACTAATTCATCTAGAAAAAGAGATAAAACTTACACAGCAACATTAGATGATTCAGATACTTCCTCAAGTGATAATGAACTAGATTCTGAGAATGTGAATATGTGTTTCATGGTAATAATAGACTAGTCAGAACTGATCAACAAAAAGCGGCAAAAACAGTACCTTTTACTTAATAATTTTTATTTTATTTTGGGTTGATTTTGGTTTTAAGGAATAACCTATAGATTAATAATAATATTGGATGAAAATAATCATATAAGTATATATATAGTGGAATATTTTATAAAGTTTATTTTTGAAATTACGGCCTATATGTCGACATACATGAAGCATATATGTCAACATACATGCTAGAAAATTGAAAATTGAAATTTCATTTCAAAATTCAAACCTCGCTCTCTTTTGCACTTAGTCCTATGTCCTGAAAAGGCACATTTTGACCAAAGAACATGACTTTTAACTCTCTATTAATTCAATGTATCTCTATCCATTCATTCACTCACCTTAGTGTAGAATTCAAATATCTCTTCATACTCTTATCTCCTCAAACTCAAAAATGGCCTCCTTAAGCCAAACTCCAAAACCCATAAGTTAATCAAAGAGAATCAAAGTCTTTCTCTTTAATGATAAATAAGCTCATGATACTTATATGGAGTCTGTCACTCCGGGGAAAGTTTTTCTCGGAAGATTTGCTAAATTCGAAGATTTTTCCTCTTATGCTTTACAAAATCTTTGTTTTCAAAACGAAAATCTTGGTTTGGTAGACTCTTCTCAAAACAATTTTATGTGTTATCCAGATTTGGTTAAAATGTTTTACACAAGTTTAAATGGAAAGTTTTTTCAAGAAGAAGTGGGACAAATTTGAAGTAGTGTTAATGACACTCAAATTGTTTTAAATTGTGAAATTTGAGTCACATACTTGGTTGAAAATTTAGTGGAATTGACCTCTCCACTTTTCAAATTGATGAACAAAATCGTGAAGTTTTTCACGACGTTTTTGAAATGAATAATTTGATTTTAAGCACAAAAATCTTCGACTAAAATCGAAACTTATGAGTCTCATTTTACAATAAAGTACCATTTCAAAACTGATATACGATTTCTATGTTTTGGAAGCAGTTATGTAGTGAAATGTTATAAAGCTGAACTATCTATCCTAAAGTTAAGTCCAATGGAGAGGTCAGTGTTAACATTTCAAACGATGATAGTGAGGGTACTGTCTATCTTGAGGTTGATTCCAGGAGAGAAGATGGAGTTAACATTCGTTGGACGGCTTATGATGGAATCCTTAGAGAGATTCATGATCTGATCGAGTGATGAAGGCTCATGCGTTGAGATGTTGAACGTGACTTCACCATCGAAAATGTAGAAAATAGAGTAGGCCCCCTAGCCAGTGGGATTAGCAAACTCGAAAGGGTATACCAACTCCATATCTAGAGATGCTTATCGATGTTGCTAGCGGGAGTTGATGATATTCGATATCACGTGTTAGGGTGTGAACCAACTATGTTTCTCCTTATTGGTATATTATTTCTAGAGATATACAATGCTCGAAGGTTGTTTGTGACCCTTTCCAAGAGGCCCGTCCTCGATGTACTAATGGTACCTTTAACGAAAATCTATATGCGAACGTACCTTACCGGTTTTAGTTGTACTTCTAATATTGTTGTGTTGTAAGATGTAAGTAGCACAACTATTTTTTAATTTATATTTTACACCCTAGACATTATCTATTATATTGCCATATGTACTTATTAGATGTGTTTGGTTCTTTTGAAAGGAAAACCATTCCGGTGATTCAGGTGGTCTCGAAAGATACTATTATATGTTGATCGTATATTTCTTGAGTTTCTCATAGTAGATTTATGTATGACTCGTGGTTTTATCTTTTCCTTAATTCCTCGAGTGCTCTTTTGAGCAGTTTGAGAAAGGCAGGTTTTGGTTGGATATTCTTTGGAGCTCAAGGAGTCGAGCTGGATACTTTCACCTACCGTAGTATTCTTATTTCCGCCGCACTACTATTATGTATATGTCAGCATTTGTGAGGATGGGCTATTAACCGTCAAGCCTGATGATAGTACTTAGGATTGTAACTCTAAAATATTATGTATCTTAGAGTGATTGTTTGTATTATCTATTTAATATTGTATGTTATTATTCCATTTTGAGATTTAAACATTTTTTATCTTCTTTGTTGTCTTTTTTTTACCCTAACAATTTATCTTTCTACCACTTGAGTGCTTGACACATGAATACCGTGGATGTATTAGTGTCAATATTTGGGGTTTAAAAGGCAAATCATTACAATTTCGACCGAACATTGACTTTTTAATAGATATGTATTCAGCTTTTGTATTAGATGATTTCCAAATGAAGTTATGAGAATCTTTCATATTTCAACAATATATTCAAATAAATTAATAGAAATTTTCAACATAAAGAATATTTTTAATAAAAATAGTTATTGCAAATATAAATATATAAAAAAGATTGCAAAAAATCTTATTGAAAAATATTTTCAATAAAATAGTTTGTAGAAAAACCATGCTACACCCGAAAACTTTAAGATCAAAAGCCACTATAAGTTTGGGTACATAAGCAATCAATGATGAGAAACACGACAAGAAGGAATGAAAACTCGAGAAGATAAAAAGCAAAGCAAGAACAGAAGTTTGCTTAAACTAAAGCGTAGAAAAATTTCATATGGGAGGCATTTGTTAAACCAAAAATTTCCAAGAATGAATGAGGTTTGAAACTATTGAAGGTTGCCAGTATGAAGCTACCATAGTTTGGAAGCTATACATTTTTAAGCTATCACACTTGGAAAGCTATTATGATTGGAAAACTATTGCACTTTGAAAGGTATTGCACATTGCGAAATGAAGGTTGTTGAACATTGAGAATACGCCATCACATATTGAAATGTAATGCTATCGCAAGTTGACAAGTTGAAGCAACTGGGCTATCATAAGTTGACAATGTCAAAGCCATCGGAAGTTGAAGCAACTAGGCTATCATAAGTTGATAATGTCCAAGCCATTGCGTGTTGATAATACCGATGCTATTGCAAGTCGATATAAGTAAGGCCGTCGCAAGTTGACACTATTGCAAGTAGAACCATCGCATAAGGATAAACAAGCCATCGCATGTTGGTAATATTAATGTTATCGCAAGTTGTGGATAAAGAAGCTATCGCAAGTCAAGATTAGAAAGAAGCTATTGCAAGTCAAGAATGAAGAACCTATCACATATTGAGGAATTAAGCTATCATATACTAAAAGGTAAGCTATCTTGAATGTAGAAGAGCTATCAGAAATATAAAAAGAAAACACTGTTAAACTAAAGGAAAATATTAAATAAAAGGAGAAGTTAAGGACGCCGCAATAAGTTATACTTATTGGAGTACATTGGTGTTTCCATATTAAACAAATAAATTTAAGGATATGCCAAAAAGGAAGATAAGAGCAACATTTAACATCGAAGAATAACAATAAATCATGTTACGAGGCAGTGTATTAATGCGAAGAAAATTACATGTAATAAAGCTTCAAGGCACTCTTATACAACCATATTACCTTTGTTAATACCATAGCCAAGATAGTGATCCGCATGAACTACTATAATCCCGAGCTTATGACATATGGCACCATCAGGACCACCATCTTGCCAAGTTACCAATCCACGTCAACTTCAATCAATCATAACGAGCATGTTATGGCCTATCTCAGCTACTATAAACCTCCATATAAGAAGAGGCTCCTCTCTTCTTTCTCTTTCTTAATACAAATAATTTTTTAGTACTTGACATCTCAAAGCTCTCTTTAAAGCTTTAGAAATCCTTTAATGGCCGATGAAGAAGAAGATGGCTCAAACTTTTGAACATAAGGACCTTCGGAAATAGGAAATTGCATATTGGCTCCATTCTTGACATTTTGGACTATAACAAAGGATAGACCTGTACATTTTGCCTATTGACCATTGGACAATGAATATTTCATATGTACTCGAATTTCATATCATTTTCGTATGTAAGAAAGGTAATTTGAACCTTGGACATTTTGGATATTTGAACATATATTATTTTTATTATGGGCATATTTGGAATTTATTTGAATCTTATATCTCTTATACTATTTTAATGTTGGACCAAAAATTGGTTTAACAACAGTAATAAGAGCTTGATTTAATATTTTCGCTTGACAAGAGAATGCTTTGACATTTGTAGTCTAACAAGAGCATGTTATTTAGGATAATGACCCAATAATAACTCTTCTGTGAATGGCACGAGAGCCCAAAAGGAGATATTTGGACCATTCCCGACATTCAATGGCTAAGACGACACATAAAGGGTAAGGGACATCATCTATGCCATCTAGATCTAAACTTAAATGGATATTTGTAGACCATAACCTGTATTGATCAAAATTTTCTTAGCAAGAAAACACATGTACTCTTTGTATACATTGTAATCAAATTATAAAACAATAAACAAAGAATAACTATAATGGATGTATATCTATTGATCAAACCACTATGAAAATCAATCTTATTTCCTTTATTAGCACTAAATAACTCACCCTCACTCTCACTATTATCCTCTTCTATGCTCAGTAGCCGAGGATCTCCAAAATCCACGTATCTCCGAGGTTGGTTGAAACCTTTGATCAACAATGTCATGTATAATATCTAGCCATAAAAAAATCATTTTATTCGATTTATTTTAAATAACAAAATCATGATAGTTTAAGTTTTAATTTTAATATGGGTATATACTCAATTTGGCTTTGAATTAATTCTTACATTAGTTGTTAATTTTGATTTTACGAATTTATTATATATATAAATAAGTATAAAAAGTAATGTATTTTTAATTTTAAAATAAAGTTAATTTTACAAAATATTGTTGGGGTTTTCAATTAATTGTATTAGATTTTTAACAATAATTTAACTTAAAAGAAATATAGTTTTAATGAATTATTCATTATAAATATTATTGTTGAAATAAGTTTATGATAATAAATTAAAAAATAATTTTTATATGTTAAGGCCAAAAATAAAATTCTAATAACATGTGTTAGCCAAATATTAGCAGAAATCAATGGATATATGCAATAATATTAAGAGAAATTAAGGGAAAAGCAAAAACTCAAGATTTGTAATGGTTCTATTATGCCTATGTTCGCTTTAATATGCTTTTATTACCATTTTATTCTAGTTTCCAAAACTATATATAACTATGATCATGAAATTCAAGGGAGATTGATAGTGGCATCATTTCCTATTAGATAAGGTTGGAAAATAAAATCCAAAAGTCTCCTTTCTATTGAAAGTGCACTTGTATTTGTTTGTGTAGTGCGCTGAAATTGGCCTTGGAGTTGATATTCTCCTCTGCTAACTCGTTCCAAAATATCTTAGCTTGAGATCCCAACAAATAAGAGGGAAATATGTCAAAATTTAATAGTTTTACGGATTAGTACCGATCCATCGATGGATCGGTAGCGATCCATGGACTTGACCCAATTTCTCGTAATTCCCTCATAGATCCATAACTTCTTCATGCCTTACCTTACTTTGTTCTCTAAAGCTAAAATCCTATATATATACTAATTAGGAATAATGAAGTCTGATGGATCAGTATCATCCATCAGAGTTCATTATTTGGTACCTATTAGTACACTTAGTCAAATTTCCATCTTTTTTCTTTTACGATGCTTCATGCCTAGTTTTCTAAGCCTATCATCCATTCTCTCATCATTTTGTAGTCCAATATCAACGAATCATAACTTATCAAAAATCACGGATATCACTTGCCCCCCAAGTACGCTTCTACGAATACAAAGTGTGCTTTGTTCAAAGAAAATAGAACGATGTTCCTATTACTTAGACAGTCTCCATGGAAAGTCGTATATTTCAAAAACACTTTATTACCATACAGTAGTCAAGTCACATCTCTTTGATAGACATAAATTCTAGATGTTTGCATAAAAAATGTACAAAACCTAAGAACAGAGATCTAGTAGAGCCTAGGATCCGGAATGTGATCCTAGAACTGATTTTAGGAAGTGCGGTATCTAAAAATCAAATATGTTATGTTCTTAATCTAATTCAAATCACAGTCAAATATGATAGAAAGAAAGAACTAAATGTTGAAAAAGAAAAGATACACAAAATGTTTATAGTGGTTTGGAAATCTTTGACATATGTTCACTTTGTTCCTTTTTTATGATTCTTTGATTTAAAACCGGTACAACGCTCACTAGGTCTCTTTGGATCGGTTACAATAATTGTGGGTTGCTAAATCTGTGATTGGCAAAGCTCTAATGACGTAGATCTTGAGTTTGGTCCTCCACAACTCGATGTTGGATTGGATGATCGAAGGTGATAGGATAAGGTCTAAATGATTCCCTAATGTCATAAAGTGGTCCAATAATTCGATTCAGCTTATTCGGTTCGGTAGTCTCTAGTGCTTCAAACTTGTCCTCCATTACTGTTCATCGATGAGGTCTTTATAGGTGTGAGGATGTAAAGGAGTATATATGGCCTGGTCGGTTCGGTTCAATAAGGGTTTGTTCGGTTTGCTAGGAGTTAGTTTACTTACGTTGGGTAGGATTTGGTTTGACAGTCACACTACCGCCCTCTTTTTCCAATTCGGCACTTACTCCTTACTGTACAGTTCTTAATCTATTTTGAACTGATCATCTTAATGTCATAGCTACTTCATTTAAGTCGATACTGAGAAAACTTGGATCAATAGCTTCATGCCATCGGGGAGAACACTCCAACACCCTTGGTTGTTTAGTTTGGGTGAAGTAGATAGTAGCTGTCTAAGGTGAGGTCCAAATCAGTTAGGTCGACTTTAAGATTATCATAACTTTCAATCTGTAGCTTATTGAGATGTAATTTTGACTAGGATGTATGTCCTGACCTTAAGCATATGTTCCAACTGGTTTGGGTCTTTTATGAGACTGTGCCAAATTTTCATCTAACTTTTTGCCCCAAAGTATGCTCCCCCCCCAAATGCTTTGCTCAAGATCCAGTTATAATGGGAAAATGGTGTATTTAAGGTAGAATTCCATATAACTCGGGTGCGACCATTTGTCAAGCCTGCAAATCAAGAGGTCTATCAGACTCGTAGGGGTCGCCTTTATTACCCAGTCATAAGTCTTTCCCACTTCCATGGGTTTCACGTGTTTAAGTGGCAAGGTGTTATTTTCCCCTCAAGTATTTGTATCAAATATGAATTAAATTTTGTTCAAAAAAGTAAGTCATACCTTCATGTTGCGGTCCCCGTACTCTATGAGGGTACTCAGTCTCTAGAGTATCATACTTCATGCTCAAATGAAGTTGACCCAGTCTTTGGGATTTTAAGATAGATTACACTCCACTATCTTTGGTGGAGTGGGATCCTATCTCTGGGACGGGTCTAAATTACACTCATTGTCTCTAGAGGAGTTGAGCCTAACCTCTAAGGCTGAACAACTTGATAGTTGACCGTACAACCAACTAGGTTAGGGAAAAATTTATAAAAACTTGAGTATAAAGTATTATAATATAAATGGCTAATTATAGGTATTTAACATTTGTAGTTTCGGCTAAGTGGTAATCTGCATGGTCTGTAACATAATATGTTGAGTTCAATACCTATGGGGGCAACCAAATTTTACATAATTTTTTTCCACTGAATTTAAATACTGGACTAGGGCAGTAAATTCTTTTGGCTCGGCCTGTTTCCACTATCTTTGACGGAGTTGCATAAGTTTATACTCTGATATCTCTGGTAGAGTTGTTTTTATCCACCATCTTTGGTAGAGTTGTTTTTATCCGCTATCTATGGTAGTGTTGTATGAGATCAGAAGAATATCAAATATTTCAATCTAACTTTATTTTGTAAAAAATAAGTTCAATTCTTTTTAAAGAAATCTAAAAGAAGAACGTGATAATCAATTTTGTCCAGAATATCGATTTTTTAGAAAGTTTTGAGTCTTCTCAAAATATGAGTAACCTCAAATAAATATATAAGTTAAAAAGATTCAAAAATTTGAATATCGTTCATAAAATTCGAAAATGTTATAAAGAATACGAGAAACTTCAAAATTAATTAAAAAACTGCTTAGTTTTCAATTTAATAGAAATCAAATCGTTTATAAATAAAAGAACTAAAAAAGGATCAATTTTGCCTCGAAAAAAAATCAGATTACTTGCGCTCATTTAAAAATTACATTACCCAAACATATGATAAATTTGAAATGGTACATAGAAAATTAGCTTGATCTATGTACAGGGATGACATGCATTATCGAGAAATGATCCAAATAAAGAAAAAGTTGTTTTTTACACTATATTGGTTAATTAGTTATTTGATTGATGCACAAATTGAATGTTTTTTGTTATAATAAAGCTACATGGTTGGGTTTTCAATTAGGAAATTTGACTAAAAACAATTTGATGAAACCCCTCAAATCAAGGATTTGGATCCAATAGTTATATCAATTTATTAACTTTGACTAATCCTTTTTTTTACTAGAAAACAACATACATGACAAATTTAGCAATTGTTTAGCTCCAAGGACATGCTCTCAATTTTTAATGAAAAACAAACTTTTCAACTAAATATAGGAAGAAACAGAAATTTGGTCAGAATGACACGTTACTTTCAATGGACTGTAAATTAACGTTTCACGTGATAAACGAGACACAGTAGATCTCGACGGCAGTGGAGCCCGGTCTCAATGGCGGTGGCGGCGACTTAGGTGGATGCGATGGTGGTCGGCTAGGATTTTGGAGAAAGCGCGCAGTTGAAGTGCTTTGATGATGTGGAGGCGACGAGTAAGGATGGAGAAGGAGTGACTCTGGTGGCAGCAATGATTTTGAGTTTCAACATGAGTGAAGGAGTGACGTTACAGAAGAAGCAGCAAATCGAGGAAGAAGAAGCAACAAAATAAGGAAGAAGATCATAGTGTGTAGTAATGCTACTATGCAGTATCTTTTTTTAAAATAAATTAATTATGTATATTTCTGTTCATAATGCTATTTTATAGTAAAATTTTATGAATTATGGTAGCAGTTTTTGAATTACAGCAGCGCTTTTTAAACCGTATAAATAATTGTAACATTTTTTTAGATGTGTGTAGTAATGCTACTGTATAGTATTATTTTTTGCTTGTTTTTTAAATTAATTAATTATGTATATTTCTTCTCATAATGCTATTTTATATTAGCATTTTATGAATTGAAGTAGCATTTCCTAAATTGTAGTACTAGTTTATAGACACTCGTAGCATCTTTTCATATGCATGTAGCAATGCTATTGTGGAGTATCATTTTTTTGTTTTAAATGGATATAATTATGTATATTTATGTTTATGGTACTATTTCATAATAGTATTTTATGAATTGTAATAGCAGTTAATGAACAACTATAACATCTTTTTAGATGATGTATAGACTGTATCTCACAATATTATTTACAGTAGAATTTATGAATAGTAGCATCAATTTATGAAGTTTATGAATTGTAGTATCATTATTGAATTAAGAATTTTAAATTTCATTTTTTTAGTTTCTAAATTGTAGCGGCGACGATGGGAGGTGGCGGCTACGGAATGCAACGACTATGAGCAGTGGTGAAGCATATGTGTAGAATGACGTGGGGGAGCCACGACAAGGGGTATGGTGGCGTGAGAAGCAGTGACGTTGGATGAGCTATTTGGACTGTGCGTACTCGAGGAACATGATGCAGAGAAAAAGTTGTCATTATGACTAAATTTTAAAGAAACTGTCCTACAAGCCAAAAAACATTAAAAATTTGTCTTTTAAACTAAATTACTCATTTTTAAAATTTTTATATATAAATAGAGTATTGTACTATAACTAGGTCCGTCAACGGATACTTTCGATGTCGATATTGTTATATCCGCATCAGAAATTATTTTCGGATATCAGATATCTGTATCCACGGATATAGCATATTTATCCACTCCGCTCGCAATTAATAGAGAAAAAAAAATTTAATGAAATTTTTTGATCTAACTTAAGTCTGTTTAAGTTATAATGCTAATATAAATACAAAAATAAAAAATATGATGACAAACTCTGAGTGCTGTTCTTAAAATTAAGTATGATTCCTGTTATTAAAAAAAATGATGATAAAATCTGGGCAGCAAATACAATTCATACATGCATAATAGGAATTACTATTTTGATAAAACAGTATAAATTCATTATTTTTGTTCGATACGGATGCTCATGGACAGTCCTAACTATATCATGGGAATTAAGAGAAAATCACTGGCCCCAAATCTTAAATTCCAGGGTTCGGAGTTTGCATCCCTGTTGGGCTTGTAAAACAGCACTTTTCTTCGTAATCTTCTTCTCTCCAGTGACGTGTGAAAGCTCATTGGAACTATTTATAAAGTAGATCTCGAAAGCTATCTGTACTAGGGGTGGGCGCGGGTCGGTTTGGTGTGGTTTGAAGTCGTAACCGCCTCCGCACCGTATCAAACGGTTACTCAAAAATACAAACTGTTATACTAATCTTTTAAATGGTTCAGTTTCGGTTCGGTTTGAATGTAATACGGTTCGCTTTTGGTCCGGTCTGGTTTGAACCCATATTAAATATGAAATAAGAGAATTAATTTCATCAACAATCAATTTACGAATGCAACTGTGTGAAGCTTTTAAACTTAAAGGTTAAAGCACACAATGTTATACTGAAATGAAAGATTAGTTCTTAACTGTATGGATATTTCAATTTGACATTTAGTTACACGTGAGATTTTTTTTGGTAGATTAACCAAACATCAACATTAACCAATGCACAATCATCAAGGAAAATGACTAGAATAAGATTATAATTAGCATTTATCCAAAAAATTGAGATGAAAAATATTATACCAAAACTTTAACTTCTTCCTTTATAATAGCGAATATTATTAATATAATAATATACGCTAAAAATTGAATATACATTGTTAGAATCTAAAATAAGATAGGAGTTGCTTATATTTTGATTATAAGATTACTAGTGTAAATATTCGGTTCGGTCCGGTTTAATATGGTTGGTTCAATCGTCCAAACAGCAACCGAACCATATCGATGCGGGTCGGTCCGGTTTGGGGTATTTGCTTTGGTTAGAAGATTCGGTGCGGCTTTCCGCACCGTTTTTTCGGTTCGGTGCGGGCGGTTTCCGTATAGCGGTGCGGTTTATGCCCACCCCTAATCTGTACAAGCTTCACTGCTTTTGCCAATTAATTAATTAATTAATAAGATTTAGAAGTATATCTTGTTGTATCAATTATCAATATAAATACCAAGCATCAGTGTGTCTTGTTAGACAACGGAAAAGGCATAGTAAAATAACATTCTCTGTTCAAAATGAAAACAATTCAGTTGCTTATTCTCGTCCTTGTTCTTTCAAGCATCTGCATCGTCAACAGCTGTAAGTTCAACTATTTTTTTTCTTTTAATCTCGAGCATCCTTTCATGTTTTTTAAATGGAAATTCTTATAAATTTATCATATGCAGCTCCAAACCTGTCATCAAATGGCATTGTGAATGGCGAATCAAATACGAAAATTGGTAAAAAAGGAGAAGGAGAACCTATCGAAAGAAATAAGAAATGAACCGCCGTTCAGCCCCAGCATATACAAATATCACTCTATCAATAGTTCAGGTTACTTGCATCATGGGCCAACCCAAAGCCCAATAAGCTATTTACAATAGTTTTCTGTATAAATACCAAATGTACATACTGTAACAGATTATTCTGTGATACTGCAAATATTATATATCTCACCGATTGTAAAATTCAAGTAATGAAATAAATTCTTTTACATTTTTCTCAAATTCTTTCTCGGTATCAGAGCCAAGAATTGCTTAACAGCAAAATTGCGCTGTGCCATTGATCTCTCAGAGCAATTTCATCATAGAGATTAGGCTGCGTTTATAAGATCATCAGAGAACTAACATTCTCATCATCTGATCGTGATTAATCGGTCATACCTATGGTTCATCAGAGTTTTTATCCCACTGGTCAGTCTTCCTGATCTTATAACCATTGTGCCTCACCAAGAAATCAATTGTCAGAGTCGGTTTCATCATTCAGTTGATCTCTGGCTGCACGTTTCTTCAAGCTTGCTAATTTTTACTGTTGTAATCCTTTTTCCAGCATCATTTCATCAGATCTCACAAGTTCTTGAATATGACTGAAGGAGACATTAACAACACAGCCACTTCTAAAGCAAGAACCACCAATTCAACATCTCAGACAGCCAATACCCAAGATCTTATCAAAGCCATAATAAAACCCCAAAGCCAACTAGTCAGTGTTCAACTAGATGAAGGCAATTATCTCCTCTGGAAATTCCAAATAGAGACAACAATAAAGGGCTATGGCCTTAAAGATCATGTTCTTGGAAAATTAATTATACCATCAAGATATACTGCAGATAAAGACGACAAATTGGTGAGCAATCAAGATTATGTTAGTCATCAAAGGCAAGACAGTCTAATCAGTGCATGGTTACTGTCGTATATTAGTGCAAATAATCTACCACAGTTAATTGGGTGCAAAAGTTCACATGAGATATGGTCAACAGTGGAACAGATCTTTAACACTCAATATGCAGCAAAAATCATGTATTACAAAAGACAACTACAAAGCATAAGAAAAGAAAACTTGCCAATGAGAGAGTATTTGACCAAGATCAAGACATTGTGTGATCAACTTGCATCTGTAGGTCATAAAATCCCTGACACAGAGCAAGTTTTATGCATATTAGGTGGATCAAATGAAGAATATGAGGCTGTGGTAGCAGTGATATCTTCAAAGGAAACAACACCAAGTATACAATATGTTCACTCCACTCTACTTTCCCATGAAGGGAGAATAGAGCAAAAAAGATCAATTATTTCAGACTTCTCTATAAACTTCACCAGCAATAATAAATTCAAGAATCAAGAAAGAAACAGCAATAGCAGAAATCAATCTAATTCTCAAAGAGGTGGTCAATCTTCCAGATCCAGAGGTAGAAATGGAAGATACAACAACAATAACAACAGACCGAGGTGTCAAATTTGTGAAAAATTTGGTCATGCAGCCAACAAATGCTACTTCGAATTTGATGCTAACTACATACCATCTCAACAGAGCAACAACAATTCAAGAAATCACAATCTCAGTGCAAACATGATCAATGCTTATCCAGATTCTGAAGAACAAACAGATACCAGAAGCACTGAGACTGCAAAGATGGATGATATTCAGGATGAAAGCCGGTACCCTGACTCAGGAGCTACCAATCATGTAACAAACAATCTCAGCAATCTAAACTTAGGAAGCAGGGAGTACAGAGGTAAGCAATTAATTCATATGGGTAATGGTGAGCCGGTTAAAATTACACATACTAGAAATGCAAGTTTTGCTGGAAGAAAAGAACTCTTTCTTAAAAACTTGTTAAGAGTTATATCTATAAGAAAAACTTTGTTAAGTGCATCATAATTTGTACAAGATAATCATGTGTATTTTGAATTTTATCCAAAACACTGTTTGATCAAAGATATTCTAATTAAAGAAATCATTTTGTAGGGTAAGGAATTTAAAGGATTGTACGGATTCAAAGTTGCAAAACCAAGAAACTCTGAATTTCGAAGAAAATGGTGTAATGTTACTGAAATTGAACAAGAAGATAAATGTAAAGATTTTGATATTTGGCATTCCAAGCTTGGACATCCAAGTGTAAGCATTGTAAAGAAAGTATTAAGTAATGATAGTATTTCTTTTAAAGATTTTTCAGTGCCTTATGTATGTACATATTGTCAAATGGGTAAAAATCACAAACTTGCATTTCCAGTCTCAGAAACAAATTACACTAAACCCTTAGAATTAGTTGCTAGTGACTTATGGGGTCCAGCTCCTGTTAACACTGATTATGGCTATAAATATTACATATCATTTGTTGATGCATATTCTAGATATGTATGGATCTATTTTTTGAAATCAAAGTCTGAAACTTAAGATGCAGTCTTACAATTTATAACTCAGGCTGAAAGGCAAACTAATTGCCAAGTAAAAGTCATGCAGACTGATGGTGGAACTGAGTTCCAACCACTTAAAGAATATTTTCAAAAAAAGGTATAATTCACAGAACAACCTGTCCATACACATCTGAACAAAATGGACTGGTTGAAAGAAAGCATAGACATATTGTTGAGACTGGGCTTACTTTACTTGCTCAGGCATCACTTCCTCTAATGTTTGGCATGATGCCTTTTCTACTACTTGTTCTTAATAAATAGATTACCCATAAAAGTCTTGCATTTTAAAAGTCCAGTAGAGATTTTATATAAAATAAAACCCGAATATCAAAGTCTAAAGGTGTTTGGATGTCTATGTTTTCCCTACTTAAGGCCATATAATACACACAAATTAAGCTTTAGGTCATCGCCATGTACCTTCCTAGGCTATGCAGCTAACAAGAAGGGATACAAATGCTTGGATAGCAATGGAAACTTTTTTATATCTAGGCATGTAGTGTTCAATGAAAGGATATTTCCTTTCAGCCAATCAAATATAAAAACATCACAGAAGGTGTATAATTCAAAATTTTCTATAACACCAATACCTGAGCAACTAGATGTTATAACTCAAGTTGAAGGTGAAAGAGTGCAGAATGACATAAACTTAGAGTCACTTGCTAGATCTACTTCACAACACACTATGCCCAGTCCTGAGCCAGGTTATGAAGAAGTTGAACCAATTGAAAGTACAAGTCAGGCACCTCATCAATGCCCCAACACTCAGTCAGACTGTTGTCAACCATTAGATGATTCACAATCATCTAATGATCAACAGGAAGCCATATCCGATGAGCCAAATCAACCACCTGCACAAACTAGACATCGCATGATAACAAGAGCCAAGAGTGGTATATTCAAACAAAAATATTTAGTGTTGTCATGGATACTAAAGAACCAAATACCTATTATCAAGCTGTACAAAATGAAAATTGGAAGGCTACTATGGAAGAAGAGTACAATGCATTGATGAAAAACAAAACCTGGAGTCTAACTTCATTACCAAGCAATAAAAATGTTATAGGCTGCAGATGGACATATAGAATAAAAAGGAATGCTGATGGTTCAGTTTCTAAATATAAGGCAAGGCTAGTAGTTAAAGGGTATTCACATCAAAGTGGTTTTGACTTTACTGAAACTTTCTCACCAGTTGTGAAACCCTCTACTGTTAGAGTTATTCTTACCATTGCCTTACATAGAAAGTGGAACATCAAACAATTAGATGTAAATAATGATTTTTTGAATGGTATTTTACAGGAGGAAGTGTATGTGGAGCAGCCTCTAGGTTTCAAACAAGAAGGAAGTGACAAGCTTGTGTACAGATTGAATAAGGCAATTTATGGGCTCAAACAAGCACCAAGGGTTTGGTTTAAAAAGCTAAAGTCAACACTAGTCAGACTTGGCTATAGCTTCGCAAAATCAGATAATTCCTTATTAAAAAATTTAATAATAATGTAACTACATATATACTGATATATGTTGACGATTTTATTATTACAAGTAGAAGTGAAACAGAGATTAACAAACTTACAGAACTCTTAAACAAGGAATTTTCAATCAAAGACTTGGGAAACTTGAATTATTTTCTTGGTATTGAAGTTAAAAGGATCTCTGACACAGAAATACATTTAAATCAAAGGAAATATATCTCAAAAATTCTACAAAGAGCAAAAATGGATCAAGAAAATGCACTGTCTACTCCTATGGCAAGCAATTCACATTTGTCAAAGTATAAAAGGGAAACTATATCAGATGACAAGAAGTACAGAAGCATTGTAGGAGCATTACAATATGTGACAATTACCAGGCCTGAGATTTCATTTAGTGTTAATAAAGTAAGTCAATATATGCAAAATCCACTTGATGAACACTGGAAAGTTGTCAAGAGAATTCTAAGATATCTCAAGGGAACCATGAATCATGGATTAACACTACAATCATGTGAATCTATCAATATAAAAGGCTATGCAGATGCAGACTGGGCTACAAACATGGATGATAGAAGATCAACCACTGGCTACTGTATATTTTTAGGCAACAACCCAATCTCATGGTGTTCAAAAAAGCAACCTACGGTATCTAGATCTAGTACAGAAGCTGAATATAGAAGTGTTCCTAATGCAACTGCTGAAGTAATATGGATCAAGTCTTTGCTTAGTGAACTTCATATCGAGACCACCAACAAACCAACAATTTGATGCGACGGTTTGAGAACAGTTCTGCTTTCAGCAAATCCAGTTCTACAAGCTAGAACTAAGCACATAGAACTGGATCTCTATTTTGTAAGAGAACAGGTAACAGAAGGAAAAATCAACATAAACCACTTACCATCATCTTACTAAGTTGCTGACATCATGACAAAGCCTTTATCGAAGAAAAACTTCATTCGCTTCAAACAAGAGCTAAAGGTGAATGAACCTAACAGCAACAAGCAAGGCAAAATCTCCAGCAACTCGAACAAAATCGAAGCATAGCAGCATCAATTATTTCAATCAAAGTGAAATTCCACCTGTTAATCAAGTGAAATTCAACTTGATGAAGAAAGCTTCTGAAAAAAATTAACTGCATTTGTCAAGTGGTAAAGATCTACAAATTATTGATGCCAACACTCTCTATTGAATAGTCTCTCAAGATATCGAAGAGTAAAAAGCATTACAGCTCTCCTTTCTATAATAGTGGCAGAATTTCAAAGGAATTGCAAACCCTAACCCTAAGTTAGGTTTGAAAGGGGGTATCGAAAGAAATAAGAAATGAACCGCTATTCAGCCCCATCATATACAAATGTCACTCTCTCAACAGTTCGGGTTACTTGCATCATGGGCCAACCCAAAGCCTAATAAGCTATTTACAATAGTTTTCTGTATAAATACCGAATGTACATACTGTAACAGATTATTCTTGATTGTAAAATTCAAGTAATGAAATAAATTCTTTTACATTTTTTTCTCAAATTCTTTTTGAACCTATTACTGCTGAATGTTGCAAGAAGCATAAGAAATGTGGCCATTTCAGAAAGAAATATCATTGTCCCTCAAATAATAAATGCTTTAGGACTGAGGCTAAGTGTATGAAAAAATGCCTTGAATGCGAGGGTGAACTTTAAGGAATGCCCATGCTTTCTGCTAAGAACTATCAAGTTGTGACTTTGTAATGCATGCATTGAATAAATAAACCTCATATTTAGATTCTGTGAATCTTCTTAAAATGCCCTAAGTACATATATTATGTGTTTCCCATCTCTTAGTTTCCTTTATTAGGATTTTAGTCTTTTATATATTTATATCATTTGTATAAACTAAGAATCCATCTCTTGATAAGTAACGAAAGGCGTTAAAATACGTAATTGTGAATATGAAAGGAAATAATTCAATAATTAATCCCAATGTTTTGAAGACACCATCGTGGGCTCAATTGAGGTGGTCCACAGCTAGAGATTCTGGCAGTCCAGCCGGATGGACCGCCCGGTATGATTATCAATGGGAAATGAAGAAACGAAAGAACGTGAAGTAAAAATAAAGAAAGGGGGAGAAGAGAATAAGCAAAAGGAGAGAAAAGGAGAATGAACATTGAAGTCTGGTTCAACATTGGTTCAAAGCCAGTCCACCACAAGTACACGTGGTTTCCAGTCCACATTCCCCCACGGTCGGGCTGGTAGTTCAAAGTATAATACGCAATCTTAAATTTGATGAAACAATTCATTGCAAAGATGATACAGTTTAGAACAAAATTTTACGAAATAATAACAGAACAATTGTTGAAAATAATATTAACTGAGTTTTTTTTAAATAAAAAGAGAATCAAAATTGGTCTCTTAATTTATACACCGCTTCTCCTTTTTGTTTTGTTTGTAAAACCCTCATTATTATACACTCCTATGACACAAAATGAAAAAGGTTACCTTTTTCATTTTTGTCAAAATATTGTAATTTTAGTTTACTAATTGAAATGGTATACTATAATATGATGTACAAAATATTAGATTTTTAAAGTTATTTTTTATTTTGAATTACGATTTCATTTTACACTCCATTTATGCAATGCAAGCTATAACAAACTTCTGAATTTATATTTTTTTACAAAAAGGTCCTCTTTATGTGATTAAAATAATATGATGAATGTAAACAAACATTATAAATTAGAAAGTGTTTATAGTTGTTAGCACCAAAATTGGTCACTAACCTCGTTGAGAAAGATTGTGTAGAGAGATAAATGATGAAAGTAAATTCAAACAAAGAACAATATAAACACTTTTGGTGCATATTGTGTAGATATGCCAACAGACTTCCTTATGCCGAGCGATGGAGGGGAAGTACGGTAGTGAAATTGGAGTTATGGTTTAGTGAAGTTGATCGGCATGACCGTGGTTTGACACGGCTTGCCAAGCGACTCGGGTACGTTGGCTGGGAGAGATGGAGGAAAAGAAGAGGAATGATGTTAAGGGCAGAAAGCCGAGTGAATCAGCTCGTCATGACTTGCCGTGTGCACTCGTTTTTAAGCCGAACAGGAGAGAGGTCGAACAGGATTCTGGCCGGACAGGATTTTGGCCGAACAGAATTTTGTTCGATCAGAACGAAAGCCGATCAGAACGAAAGCTGAACAAAACTTAAGCCGAACAGAACTTAAGCCGATCAGAACTTAAGCCGAATAGAACTTAAGCCGAACAAAACTTAAGTCGAACAGAACTTAAGCCAAACAAAACTTAAGCAGAACAAAACTGAAGCCGAACAGAACTGAAGCCGAACAGAACTGAAGCCGATCAGAACTTAAGCCGGTCAGAATTTAAGCCGAATAGAACTTAAGCCGAACAGAACCTAAGCCGAACTCTTATTCACCTTGCCTAATCATATAACAAACACAAGGACAAGGACCTAAGCACACTAGCACATCGAACTAATCTGGACTGATAACTCCTTAGTTTCAATAATCACAAGCCTGAACTAAAACCAATAAAAACGGATTAAATCTTTTAACACGCAGTGCCAATATCCGAGTTCAAAATTGAAAGCATTGCAAGGCTGGCTTTCGGAGACGGTCAGCGATGACGGTCTTCGAAGACGACAGTTCAAGGCTCAACTTTACATCATCAATCATGTGACTTATAATTTCTCAGCGTTTACACCTGAATGATCGCACTAGTTCACACACTACACGGGGGGAATATTCGTATTGTTAAGTCTGATGTCGATTATTTTTTAAGTATAGTTCGAACATGTACTTTGCTAGATTCAATCTTTATCAGCGATGTCTCGGAAATCTAGCTCCGCCACGATTTCGGACAGGACTGGGCCGTCCTCCCGACAAGAAGTCGTAGATACTTCAAATCCGTCAACTTCCCCTGCACATGATTTAGCTCCCGATGCGCTGGAGGCAGCAATTTTCTTGGACAACCCTGCCGATTCGCTTGCTTCAAAGATTAATGAAAGTATACTCCGTTGGATATGCTCTATCCACGGAATCTCCTTTGATGACGTGCTAATCCCATCGGGGCATGACCGTCCACACTTGCCCCCAGTCGGATACACAGCTTATAACAAATTCATGTGTTGGTTTGGCAGTGTGCCACCATTCAACTCGTTTCTTCGGGATGTGCTGCAATATATCGACATTGCTCCATCGCAACTGCACCCGAACGGCCATGCATTCCTCTACGGCACTTGCGTCCTCTTTATGAATGTCTTCTCTAGGCTTCCAACTCCGGGCGATATCAGATACATATATTGCATCAAGAAGCGGAAGGATAGCCCATCATTCATATTTCTCGAGCCGCACAACAAATGTCAAATCTTAACTGGAGCATGGACCAAGTTTGCCTTGTATAAACAGGAATGGTTTTATGTGCGTTGTCCTCCCGGCTTTGCGAGGAGATGGGTTGAAGGAAGTAAGCCTTTTTCTTGAACCGTTACTTGTGTTTAGCAGTAGCCGTACCTCTTCTAACTTTTACCCATCTTTTCAGGTATCACTCCATGTCCTGACGGCCGCGAATACTCTGATGCCGTCGAAGCTATTCGAGCCCTTCCTGCCGGAGAACGGGACATTAGAACTCTCATTTTGAATAAGTCACTTACAAGGCTCGGACTGTTGGCAGAAGGCCGTAGGATAAGCTTTCCTCAGGGCATCACCATTCCCAGGCCCGCCTCTGGCAAAGGGAAAAAACAGGCTGAGTCTTCAGCACGCAACGCTCCTAATACACCAAAAGAGGGGGAAATTAAGGAGACTGAGACACCCGAAGCACAAGATGAGAATGTCGGTCACACTCAAGACCCAACAGTCGAAGTTCACGACATCGAAACGTCATCTTCCCCTTCTAAGGGGAAAAAGAAACCGACGTATAAGATGAGGAAGGAAAAAGTTGGTGGAACTTCTAAAATTACCCTTGTTCCCGTGGAGAAAGAAGCTTCCTCATCACATTTAGAAAGTTCTCTTGAAGGGCCTGTCGAACCTTACCATTCCCGACGATCTACTCAACTACGGTTTCGACGATCCAGAGGCCCTCAAGTTTCATTCGCCCGCTAGAGGCGACACGGGAGTTCAAGCCCAAGTCCAGGGAGATAAAACTCCAATTAGTAAAGAAACTGGTCCGTCGGGGGGGAAACACTAGGACACACACGGACACGCGCACTTCACTTTGCACTTCAATCTTAACCGTCGCCCTGATTTTTTCTAACTTGTTGTTATTCTCATTCTACGCAGGTGACATGGGACGCTCCCACAGATTTGATCGTCTCCACGGCTCTTCCATCTTTCACCACCCTGGCCGGGATTCGGGCCCTGGTAAATGCCGGGACAGGGACGACTACGGAGATCGAGACAACCGTCCCCGAGAGTCGTCTTATCGAAAGAAATCACATTCCCAGTCTTCATATTCTCGCGATCTCCCTCCTTAAATAGAACTAGACAGAGAAAAATCTTCGCAGAAGGGGTCTCAACCCGATGTTTCCCGAGATCAACATTCCGTGTCATCAAGCACACGACAATCTCGGGAACATCGTAAGAGAACTGAACTCTCAAAACCTCCTCCCCCTGCTCCTGCGGTAGACCCAACGATATTGGAGAAGCTGGTCGATCTTAAAGCTAAATTTCCCAAAATCTGCTTTGACGGTCTGAAGTTCCTCCCAGCTATTCATCACATTCCTGGGCATGTTAAGTAGAGTGCCATCGCTTGCAACAACGACGTCTATGTTCAACATGGCGCGTTTGTTCATTTAGTTGAAAAAGTCTCGGAAATATCCGTTGAGCGTCAACAAGAAATCGACCGCTTGAAGCTCGAAGGTATCTTTGACAAAGACATCATCAAGAATCAGGACGAAGAGCTCGCTTTGTACAAGTCCAAACTTTAAGCCGAAGAACAGAGTGCTAAGGAGACTGCGGAGGCCGTCGCTCGTCTAGAGACGACCCATAAGAAAGAACTTGACGTTGCAGTCCAACGCAGTGGGGCCCTAGCTCTAGAAAATGATTCTATTCAAAAAGAAAGGGATGCACTCGCCCTACAGGTTAAAGAGTTGAAGGAGCTACTCTCTAAGGAGAGGGAAGAGAAGAAAGTGGCTCAAGAAGAGTCTCAACGGTATTGTAACGAGATCGTCGATACATGTCTCTTAAAGGCAAAGCTTGACGACGAGCTTTCTAAGGTTGGGACAATGAAAGATGAAGCCCGCGAGGAGGGTAAGAGAATAGCTTCCGCGGAGATCGACTCCTACCTTGAAGCAGCCGCAGAGGCCGGCAGAGAAGAAATCAAGTGTATGTTCGACCCACTAATAGCCGAATACAATGCCCGTGTCCTCATGCACCGGGACTTGACCTTTTTAGGCGAGGGCTACCTTGAATCTTTGGCCGAGGCTTGGGAGACTTTAATACAGATTAGGAAGGTGGAGTCAGGCACCGAGGAGGTCGATGAGGACGCTTTAGTGAAAGATTTCCTCAGGGGGAACGAGCCATCGGACTTGTCTGCAGCTAAGGCTCTTTTCAGCAAAGGTTCTCCTCCATCTAAGGAGAAAAATGACATAGCTGGCTCGTCTGGAACTGGGCCTTCAGCTCCTCCTACTCAATCGGCCGATCGGCCATCACTTGACCCATTCGAGCAGCATGCCGGCTATGATCCGGAAGACCCTGGTCTCAGCATTCACGTGCTATCTCCCATTCTAGAGGGTGAGACTCCGTGCACAGCTGAAAGCCAGCAAGAAACCGGTATAAAACTCTTCTTCTTGAAGCTCAAAGATCCGTCGCTTTCTGCGAGTGGTTATTGATTCTAACTTTCATTCTTTATGTTTTTATGCAGGCCGCTCTGATCCTGAACCGACTCCGAGGAGCGATGACGCCAAAGAGGAGACGGGGAAAACAAGCGATGCTACTCACGCGGGAGTCCTGATGCTCAAGTGATCGGGGCGCTAGATGATGATAAGTCTGACACTTCATCTCCCGTTGAAGGGAGTTATGAAATTGAAATCACGGGCGCCTCTGAACACACTTCGAAGGTGAGTATGAAGGAGCGACTCGTGGAAGAGAAGAAGAAGAAAGTCGAGATCAAGGTCGAGTCTCAAGTACTAGAACTCACCGACCCGTTGAATAGGCCTCTGAAAGTCATCCTTCCCGGCAAATCCAAACCACTGGATGTTCCTCCTCCCACTCCTGACTCCACTTCTTTGGCAAGCAAAAAGTCCAAGAGGAAGCGTGAGGGAGAGGGGTTATCTGAGAAAACAAAGGAGGACAAGAAAAAGAAGCCGAAGAAATAGCCACTATACTCGTTCAACGAGATTTTACTTAGGTCCTGTAACTACTTTTACTTTTTCGTTTTCGTAGTTTATGTAGATAGATTTTTGACTCCAAGTTTTGGAGGAGTGGTTGTATAACCCCATTTTGGATTATTGAATAAAGTTTAGTTTCTTTGTCATTTGAACGATTTTTGCTTTTTAGCTTTCTGTATAATTGTGGTCGAAACTCAAGTTCTTAAGTTGCATAATTTCCCAATCCATTCTTACATTGTTCGGACATTCTTTGGAATTTTACATTTCTCGTTTCACATTTTTGGTACTTAGAATATTTTCTAATCCGCGCTCCGGGGACTTAGAGTAATTCGGTCCGCATTCAGGGGACTCGTCGGTTCAATTCGTTTATACTCTAGTCCGCGCTCCAGGGACTTAGAGTACTCCGGTCCGCATTCAGGGGACTCAGAGATTCGAATCGCTTATACTCTAGTCCGCGCTCCGAGGACTTAGTACTCCGGTCCGCACTCAGGGGACTCGGAGATTGAAGTCGTTTATACTCTAGTCCGCGCTTTGGGGACTTAGAGTACTCCGGTCCGCACTCAGGGGACTCGGAGATTCAAGTCATTTATACTCTAGTCCGCGCTCTGGGGACCTAGAGTACTTCGGTCCGCACTCAGGGGACTCGGAGATTGAAGTCGTTTATACTCTAGTCCGTGCTCTGGGGACTTACAGTACTCCGGTCCGCACTCAGGGGGCTCGAAGATTCAAGTCGTTTATACTCTAGTCCGCGCTCTGGGGACTTAGAGTACTCCGGTCCGCACTTAGGGGACTCGGAGATTGAAGTCGTTTATACTCTAGTCCGCGCTCTGGGGACTTAGAGTACTCCGGTCCGCACTCAGGGGGCTCGGAGATTCAAGTCGTTTATACTCTAGTCCGCGCTCTGGGGACTTAGAGTACTCCGGTCCGCACTCAGGGGACTCGGAGATTGAAGTCATTTATACTCTAGTCCGCGCTCTGGGGACTTAGAGTACTCCGGTCCGCACTTAGGGGACTCAGAGATTGAAGTCGTTTATGTGAGTTCGTACATCATATGGAATAATGTAACTCCAACAGTTCATCACCAGATTATAAGGTACAGAAACATAAATAATTCATGGAAAAGACGGCTTTAAGCCTTTATTAATGAAACAAACTAAATTTTCTGATTACACGCTAAAAAGGAAACTAAGAATCAATGGAATAAAAACATACAGCAAACAATTGTACCTAAAACAGGAAAGAAACAGGCTAAATGTAATAACGTCGCAAATGTTCACTGTTCCAGGCTCGGGGGAGTGTCACGCCATCAACGGTCGCTAGCTTGAAAGTTCCCTCTCCAAGCTTCTGTTCAACGACATATGGACCTTCCCAGTTGGGATTCATAAGTGATGGTACCGAGAAAACTCGTTTCAAAATGAGATCACCCACATCAAAGATCCTTGGGCGGACTTTCTTGCCGTAATATCGCTTGACTCGGTGCCTATATGCTGCCGCCCTTAGTTCAGCTTCTTCATGTTTTTCATCAACACAGTCCAGTGACTCCAACAAGAGATCCTGATTCGTCTTAGGATCATAATGTGACACCCGATGTGATGGAACTTCAAGCTCCACGGATATAACAGCTTCCGAGCCGTATGCCAATGCGAATGGAGTGTGGCCAGTCGCGGACTTGTGGGTAGTTCTATAAGCCCATAGCGCTATTGGGAGTTCATATACCCACTTGCCTCCAGCCTTTTCCAAACGCATCTTCAGTATGGACTTGATTAGTTTGTTTACGGCTTCAACTTGTCCATTAGCCTTCGGATGAGCAACGGCGGCGAACTTTTTCTCAATGCCGTACTTTGAACAGAAATCTTTGAATTCTTTACTTTCAAATTGAGTTCCGTTGTCCGTAATAATGGTTCGCGGGAGGCCAAAGCGGCATATAATGTTTCGTACAACGAAATTAATGACCTTCTTGGAGGTGATTGTGGCTAAAGGCTCTGCCTCGGCCCATTTTGTGAAGTAGTCGACCGCAACTATCGCGTATTTTGCACCACCTTTGGATATAGGCAAAGAACCGATTATGTCGATTCCCCAGATTGCAAACGGCCAGGGACTATCCATTTGTGTGAGTTCTGTTGGTGGAGCTCTCGGGATTTTCGCATATCTTTGACACTTGTCACATTTTCTTGCGTAACCTGCAGCATCCCGATTCACAGTTGGCCAATAGTATCTGTAGCGGAGGATCTTTTTTGCTAGTGTCTACCCCCCAGTATGGTCGCCACATTCTCCTTCGTGAACCTCCTCCAAGACCCGCTTTGCCTCATCACGGGCAATGCACCGTAGTAAGGGGACCGAGAACCCTCTCCGATACATTACTCCTCCCTGCATCACATATCGCGTGGCTTTGCGAATGACCTGCCATCTTTCGCTTCTTCTTTCGGGCAAAGTCCCGTTTAGTAGGTATTGTTTGAATGGGGTCATCCACGACTCCTCCTCAATTTCTGTTTCCAATGCAAAATCGACTTCCATCACATCTATGCTTGGAATGTGTAAGGTTTCGACGGGAACCAATCCCATTTGCATCGCCAGTGCTTGCGAATTTGGCCAACAAGTCGGCTCTCTTGTTCTGTTCACGCGGGACATGCGAAATGTCATAATGTTCGAAGTTCGCCAATAGTTCCTGAACTAGAGCGAGGTATGGAGTGAGCTTTTGTCCCCTTGCTTGGTAGTCTCCTCGCACTTGGTACACCACCAGCTGCGAGTCACAAAAGATTTCAACTGATTTAACCCCGAGTTCTCCAACGAGCTTTAAGCCAGCAATCAGTGCTTCATATTCTGCTTCATTATTTGTAGCCGGGAAATTGAGCTTCAAAGCATAACAAATCGATCGATTTTCTGGAGTTACGAGAACTACACCAACTCTGGAGCAACGGTCGTTTGATGCCCCATCGGTGTACAATTTCCATCGAATGGGGGGAATGACACTGTGAATATCTGGTTCGTCAGATACAGTAAACTCAGCGATGAAATCTGCTAATGCTTGCCCTTGTATGGTTCTTCGTGGCAGGTAGGTAATATCGAACTGACTCAACTCGATATTCCATTTTAACATCCTTCCAGAAGTTTCTGGTCGTTGGAGTACCTGCTGTAAGGGCTGATCGGTATAGACACTGACTGAGTATGCTTGAAAGTATGGACGCAGCTTACGTGATGCAATCACCAAGCAATAGGCCAATTTCTCAATTTTAGGGTAAGTTCTTTCTGCCCCCGTTAAACGTTTGCTAACGTAATACACCGGCTTTTGGACTCGGTCCTCCTCGCGGACCAAAGCCGCACTTATAGCATGCGGGGATACGGCCAAGTATACGTACAACATCTCGTGGTCTACTGCTTTCGACAGTACTGGAGGACTCTCCAAATGCCTCACAAGATCTCGGAATGCTTCCTCACAGTTGGATGTCCATTCGAAATTCCTCTTCCCTTTCTTTATTATATCGAAGAAGGGAATGCACTTGTCCGTGGCTCTGGATATAAATCGACTCAACGCAGCCACCTTTCCATTCAAGCTTTGCACCTGTTTTATAGTTCTGGGCACTTGCACATCTCGAATAGCTTGAATCTTTTTCGAGTTAGCTTCAATTCCCCTAGAATTAACAATGAATCCCAGAAACTTCCCCGATGCAACGCCGAAGGAACACTTCAGAGGGTTGATCTTCATCCCATAATATCTGAGTATACCGAACATCTCTGCTAAGTCTCGAATGTGGTCGTTTGACTATCGTGACTTCACGAGCATGTCATCCACATAGAATTCCATCGTTCTACCAATCTGGTCTTTGAACATTCAATTCACCAAACGCTGATAGGTTGCTCCCGCATTTTTCAATCCGAAAGGCATTACTACATAGCAATATAGCCCAATGTCTGTGACGAAACTGGTGTGTTCCTGGTCCGGAATATGCATCGGGATCTGATTGTATCCCAAGTACGCATCCATGAATGACAACAACTCGTGTCCTGCAGTGGAGTCGACCAACTGATCAATCCTAGGAAATGGGAAACTGTCCTTGGGGCATGCTTTGTTCAAATCGGAATAATCTACGCAAGTTCTCCATTTCCCGTTCGCCTTTTTCACCAGCACGGGGTTTGATACCCATTCAGGGTAGAGGGCGTCGTGGATGAACCCATTGGCTTTGAGTTTGTCCACCTCCTCTCTAAGAGCAGCGGACCTCTCTGGATCCATTCCTTTCCTCTTTTGTTTAACTGGGACGTACTTCGGGTCTATGTTCAACATATGACTCGTAATAGCGGGAGAAATCCCACACATGTCAGAATGTGTCCAAGCGAAAACATCAAGATTCGCTCGGAGGAAACCACTAAGGTCTTCAGTCATTGCGGGGCTGAGTTGTGATCCGATCTTCAGTACTCGCGATGGATCGTCTCGACTGACTGAAATGTCAATCGTTAGTTCAGCCGATGCTGCTTTTTCTTCCCTGGGCTCCTCATCGTCATCTCTCGGATCTATGTCTCTGTAGATCCAAGAATTTTGCCCAAGCTAGGCCTCGGGCATTATTTGTCAATTGTCAGTATGCTGGATGCGGACGGGATTGTCCGCAACCTTTCCTTTCTCCCTTCGATGGGCCTCTCGGAGCTCAACCACATAAAATGCACGACCGGCCGCCTGGTCGCCATGAACAACACCTACTCCTTTGTCAGTCGGCAATTTTAAAGTCAAACACCACGGGGCCAATGCTTCCCTAAACTCAGCCAGGGTCGGTCAACCCAAAAACACATTGTACGGAGAATCCACATCCTAAACTACGAAAGGTAGGATCCGCACCCTCCTACGCTCACCTTATCCCAGTTCAACTGGCAACTCAACATATCCCACTGCATCGGTCGTTGCGCCATTAAAGCCATGTATACGAGCTTTAGATGGCTTCAAATCCTTCGTCTCCATCTTCATCTGATCATAAGCCTTCTTGAAGATGATATTGATAGAACTTCCACAATCAATCAAAATTCTTTTCACAAAAGCTGGTCCGATTGTCGCAGATATGACCATCGGGTCAATGGTAGGAGCCTCCACCTGGTCAGCGTCTCTGCTCCTGAATACTATATCGTCTGTCATCATGCGTAGCTGTTTAGCGGGGGTCCCATCCTCTACGTTGGAACAACACTCGAAATCCACGTGTCTCAGGGAATTAGCATACCGTTCCATCTCTTGCCAGTTCTTATCTGCAGGGTGAGGTCCGTCGATGATCGTGTTGATGACTAGTCTACCCACGGTCCGAGCAGGCTCTTCGGGATGACGTGGAGCTTGTGCACGACTGGGATTGGACGTTCCCTATCCTCCTTGTGGATTCTTCACAAACTCCTGTAACTTTTTCTGTCTAATCAACTTTTCTATAGCATCATGTAGGTGTCTGCACTCTTCAGTATTGTGCCTATAAGTTTCATGGAAGCGGCAGTATTTCCCAGTCCACTTTTGTTCCTTGGTTTACTCCTTTGGGCATGGCTTTCTGTACTGAAAGGTATTGTAGGTTGATAGGTAAATGTTCTCAAGAGACGCATTCAACGGGGTGTACTCGTTGTAGGTTGGAATTCTCGGCTTCCATTTCCCCGCTTCTCTCTTCTTCCCTTGATTTCTTCCTCCGGATTCCTTAGATTGCCCGGGCTTGTTCTGGACATTGACTTGAACTTTCCCCGAGTTGTCTCCGGACTGCTTCACAGCAATGTTGCTTTTTACGGACTCCTAAACAGGCCCCGGTGCCTTATCTCGCCTTATCCACCTGGCTTCCTCTCTTCTTATGAACTGATGTGCCTTTGAGTAAAAACGCTCTAGCGTAGTTGGAGGTTTTCCTGCCAACCAATCTCCAAACTCTGAATCCGGATCCACACCTCGCATCACAGCCATAAGAATTGCGTGATCATTGGGATTACTGACTTCAGTAGCCGCAATATGGAATCTCTGTAAATACTCCTTCAATGACTCCCCAGGAGCTTGGATTACACTTGATAGAGACATCACGTCTATGAACTTCTTCGCCAACTCCTCGAAACTGTATACGGACCGCGGAGGAAGTCGGGTGAACCACATGGTAGCGATCCCAGATAGAGTTATTGGAAAGCACCAGCACTTGGTTGCATCATTCGCTCTAGCTGAATCCATCATCCATTCGTACCTCATCACATGCTGTCTGGGATCAGTCTTTCCTTCATAAGCTGGGATAGTTGGCATGTTGAACTTCCTTGGGTACTCCACCTGTAGAACAACGTCTGTGAAAGGAGTATGTCTTCTGGACACTCCCCAATCGTCGTTTGATAAGCCTTGATTCTCTTTCATCAACTGTCTAATCATAGCTGTTAGGTCTGGGGTTTGTATGGAAGGTGGAAGGTTGGAGTCTGTCCTACGGGATTGATCAGGCTGATGCCTCATCTACTGGCGATCTGCCAAACGTGCGTCTTGAGGTTCGACATCATTAGCATCTTGGTGAGCCGGGCGTCCAGCCTCCACCTGCACTCCAGCTCCTAAGTTTCTAGCTCCTGCTTGGTCATGGTCTCCGAGGTGTAAGTGGTCCCCAACTGTTCAGACAACAGCACTTGCCTGCGTAGTTTCAGTCTTGCGGCGTCTACGCCTGGGAGGTTCATCGAACGAAGTCGAGCTGTCCGATGAAGAATAAGGAGCTGGACTGCCCCCAGCATTCTAACGCTGTTGTTGAGTGAGTTATGCCATGAGGTTGGCGTTGGCTTGCATCTGCTCTCCGAGTTGTCTCCTACTTTCCCTGAGTTCTCTCATCAAGTCGTTGAACTCTATTTTGGTGACAACTGGCATTTGGTCCTGGGCGGTAGTCCCTGCACCTAGAATTGCTTGCTGATTGCTAGGCCCTGCTTGTTGTACGCTAGCAGTCTCATGGGCGTCCGCATTATGAGAGGCTGATCCGGTACGTGGTCTTGCCATTGTAGAGTTATTGATATGAACTCTGAGTAGAATCAACGGACGTCCTACAAATGACTCGGATCTTCTTCGGGGTATTTATCCAATCCAGTAGCTTCAAAGCAGATCCTTGTGGTCTGAGAATTCGATTCTCAGTGAAAGCACCAAAGTGTTAGCACCAAAATTGGTCACTAACCTCGTTGAGAAAGATTGTGTAGAGAGATAAATGATGAAAGTAAATTTAAACAAAGAACAATATGCTAAATTGAATGCAAAGACGAGAACACCAGATTTATAGTGGTTCGGCGTAACTGCCTACGTCCACTTTGAGGTTAATCTTTATTGCTTTACTTGATAATTGATTACAGATACAATCCGTATACTAACTACTTGAATACAATTGCTAAGTAAAGGGAATGAGTCTTGAAAGCGGCAGAGTCTCCCCAGTGTTCTCCAAAAAAGGCCCCTTTCACTGTGCCCATGCCTCTCTATTTATAGACAAAGATGGGTTGGACTCCCCTAGTGGGCCTGGCAGCCGATTACCTCAGCCCAGAAAGAGTGAGTTCTGGGTGCCGAACCACTGATGCCGAACAGACTGATGCCGAACCATCGATGCCGAACAGACTGATGTCGAACCATTGATGCCGAACAGACTGATGCCGAACCATCGATACTGAACAGACTGATGTCGAACCATTGATGCCGACCAGACTGATGCCGAACCATCGATGCCGAATAGACTGATGTCGAACCATTGATGCCGACCAGACTGATGCCGAACCATCGATGTCGAATAGACTGATGCCGAACCATCGATGCCGACCAGACTGATGCCGAACCATCGATGCCGAATAGACTAATGCCGAACCATCGATGCCGACCAGACTGATGTCGAACCATTGATGCCGACCAGACTGATGTCGAACCATCGATGCCGATTAGATTGATGCCAAACCATCGATGCCGATCAGATTGATGCCGAACCATCGATGCCGAACAGACTGATGCAGAACCATTGATGCCGACCAGACTGATGTCAGACATCTCTAGACGCCGATCAACTCCGTATGTCGAATGCTCTGCCATGCCGAACGATCCAGGTACGCCGAACGATCTAGGTACGCCGAATGCTTCTGCCATGCCGAACGAAGTGTGGATGCCGATCCATGTATGCCGATCACTCTAGAATGTAAGTGCTGAGTGCTTAGTTGCCTGGTCAAACCTTCAGGTAACAATAGTAAAGTGTTTCGTGCAATATTAGTTACTTTTATTGTATATTAAAATTTTGCAATGCAAGCTACTTATCACTACTTCATTTATTTCACTATAAGGGTGCAAGTTGCATAATTGTAACGATATAGGGAAATGCAAGAAATGTTGATATATAATAGTTATTGATGAGATATTTCGACCTCACAACACCTCAGATGATCACGAAAGTAATTATATCGTACTTCTGTGAGTTAGAATCAACAAATTTAAGTAATATTAAATTTGTCTTTTGGTAGTAATTACGTTATTGGAGGCTTACACAATCTATTAGTTGCACTTTAACTGTGTGTTAAAATGTCAAATCAAATTGATATCTAATTCAGGTAAAAAATGTAACAAAGAATCTAATGCTGAAATCTAAGTAAGTAAAAATGTAGAAAAATGTAAAGACATGGAGAATTTATGCGGTTCGAATGTTAAATAATTTTACATCCACGAGGGAAATATCATTTTCTTCTTTTATATTCCTTGTACAAGCATTAATGGCAACGAGTACAACTTTTTGTTATTAACCTTAGAAATATGGAATTGGAAAAATGGTCCCCTCCTTGCTATAGTGTCTTTTCTATTTATAGTATGGAGATGCAAGTGGATTGCTATCACTCTCCTTTTGCTGTTTTAATTTCTACATTTGGATTCCGCCATGTGTCATCCATCCGTTTCGTTTATTTGGTGTGCACGGATTGCTGACGTATCCTCAACAGTAAACCATAATTTAAGTGGTTGAATTTTGGGCGTTGGCAGGAAGCTTGAAATTGAAGAGGGAACATGTAAAGTTGAGGCGGGAAACCCAAATTCAAATGGATCATGTACTTCTAATCTTAAAGGTGTGAATGGCTTGTTGTGTACTACCCCACGAGGATATTAAGAGTTATCCCTCTGCTTTGTTGTTGGGGCGACGTTGATACATACTGAGCGCAACTGCGCTGTTTGCATAATACTGCCATGGACATGGTTGTAATTGAGTCATCTTGCCCAGTCTGCAATGTTCGTTTGGCTGTACTGAGGATAAATGGAGCTGAGCTACTTTGCCCCCCAATCAGTGGTGTAAGCTCAATATTTGTATGAATGTGCTATGAGTCGCTCTTGAAGTTGATATGCATAAGTAATTTGATAAGTGCCGCTTGCGACTTTTCTGTTTTCTAACAAGTGAAGAATTGCTTTGGAGTGGGTGTTACCCCGTGTGCTACCCTTAGAACGCTTTGGATTCCTCGTGGTACTGCTTAAATAGTCCTTAGTAAGCGCAGTGCAGATTTGCACTTGAAAGTATTAGCAACGCATTAGATTTTAGGAACAATAGTTGGGTTTATTAGGTCATTTGATTGTAGCGCAATCCTCTTCTTTTATCCCTTTCTTTCCATTTCTATGTTTCTTATGTCGTGATGGCGACACGTTTTTTTATTAGCCTATTCTGATGGTGGCACACTTCTTTGTCAGCTTGGCTTTGGTGTTGAACTATGGTACTATTTCGTCTTTTAGTGTCAAACAAAAGGGTGGTGCATCCCCATATCCTCATATCCCTTTGATATAAGATTGTTAATGCAGATATGTTATTTTTGTACATTGATCTACGAGTGCAGCACATTCTCATTTGCATATAGCTTTTAAGGGGAATGTGTTGTACTCTGGAGTTATTAATGAAACTTTTAATGTAGCAGCGTAGTATCTCCATCTCGTTATCACTTCTGGATTATGCTATAGTTTTATGTATTATTGTTGCGGGTTGTTTTCTACACTCTATGGCAACTTCAGGTTTTCGGGCTCAGTATCATAATGTAACACCGGAGTGGGGGGACCAGTGCAGTTTTTGAATCATTGTTGTTGTCTTAAAATTACTGAGAGCGGTACCTTCTAGACTTCTCTTGGTTCTTTGGTTCCACTTCTTCTAGTCTAACTTTTATTATGAGAGCAACCCTTTTTGATTTGATGTTTGCATCATTTCGCCTTTAACAGGGCTCGGGAAATGCTGGTGTTACACTTGCCCTCCTCCCAACTCTACAATGATCGTAGATGGGTGCCGACTTGTCTCTATCTACACCCGATCTCCGCATCCCATCACCTTTGTCCACTCCTTTCGTTCTTTTCAAGAAAGGAGAAAGTTCTAGTATCCGTTTTGCATTTAATGCTCTTTCACACGTCACCTCCCCATTGGCTGACCCTCTATGGAGCTGTAACATCAATCTCTTCGTTTACCAGCTAAATCAAAAAGATTTTTGTTTTCATTATTCTTACTATTTTCTTACTATTAAATCGATCGAGTAACGCTTTAGAAATTTTCCATCATTCCATTTGTATGGCAAATATTCGATTAAGGTGAGTATGTATTTATTTTCTTCTTCTTCTTGTTCTTTCAAATTGAAGTAAGAATCTTGTTTCTTATAAGAATCTTGTTTCTTATAAACCTCTTTATTTTAGCATTATTTTGCAATTTACTTCGTGATTTTGAAATGGGCTCTTCTTCCTTTTCCCCATTGTCTTTACCTTTTAAGATAACTCACTTGAAAGAAGCCGAGGGTATTCTAAATCAATTTGGATTCATAGGTTACGAGGTTAGGGTTTTTGAACCTTACGAACATATTCACACTCCTCTAAATGGGTTTACCTCTCTCATTCCGGAATATATCCGAAGTGGGCTTTAGCTCCCTCCAAATCAAGTCCTTTGTCAGTTCTGCCGCCATTGATCTTGTTCCTATCCAGCTCGCTCCTCTTTCATACTCTCTTGTGATTGTCACCTATATTCTTTATACGGAGAATGGTTATGCCATTACTTGTGAGGAGCTCCAATTCTTATTTGATATCTATAAAAGCCATTCAAAAGGCGATGCTGGTTTTTATTACGCTCAATTTAAGAAAGCAATCCTGACGTTTGTCCCTCGCAAGACTTAGAGATAAATCGACTTATATTTCTTTATTTCAAATCCTGACAATTTTCCTTCCTCCTTTCGCCCTCATCCCACTCAGCCTATTTTTTCTGATGATGCCACCAAGTTGTATAAGTCCCATATGAACCGAATTTTAGAATAGGTAAGGAGAAGGGGAAAACATAAACATTTTTTTACTGAAGAGATGCTGAAAAAGCATGGGTTTCTGTAACATTCAGGATTTTCGACTTCCGAAAATCGACATTAATACGCCCACTATATCAACTGTCGGGCAATCGAATGCTAGAAAACCGAATTGTTATGGAGAAAAAGAAGAGGTAGAAGAAAAAGAAAGAAGAAACAATAGAAAAACACAGAAACAGAGCAATATCAGAATCTCACATTCGTAGCGGAACAACATATAATAGATAAATGAATAATCTTTAAATCAAAGAACTATATCATTTTATACATTACATCATCAGAGTTTACAACAAAAATACAACACTTGACAGTTATATAACTTGTCCTCATACAGAATACACATCGGAATAAATAATATCATATACAAGTGATACGCCTCGCCGTCCAGCTCGCCAATGAGCTCCACAGCATCTCCTGAATCCAAAATGACCTGATAACCTGACTCTAGACTGCCCATGTGGAAATTGATGGGCACCCAGAGTTTAGGAAGGAAACAATAAACTCCAGGTCAGTCATGGTGACTGGTGTGAGAACTAAAAACAGTTATTATCTTTAAAAACAACAACAACAACAACAACAAAGGAAGTGGAAAATATCCGCAATGCTTTTGGAAAATGAAACTACCATAAGACCTCCCGCCACACACACAATGCAAACGCAAAATTGGAGGAGATTTCTTCTTATGATAGTCAAATATGCTTACTACGCAAAATCATTCGATATTATTATTATTAGTGCATAGTGCAGAAAAAAACATTTCGAAAGTATAATATTAATCTTAGCCAGCATAGGCATTTCACACTATGCCTACTATAGCTACCATCTAAACAGTGGGGCGCCACCATAAGTAAATGGCAGGTTCTACAACTTAAACCGTACAAGGTTCATATTGGAAGATGGATTTCCAAAAAATGGTCAGGCTAAGGAACTTCCTACTGTCACATGGGATCTCCTCTGGATGGACGTCCCGAGAAACCAACCTGGCTCTCTGCCAACACAAGACCGGGTTACCTCTGGAAATAGGTAACTACTATACGAATATGCCATTCCCCAGTCCTTTGGGACCTTTATCCGAGGAGCCTCGATCAAACAACAATCACACAGTAAATGAGATTGGAGTATCCACATAGGTTAAATACCAGGGCTCCATACATGATACCACCTTTTTCCAGAAGGAAATGACATACCCTATTGGGCGCGACCCTCATAACCTTGCCGCATCATTCCTGTTTCGACCATTTCCGGGTTGTGAGGTCCGAAGAGGTCTCATCCACAAAGCTAAGCTTTTTCACAAAGCCATACTTTGATCACAAATGATCAATAAATGATCATCACACAGCAACACTTAGCATGCCACACTACCAAATTGGGAGTATATCACTGATAAATTTCAACTACATAACCTCTGAGCTCATACGTCTCAGAGAAGGGTGTTAAGCTAAAAGAATAAATTCTCCACCACCAAACAGAAATGTATTTGAAAGAAATCAGCTTTATATCTCAAAATGTAATGTCAGACATGTAACCAAACAAGTCTGTTCCGGGTTCGAACAGAACCGAAGGCACTTCTAAAGAAGCCCTTGCAATCCGAGTATTCATAATCCCGATAAAACTTCCCATCACAAAGGAAATCTCTATACCGTAGCTAACGGTGCAGAGACAATCGATAGGTCATCCTATCGTTTTCACAAATACCCGGTCTTCACCACCGGTCTTCAATACAATCCATATCATCGTATCACTAATTCGGAATGGGTTATATGACACAAAGGTCTTTTCCCGGCTAACCCGAATAGTGAGCACAATATTTAAAACATATGGATATAGGGGTTTCAATTAAGTCACAACTTATTACCCAAATCCTTTCCTTTAAATGGTTTAAACAAATTACCATTTTAAATCTTTAAACAGAAAGATTTACTTCACAAAGGTTTACCCATTTTCACAAAGATTCATTCATAGATTTCCAAATCAATTTCCATTTCAATTGGATTAACCCATTAAATCTTTAAATTAAGATTTAATTTATAGCTTTCAAAACTATTCAAAATTCAAGTCTTTTAAAATATAAAAGATACACCTTTTAAAATCTTCCTTGATTTCAAAATAAAATTTAATCATCTTCACAAAGGTTAATTTATAGTTTTCCAAAACTAATTACAATTTCATTTCAACTTGAAATATTTCGATACAAATTGGAAATCTTTTCACTTTATGAAAACTATTATTATTTGAAAACAAATAGTTTCGTTTTGGGAAAAACTGGTTACAATTACACAGGTTAAAACCATCCAAGTATAAAACTTGAATTTAAATTTAAATTTCCAAAACCATATTTTAAATGGTTAAAAACCCATATAAACACCTTTTATACTTATAAAATCTTTTAAACCAAAATTCCCAATTCATTGAATTCAACTTCAAAATATTGAATTCAAATTTTAAATCAAGTGATTTAAATTTCAATTTTATTAAGTTATTTAAAATAACTTTTATTTCGAAAACTCATTTCAAAAACTTTCAATTCCAATTCCAAAACCATTTTAGATTCAAAAACTCAATTTTCCAAAATTGATAAAAATCTGTGACTTAACCGATTTCCACGTGAAATCCACATTTGTGTGTGTATTGTGTAGTCCACGGGTTTAACACAATAGTGCAACAACATTCAATCATCAAAGACCAAACATAACAATATAATTGATAAGCGGTATAAATTATAACGCTTATCTTTCATTCACAGATCACATATATATATATATATATATATATATATATATATATATCACAGATAAACAAATTACAGATCACACACAAAACAAGATATATCACAAAGCATCACACATCAAAGATGTCAAACAATTTAACATCCAATATAATCCAAACATCCATAAGTAGGATTAATTTAATTATCTGATTAATTTAAATCAGATAAATTTTAATAAATCAATTTTACTAGTTATAGTAAATTAATAATCAATTAATTTCAAATTGATTTTCAAATTTATTTCAAAACACCAATTAAATTTCCAAACATTTTCAAATTATTTCCCTTTTTTAAAATAAATTCCTTTATCTCTTCAAATCTATTTAAAAATACAAAATTTTAAATAAAATTTTCAACTTATAAATAATATTTTCGAAATCCATTTATTAAGCCCTTTATCCCAAAATTGAAATTTAATCCAATATAATTCAAAAATAAAACTTTTATCTTATAAAACTCCTTTTAAATTTATCCAATTATCAAAAATAAATTTTTCGATAAATTTTCAACTTAAATTTCGAAAATACTATTTTTATTTATTTTCGGTAACCAACGATACCAAAAATTTATTTGGCTAAATTCTAGCCGTCAACGATTCCAATCACAAAATATAATCACACGGCGATTATAAATAAATCAACACACAACATTGAAATAAATTCAAATGTTTGAGGAATCCAGTTGGATCCCTCCAACCTGTTTCCCTACATCCACAGATGTTAGCACAATACAAATTCCACTTCAATGTGGAATATCACGGTATATGAGATTTATAAAATACTATCCGCTATTATGCGGTGCAATAGGGTCTCATCCGCTATATAATGCGGGAAATCAACTCCAAATACATATATAATACCAATTCCACTTCACAGTGGAATAATCGCGGTATATGTTTTTAATAAATAACCTCCGCTTAATATACGGCGTATAGGGTCTATTTAACACAATAGATAACAATTTATCATCCAATCATCACAATCAACACTATGAACAATTTTAAATCTCAACTATTTAAAATTTTAAATCGAAACAATTATTCGATTGAGTGAGGAGTTCTCACCTTCGCTTTTTAAAATGTCGAGCGTTCAATTTTTACATTAAATCGAACACGTTCGATTTAACGCAAAAATTTTACTTGCTCGAAATGATTCCACGTCTGCACCACAGTGAGCTGCTCGTCGCTGCGATTCCGGCGCCGCCAGTTTCGTCGATTTTCGACCTCGTATGAACAAGATATGATTTTATAAAGTTATACGATTTTTAATATAAATAAATTACAATTTCTATTTTATTTTAAAACCCTACGCAAATCGTGGCCGTTGATTTTTTTTTGCTTTGAAGAGATCGGGCCGCACGCGTCTTCTTTCTCCCTCCCCAAGAAATCACGATGCAAATGAACCCATTGGCCGCCAATATCATTTGAATTAATGCATCCACTTCGATCGTCTAGATGTTGATCAGAGCACCTCATGTCGAAGCCCTTGCCTCTACCTACCACCGCCCCAATTAACGCCCAGCTCGGTCGTGCCATTGCACAGAAAAACATGCCGGAACATCACACGTACGCAAGCCCTTTGTTGTCGATCCACCTCATGAATTTCGATCACAACCGTATAGATTGAAAGATATTATCGAGCACTTTAACTTTGTAGTTGATCGTTTCTTGAATTGATGTATGGATTAGAAGAGATTAAGGGAAGAAATTTTGAATGTTTCTGGCCATTGGTTTTGAAAATGGCTGCCAGACCTAGATCTGTTAGGGTTTGGTGAAAATGAAGGAAATCTAGGGGCTTTTATAGAAAATTGATGAAAACACTATTCATCGAAATTTTTCCGAACTCCAAATCGAGCGTGCCGGCTGGCGTTTTTAAGGTTTTACCCGCGTTCCGAACACAATGGAATGTGTTTCGGGAGCTAATTCGATCATATGTGCGAGTTACGGAAATAAACGATCAATTTTAAATCAAATCGATTTAAACCGATTTCGATGCGTTTCAGCTTTCCCCGGACAAACCGTAAATCCGATTGACACGAAATTTGAAACCTTACAAAAATTTCACATTACGGATCCGATGAAACTAGTTTCGTCGAAATCCGAGACTGTTTGAAAAATGACTATTTTCACAAGTCAATTAAATATTAAAATAATTAATTTTCACAATTTAACTTTTAATTCGATTTTAAAAGTTCACAAACATCATTCTAACTCCAATATGATTTAGTATAACTTTATACATCATTTTAAATCACATTTGATCCAATTATCAATTATTTCTGCAATTTCAAATATCAATTTATCGATTTAATTGTCCAATCAAATCACTATATTCGAATTTAAATTCATTCGGCTTATAATTCTTACTTGTTAATATTTAAAATCAATTAAATATCTGAATTTCAAATGACAGAAATTCTGGGTCGTTACAGTTTCTGAGTCCAAACCATAAATTCTCTCGTGCTATTTTTAAGCTTTATCCGATTTCGGATGAGCCTAGGAGTATAATTTGCTAAATACAGATTACATATTCATTATTTTTATGTTTCTAATATTTAGGATAACTTTATGACCTTGAGACTCGTTTTATATACAGGTAAAATGGATGATGTTGATAAAGGTTCTTGGACGCATTTCTTGCACCTAGTCAACCGATAAAGAAAAATATCTGAAAGAGAAAGCATGATGTTGATAAAGGTTCTTCCTTTCCTCTTCCCCTCTTCCTTCAATGACTCTCCCCGTTTCTACTTCGATGGCTCTCCCTATTCCTCCTCTGTGGTATCTTTCTGATCCTTGTACTTGGTATTTGCCTTTGCTCGAGGGCGCCGTATCTGAACTCACGGAGAGGGATGGAATGATTGCACTGGATAGTTTATCTAGTATTGCTTCATCTCCCACTTCTCTTCTCCTTTTACCATTTCTTGAGCTTTCTTCTTGTGACCTTGTGGCCGAGATGAAAAAATCTTGGTCCTACGTAAGTGTTTTTCCTTTCTCTCCCTCTCGATTTTCCTTTACTTTTTTAGTTGTTCCTTACCTGTTTATTATTATATTTATTTTTTAGCTAGGGGCCTTGACAAGCGAGGCTCGGAAGAGATGGGAAGGAGAGCAGGTCGTATCTTCGGGTCGCATTGCTAAACTTGAAACAAATCTTAATTCGGTCACTTTCGAGAAGGCTAAGGTTGTCGGAGATTTTGATGCATGTCGCCTTAAGGTAGAGGGGAAAGAGAAGACTATAGAGGAGGCCTTGGCTTCGAAGGACCGCGAGCTGAAGGGGAGGGATGTTGAGCTGGCGACATTGCCGAAGAGACTTAAGGAGAGCACTTCCACCAGTGAAGAGGTTGCGGCAGCTGAATCGAAATTGGATGAAATGTGGCAATCGTTAACAAACGGTGAGGTACTCTATGGTGTCGTTTATTCGGAAGAGATAGTGAAATTGAATAAGACCATAAAAGATCAATCTGCTCCACTTGCCTGTCAGATTGAGAAAAATGGATGTACTAAAGAAAGAAGAACGATAGAGGGACCCAGTTCAAATTTCGTATATGAGGAACAAGATGTAGAGAAGAAGTTGACACTGTGGCTAAGTTTTGAAAAGGCCGTCCTATCAGTCAAAAAAATTTGGAAGTTTGTTCTTCAAAATAATCACCATTTTTTTTAAATTTCAATACATAAATAGGGTATTGTACTATACTTAGACCTTTCGACAGATATGTTCAGATGTGGTTAGTGTCATATCCACGAAAAATTATTTTTGATACATCATAAACCTTGTTTTTTATAATGTTAGTATAAATATAATATATACATATACATATATAATGATAAAATCGATTTTGGACAGCAAATATAATTTATACATCTTTAATATAAATTACTTTTTTGATAAAACAGTAAATATCAATAATTTTATATGCTAAAATATGGATAATTTCTAATAATATTTTGATAAGTGAATGCGGATGGTAGTCATGGACAGGCCTATCTATGTATCATGGGAATTAAGATAAAATCACTAGCCCCACATATGGAATTCCGGTCCCTGTTGGGCTTGGTAAAACAGCACTTTTCTTCGTAATCTTTCATTGAGACTATTTATAGAGTAGATTTCGAAAGCTATCTGTACAAGCTTCACTGCTTTGGCCAATTAATTAATAAGATTTAGAAGTATATCTTGTTGCATCAATTATCAATATAAATACCAAGCATCAGTGTGTCTTGTTAGACAACTGAAAAGGCATAGTAAAATAATATTCTCTATTCAAAATGAAAACAATTCAGTTGCTTATTCTCGTCCTTGTTCTTTCGAGCATCTGCATCGTTAACAGCTGTAGGTTCAACTGTTTTTTCTTTTAATCTCCAGCACACTTTAATGTTTCTTAAACGGAAATTCTTATAACTTTATCATACGCAGTTCCAAACCTGTCATCAAATGGCATTGTGAATGGCGAATCAAATACGAAAATGGGTAAAAAAGGAGAAGGAGAAGGAGAACCTATTGCTGCTGAATGTTGCAAGAAGCACAAGAAATGTGGTCATTTCGGGAAGAAATATCATTGTCCCTCAAATAATAAATGCTTTAAGACTGAGGCTAAGTGTATGAAAAAATGCCTTGAATGCGAGGGTGAACTTTAAGGAATGTCCACACTTTCATGCTAAGACCTATCAAGTTGTGACTTCTTAATGTATGCATTGAATAAATAAACCTCATATTCAGATTCTGTGAATCTTCTTAAAATGTCCTAAGTACATGTATTATGTGTTTCCCATCTTTTAGTTTTCTTTATTAGGATTTAGTCTTTACATATTTATATGATCATTTGTACAAACTAAGAAGCCATGTCTTGATAAGTAACGAAAGGCATTAAAATACGTAATTGTGGATATGGAAATTGTAATAGTTTTGAAAACCGAATCGTGTAGAGAACCATGATAGTGCAAATTAAAATTTTTGAAGCTTCAGCCGATCAAACACGTAAAGTTGTAAAACTTCTTCTTCCTTCAATTTGGGGACGATTAAAGTTAATATACATTAATGTGAGAGTTTTGTTTATTAAAATATGATGAAAATAGGCCAATAAAAAGATATTTAATAATCTCCTTTAGTTTGAGAATGCTAGTAGTCATTACATGCGTCTAAAAATTTAGTGTATTGCTCTACTCGGTTTCTATACAACGTAAATTTGTTGGCATTGTATAGACTGTGAGCATAAATATAGTTTTATGCTATTAGATAAGTATGAACATTTGGGATATATAATTCAACTGGTGCATCTTTGTCACATTTATAAATTATACGCAATGTTTGGATTACTTAAATTTTAAGTAGCATCAACGAACGTGGTACAAAACAGGGATCGTCCCATATTGCCTAGCAAAAAGCAAAAATTTTCCCACTCTTTTATATAAACCAGCTACCCTCACAGCTTTGTCAATGGCAGTAGGTCTGAAACATGGACTTTGTAGTAAGGGCTAGGTAGTCCGCTAGCAATTAAAATAGCTGCACCCAGTAATAGCGGTTCGTTTGCTCGGACTTTTGACCAGTTCTTGCGGTTTCCTTATGATTTTTGCAACTTTAAGGTTCAATTCAGTTCCGACCCATGGACTCTGACGATTTGCGGTTATCTGCAGTTCAACCATGGTCCAGTCCTCTTTTCAAAATACCGTGGGAAACAATTCAAATAGTTAATCTTGTTGTTTCTCATTGTTTTGGAAACTAGTTAATTTCGTTGTTTTGAAGACTTGATCGTTGGTTTAACCGTGGTCGGTCTGGTCTGATGGACCATCGGTTATGTGGTTCAGCATTGATTCAAAGGGGAACGGTTTCGGGTGGTTCCCCATTTAGATGCTGTTTGTGGCTCGAATAGGCTCCGACTGGTCTATGGTCCCGTTCTTCACGGTCGGCCCAGCAGTCCAATTTGGTTTTTAAAACTATAATATTCAATCTTAAATTTAATAAAATAATTCATCACAAAGTCGACATGCTTCAAAATAAAATTTTAAGAAATGACAACCAAACAATTGTTGAAAAATAATCTTAACAGAGTTTTTTTTTATATTATTAAAAGAGTTGAAAGCTGATCGGCAGATAAAAATCTTGTGTAAATTATAGTTACATTCATATTTCTTTTAAAAACACTCAAATCTCCGTGTTGTTTCGGAGAATCAAAATCGGTTCCTTGATTTATACACCGTTCCTCCTGTTCGTTTTGTTTTTAAAACAACTCCTTATTATGCACTTCTATGTTGAAATATTATAATTTTATTCTAGTAAGGACAATTTTTTAAACAGTGCTTGACAAAATAACATATTGCAGAAATAGGCATCATAGAAAACTAATTGCAAAACTAGGCCTCGTTTTATTTTCTTCAGCGTTTTATACTTGCGCAATCCAAATATGCGCAAGTGTTAAAAAAAATTCAAAAATTATATTTGCGCATTCCATAAATGCTCAAGCACAATTTTTTTTTTAATAACACTTGCGCAATCCAAATTTGCGCATGTATAAATTTTTTTTAGCAAAAATACACTTGCGCAATCCGTAAATGCTCAAGCACAATTTTTTTTTTAAATAACACTTGCGCAATCCAAATTTGCGCTTGTATAATTATTTTTTAGCAAAAATATACTTGCGCAATCCATATTTGCGCAAAATGAGGTATATTTTTGTAATAAGTTTCGATTCAGGTCTAAAATTGAAATATGTTATTTGTTTGGGCACTGTTTAAAAAATTGTCCTTTTAGTAATTGAAATGATGCACTGTAATACGATGTAAAATATTAGATTTTTAAAGTAATTTTTATTTTGAATTACGATTTCGTTTTACACTCCATTTATAAAATGCAAACTATGGCAAACTTTCGAATTCATATTTTTTCTACAAATATGTCTTGTTTGTGTGATTAAAATAACATGATGAATGTACAAAACATTATATATTAGAAATTGTTAATAGTAATGTGTTTCGTGCAATTTTAGTTACTTTTATTATACATTTAAATTTTGCAACGCAAGCTGCTTATCACTACTTCATTTATTTCACTATAAGAGTGCAAGCTGCATAATTGTAACGACATAGGGAAATGCAAGAAAAGCTGATAAATGATAGTAGCTGTATAGTAAGACATGAGCTTGGGAACATGCTTTAAAAAGCTATTGGGTCATGTAAAGCAAAACACGGACCAAAATTAGCAATCCAATCTTTGAAAGAAGGCTGGGGCAAATAGAAAGCAAGTTGGAAGCAAAAGGCCAAACCCGAACTATTTTGTTTGAGAGGGAAATGATACTAAGGATGGAAAAGCGAAAATTTAAGATCTGCGTACGGGGCAGTAGAACCTATAAACCCAACCTCCCGTACATTTCCTAACTCAAAAGTGAAACAATCAATTGAACACAACCGACTTATTTTCATGTTATGATTGAATTATACGTACACTATGATGGTTTGATTGGAGGTATATTGTTTGTATGTTTGGTTAGAAAATAAGGTGTTTGAGCATGGTTGTGAAGTTTTACCATTATTTTGTTAGTGGTTATGGCAGTTTGACTTATATAATGGACTAAATTGATCTAATGGTTGATTGTGAGAGATCAACTCCAAGATATGAATGTGTATGATAATCTAGTGAAACCAACGGGATATACTGAGTGTTGGATTTGATGTGTGATTCTGCAATAAAATGAAAAGTTTATTTGTGTGATGATCCATTTATGATTTAGAACAGCGTGTTTATGTGGTGTGTGTTAATTTGAGAGATAAGAAATGTGGGTAGTTTCATTATAAGTAAGTGACTCAATATTTAACTGACCGAGCCGATGAAAGATCAGCTGATGTGTGAGGACTTCACTTGAATGTTTGATGACAGATCTCTAATTGAGTGATCGATTTGTATGGAAATAATCTGTGCAACAGGTTATTGGTAAGACTCAGAATTCATCTCATAATTAATGTGATAGTTTGTATGGGCATACTGCCTAATGATATGCACTAATATGTGAAGTGTGAGATATTATCTATAGTAGCAGACATGCTTAATAACAAAGGTTTATTATGCAGATGTACCTATACTTGTTGTGTTTATTGCATGTGCAGCATTATGTGATATGATTCTTGAGTAGTTGAAATACGTATATGTTGTGTGTAAGAGGGAAAATTTAAGTGGTGCGATGCTTGAAATTTGATATATTATAAATAAACGAGCAAAGATGAGTAACGGTGATGTTAGGAGGTTGTGATATGAGGAAATGCGAAAAAATAGATTGAGGCAAAATGTGTATATAAGCTAACTTAGTGGCTAGAGGAAGTGGGGTGTCACACCATTCTAGGGTTGAAATTGATTAGCGTGGAAGTAGTATGTAGATCTGTGTTAGGAGATGAATGAGGTCTAACAATTGTAGGGCTAAAGAAATGGGTGTACATAACTGTTAAAGAGAACCATGTTCGAAATGAGGTATGCCTTTTGTTTTACTTTCCTATTATATGTATTGTTATATTGGATGTAAGTAATTTTTATATACATTAAATATATATAAGCAAAAAATCCTTATAAAAAGTATTTTAGCGATTGCAGTTGCGAATATGTTCATAACCATAAGCTTTGAATCGATATTTAAATACTTACCCTCACTACACCAAATCAGCCAATTTGCAACACTTGTCCTTTTATAATTTACAACAGTTATAATTGTTATAAAATCCCAACGGTTATTTGTGTTAGCTTACTCTTATTACGGTTAAACCATTAGAATACCCATTGACGATGTAAATATGGTGAACTACGAGGATAGATTAGTAATTTCTGTCTCTACACCCTTCTAACACATTTAAGTGCGTACAGATCTAGGTTTTTCTCCATCTCGTCTCCTCTCTTGCGAATATCAAAATCAATTTAATTTTCTTTTTCAAATTCAATTGGAAACGCCTTTGTAATCTTGCTCTTCTTCATCGACTTGGCATTCAACATCGATGCTGTCTGATTTGGAGAAATCATTACTTTATAGGGTTTCATCGGGTACTATACTGGAGTAGCTATTCTTGCCATCTTGTGCATCAGCGAGCCCCACGTTCGATTCCCGGCTGTAGTAGCTACCATTTTCTAGGGCTTACTCAGGTACTGTAGTGGAATAGGTGTTCTTCACGCAATTTAGGTATTTTTTTAAAGTTAATTACTGTACAAAGTTTCTGACATAAAGTAGAAATTGATGAATTGATGAAAATTATTGATTAAACATTCAATTGTCAAGTTTTAGAGGTTATGTTTTTTCAAAAATACCTAACATGAAATGAAAATGGTTCATATGTTACTCAGATCATTTTTTTGTCTGATTTTTCTATTTTTTTGTTTTTGTTTTATAGATGTCAAGTTTCAAAATATACGCTATGTTAGTTATCAGAATAGGACTAAAACTATTTTTAAATTACTTACAAAAATATTAGGGCAAAGTACACATAACAAACTTATGGAATTTATGTGAAATAATTCTTAGACAAGTTAGAAAATAAAATAAAGTTGGAGTCAAACATATTTTTAAAGATATTATATTCGTTTTTGTAATTTTAAACTAGACATTAATTTATGTTTACAAATATTTATAGTAAGATTTATTTCTTGAAATTCCACAAAATTTTTATATGGTCCTATATCTGATTTGAGTTCAGAAAGAAAATATAAACCACTTTAATTTTTTCAAGTCTTGAAATATTTTTTTTGTTTCAAAGTTATTTTCTGATTTTTTATCTTTCTAATTCACTTAAGAGTACTAGAATTTCTCAATAGAAAAAACATATTAATTTATATTCAAATATGAATTTTGATACTTAATTTTTATTTTGTTAAAATTCTTTTCTAAAACTTGAGCGAAATTTGTTTATAGTGCAATATAAATTCTTCATTGGAAGTGATAAAATAAATTTGAGTTTCAAATTTTGTTTCAAAATATATTCTTTTTCCATTTGTTTTCGGATTTCACTCTTTGTCTTCATTTTTGTTAAAAAAATTCATTTTGAATCATTTTAGTTCACTCAAGAGTATTGAAATTTCAAAATAGTTTTCAGAAACCACAATTAAGAGTAGATACTTACATCATATTTTTTTTATATAGAGATATTTTTTTGAATTTCATATTTGCGGAAAAAAAGTTGTAGTGTTATGAATTTTTATTTTATCATTCAACAAATAAAAATCATTTAATGGTTAGGTCACCTTTTTCTTTCTAGTTTTAGATATTTGAATTTTTTTATATTTGATTCTTTTAAATTAGTTTATTAAAATTAAAATTATTGGATTAATTTAAAATTTTGAGTTTTGTCACTTTTAGGATTATAAATAGTTTAGTTGGCAGAAATATGCCCCAACTAGCTTCAGTATACAAAAACTAAAGCTTAAGTTTATTGGAAAACCATATTGGAAAGTTACTGGAGCATTTATTTTGCTCCATTAAAATATCGACTGGGAACATAACTCTTATTTTTAGTTGGTAAGTTACTTATTAATGGTATGGACCTTTTAAGTGATGCATTGTTCACACTTACTCTACAACAATAAAAAATCGTGCTCCCTGAACAAACTTGTAACGAGGTCATTTAAATTTGTTGTGATAACTAAATTATATGGTCAGATTTGCAATTCTTTATTTCTGATCAAACTGGTAAATCAGAGATGGAAAATAATTGTGCAGGTAGAAATGAATCCTACAATGGAGGGTGATAAGATCGGTAGAAAGCTTTATTCAGTGATAAGATCAGTAAAAAGTTTCTCATTATCATTGTATTTTTTATTACAGAAAGGATCCATGTTGGATAATTAAAATGCACATGATTGTCAAAATATGGTTTTCAACATGATGTAAATTTGTTAAGGCCATTTTATAGTTCACACAGGTTGTAGATTTTACTAATCTTTTGGAACCCTTCTGCAGAAACCTCTATAGTCTGGTATTTCGACTGTAAGGATTGTTTGCATTTTATCTGTTTATTTATTGAAAATACATGCACAAATTTATCCATTTGTACTGAAGTTGGCTTTGTAAAATTTACTTGTGAAATGAAAAACTTATATATCTTATTAATCATTTTCCCGACATGTTATTGAATTTTTATGTATACATGTCCTGACTTCTGGTTCACAAATTCATTTCAAACGCATGCATGTATCAAGTCCCAAATGTATTGACTAGATAGACCACGCATTCCCTTTAATGCAACGCAGATGAAGATGTGTTATAATTCTTTACTGTAATTTGCATCTCGTGTATTCGTCCAAGTTTCTAAATCTTTATCCATATTTTTTTTTTGAATTACCTAGAGAACCAAGCTTCGCTTGTAAACTCTAGGGAAGTATGTGCCTGCCAAACACATACTTCGGGTACTTGTTACAGGGTTGTCAGTTTCGGGGCTCGAACTCGTGACCTTCGATCACGCAGTCCGGACCATCAACCAACTGCGCCAACCCTGTTGGCATCTTTATCCATATATTAATATCATCAAATCTAACCTTTGTTTTGATGGGATATACTAATTCACTAATTCATCTAAATGTCCCACTTCAGCCTGTGAACTTTGCGTTTACTTAGAAGATGAAATATGTACTAATTTACTCATGCATATTGAAATCAACATGCTTATGGAAGACTATCATTTAGTTTGCTTGTAGGAAAGAATTTTTTTTATTGGGATTGGCTTGACTTTTTCTTTAAAGTATTAGAGAACAAAGGTTTTGCTCGTAAGCTCTTCATCTCAATTCTTTCAACTATAAATTAATAGTTAGCTATGTGTATCGTTTTCCAATATGCAACACAACGATGCTTTGCCTGAGCGGTTTAATCCAGCTAACTTTCAGTTAGCAAAATTTTTACAGGGCTTCAGTTTAGTATATTGAAGTGCATGCTTAAGTTTTTTTTATATACCAAAGCGTACGCCTTAGTTAAAAGACATAAACTAAAAGATATTCTTTTTATGTTTTATGATGATAAGGCACAATTATGCTAGTGAAGTGATTATAGCCTATTGGGAAAACTGTTTCATTCTTTCAGCCTGAAATTCTATACTTTTTTTAACCTACACATGCAATTGATTAAGTATGACCATTTAATTTTAAATTTATATATTTATTAGTTACAATGTTACTGTTCCATTTACATAGATTAACTTTTTTTTGTTTATGTGAAATATTAGGAGGAGATAAAAGTTTTAGCTAATGTCATTTCCTACTACGAGAGTGGATTGGATGTCGGCATAGGAACACCGATGAATATGTATAAGGGGTTTTATATTTTATAAACTTTGCAAAGCACCATTCACCGACCGACTTTGAAATGTGCAGTTGCCCTTGTAGAAAGTGTAGAAATTCAAAAGAATTAACATTTAAAACAGTCGAGAAACACTTGATCCTTTATGGGATAGATCCAACATATGATGAGTGGTTTTTTCACTGTGAGAGGAACGACGCTGATGCAGTATTAATCCTACACCACATATTACCGCCAATGAGGCTTGCATCTCTCATCAAATTCTGGAAGAAAACCATGAAGAATGTGCTCTTGGAATCCTTGTTGATAATGCGTATGGTGCGTATGATAACATACACGGTATTGGTGATGGTTATCAGGGGAAAAAGTGCCATAAGTACCATGAGTATAAAAGAAAAGCAAATGAAAAACTGTACTCTTCTTATGAAGACGGTCTTCCATCGTTGAGTATCCATATAGAGCTACATAATTTGAAAAAAAGAATTCATTTGGTCAGGAAACAATGTGACTGAGTTGTTGAAGTGATTGAAAAAGTGGCTTCGAAGGAAAATACAATACCGAATAAATTCCCTACGATGAGACAAACTTTAAAAGATTTGGGAATGTTTGTAGAGTGCATACATGCCTGCGAAAACGATTGCATATTATTTTGGAAAGAGAATAAAAATGCCATTGAATGTCCTCGTTGCCATACTTTGAGATTTATTGTTAAAGATGAATAAAATTGTAAAAGTCATAAAACAACCAAGAAAGGTTTTAAAATATTTTGCCAATTATTCCCAGATTAACTAGGTTGTACACTATACCATGGATAGCTCAAAAAATGTTGTGGCATAGTGAAGTAAAACCTTATTGGAATTCCTTGTGTCATCCTATTGACTCAGCTGAATTGAGATCTATTAAGAACAAGTGGCCAGAGTTTGCTAACAATGCACGAAATGTTTGGCTTGGAATTGCTACCGATGGGTTTAACCCTAATACAGCCCATTCAAACAGTTATAGTTGTTGGCATGTGTATGTGGTTCCTTATAACCTTCCTCTTATGTTTCACATGAAATCAGAATTTCAAATGTTGTGTTTATTAATTCCTGGACCTAGAGCACCAAGTCAAGATATTGGTGTATATTTAGAACTTCTTGTGGATGAGTTGAAGCAACTTTGGACAATGGAAGTGCTTGCATTTGACATGGACAAGAAAGAGTATTTCACATTGAGAGAAATGGTGTTGTGGGGAATTCATGATCTACCTGCATCTAGGACTCATGGTTATAAAGCATTCACTATTTGTGTTATTGAAACTAAGTCAGAACACGTTGGTAATGAGATTGTTTATACAAAGTACAGAAGATTTCTGAAGAATAGTTATCCATATAGAGCACCGAAACATGGATGGTCCAAGGATATAGAGTATAAGGAACCTCCAACATGGCTGACAGGATCAGCTCTTTTAGAGAAGATTGCTCACATCAAATATACACCAGGTTAAATTGATTAAAAAAGAAGTGTATGGGAGATGAATTTGATCGTGATGAAGAATACATTGTAAATGAGAATGACAATGGTGTAAGACCAGAATGGTATAAGAAGTCGATTCTTCTTTCCTTAGAGTATTGGAGTGGTCATAAAGTGTGACATACAATAGATGTGATGCATACTGTGAACAATGTGGTGGAGCATTTTATTAATTTGTTGTTCGATAGAACCAAACAATCCTCTAAATTTGCATTTGATAAAACTTACAAAATTCAATGTTGTCAAGTTCTAAAAGATGTAAAACTTCCGTCATGCTTTGGAACTAAATTAGGCAACTTAGTAAGTATTCAACCACCTAGTTTGAATATTAGAAAGTCGTATGACTATCATATTATTATCCAACATTTTCTTCCTATCATGGTTCAACATGCATTTCCAAATTTTCATGACTTGAGACGTGCGATTTTGCTAGTATGCATGTACTTCAACATTATTTGTTAAAAGGTTTGATTCGAGTGCATGTCCAAGCTGCCAAAGATATGATTGCTGAGGCATTATGTGTGTTGGTCCATTATTTTCCCGCTTAATTTTTTGATATAAACACTAATCAACGGACCAGTTAATTATACATGGATGTATCCATTTGAAAGGTGAGAAATTCTTTTAAATAATTATTGCATGAATTATTTTAAGTAGTAATATAAAAAATGCATGTTTTTATATTTTTCTTAGAGCTATGAAGAAGTGTAAGGACATACTAAGCAATAAGCGATATGTGGAAAGGTCGATTTCCGAAGCATATCTTGTTTCAGAATCTGTCAGATATGCAATGGAGTATATGCCAGATTCACATGCTGGCAATCAAAGCTCTAAACAAGCACCATTTTTGGATGAGAATGGTAATTTTTTTGCTAGACACATGTAACTATAAGTTGAATTAAAATATAATTTGTTTACTTAAAAAAACAATCATTTTCAAAGTCAGGTTATTGACAAAAAATTGCATTTAAAAGTCCTATTAGCTAAAATTTGCATAAATTTGTATAAATTTGTAGTTAAATTCATTTTCTTATCCAAATTGTAACTTTTCTTGAACAAAAAATTGCATTTAAAAGTCCTATTAGCTAAATTCATTTACTTCTCCAAATTCCTAATATAAGCTAAATCATATAATTCATTAAAAAAATTCATACTTATGTGAAAAATTTCCTAGACAATTGACAGCCATCTAACATCTTTATTATTATTATTATCACATCTCATCCACTGTTTATCCTCTTATGTATTCATCTTTCCATCAAATCCTAAAAGTGATAAAATCAAGCGATTCTAAACAAACTTTTAACATCTAAAAATGATAAACGAACACCAAATGCAATACTACTTTATAATTCATTACTTCATACAAGTTTTACACGGAACATTAGGGATAAAAAGGGTGCTAAACATCTTTTTGTTGAAACAGTGTATTGTGGGCAGTTCAAGTCTTCAAGACAGTTTTTTGTGCTTTAAAAGCTCCAACGTATTGAATAATTCTTCTTTGAAATTATGTTCCATGGCTTGCAACATCTCATCGGCCTTCATTTTGAAAATCAAATTATCATGTTCAACCCGCCTCAAGAATAAGATTTCACTTAGTGCATCAAGGAATCGAACAAATGCGTAGCACAGCCATGAACTCATAAAGTCCAATCTTCCCAAGCCTACGCTTGTAAAATTATCTGTGGAGATATCCTTAACTGTAGATATTAATTTCATACATCTTTGTAAAAAAATTCCAATTAATCAGAATAAAGCGTGGAATACATGGTATTGTATCTATTAAATAAATCTGGAAATAGGTTCACGTAGGGTCTTGATCAAATGAAGAATTTTTTTTGTAAAAGACCTGTTATTCCGTCTTTTGGCAAGGTCGTAATATCATCGACTTGGCTAAGAACGGATGGTCATCAGCATTAGTAATTGATTGCATACAATATTATAAACAATGGTCAAGCAAATTCAGACTAGGTCCCAATAAAGGTGCAATTAGCATGAAGTGACTGGCATAACCCTGTGAAGTTATATTTCAAGTTTGGAGTCGATCGGAGTTCATATGCTCGAGTTACGGAGGAAGCAAGGATTTGCATGGGTCGATCGAAAACGATCCATAAAATAGCTCAAATCATCGGAGAATGATCAAATCTCGAGATCTACAAGGCCAATTAATTTGAAACTTCCATAGCATTAAAAAAATGAAGATTGAAGTCCATAAAAGCGATCGAAGACCATGAAGTTGAAATTAGAGGTTGGCTGATTGTTGTTAGCCGATCATTTTGCCAAGCCATAAAAACAATCGGCATATTTCAGTGCACGATCCAAGTTCAATAAAAATTGATCCATATCTCCCAAGTTACAAGGCAGAATGATTTCATATTTGAAGAGAAATGTCAAGAGGCATGTGGGACCCTCCAAAAACGATCGCACTTTAATTGGATGTAAGAAGAACGATCGGTGAACATTTGGTCGATCATTATTGATTGTCGAGTTAAGTCCACCGATCGTTACGGTGGGCCCTTATGGACCTAAAGAGCCTTCTGCCGAAATCTTAGTGAAATATTTCATCATCTCTTCCTATAAATACAGGCCCCATGGTTCATTTTGGGGATCTTTACGCTGCTGGTTACTTCAGTCTTTATTGTAATCAAGTTTTCTCTATTCCTTACTGTTGTAATCAGATTCATAAGTGATCAATAAAGTTAATCTTCAAAGTGGACGTAGACCTACAACGCCGAACCACTATAAATCTCTGTATTTCTGATTATTGCTTTCTATTTACTTTTATTTTAATCTATTCCTCAGTTTTAATTTTACTTTGTTCACTTACTTCTCTACATAAATCTATCCTTGGGTGTTTATGACCAATTTTGGCACAAACATTTTGGTGCTTTCACTGAGAACCTGATTCTCATCTTGCTAGGATCACCTTTGTTGCTACTGGATTAGATAAATCCCTCGAAGGAGATCCATGATTATCTTCATAAAGTTTCTTATACTACTCAGATTTGCTAAAATCTAAGTAAGGAGATTGACAATGGTGAGACATACTAGATCTACTTCTCAGAATGTGGATGGAAATGAGACTGCTAGCTTACAACAAGGAGACCCAAGCCATCAACCAACAAACATGAATGCTGATGCGATTGAAATTCAGAAACCCACTGATTCTATTACCAGAGCTGAATTTCATAATTTAATGAGAGAGCTGATAGAGAGCCGTTGACAGCTAAATCAAACGATTCAGACCAATATCGACTTGATGAACCAAATCAATCAGCAGCAACGAGGCAAAGCTAAGAGGGATCCCATTCCTTACTCAACGTCGAAAAGCTCTAGTTCATCGAATGGACACCACATACATAGGCATCTCAGAACTGATGGATATCATGCAGAAACCTCAGGGCGTCAACAGTTAGACCATCGTGGTTTGCTAGGGATGATCATTGCTAGTCCCTCCGCTAGAGAAGGAAACTTACCTGTGCAAGCTGGGATTACAACTGGAGCTGCTAAGGTCAGTTTGGATAATGGAGTCCGATTGAATGCTGACCGGCTTCTTCCCTAGAGTAACGGTGAAATGAATGTACAAGATGCGCATCGGGAAGATATAGATCCAAGAAGGTATGAAACGGCCCGCAGACCTCGATCGACCATTCATGCAAGGTGGAACACTACCACCACTTGGCAACAACCATCCAAATGTCGGACTTCTCGGCAATGGTAAGACAATTGGTGAGGGAAAACTAGGGCTTGACTAATGATGACTGGGGAATCTCAAGAAGCCATACCCCGTTCACGGATAATGTTCTACACGTAGAATACCCGAGGAGGTTCAACATGCAATCGATGCCTGCCTACGAGGGAAAAACTGACCCCCGGCAGCATATTATGAGAATGAATGGTTGATGGATTCTGCGCAAGCCGATGAAGCGACCAAGTGCAGATGCTTTCCTATAACTCTCTCTGGAATAGTGTGATGCCCCACCTCTATGCTCATAATAACAAAGAGTATTAAAAGAAATACTGTCTATTATTACGAAGAATAAGGCTGGATAGGAGCGACCATCCGTAGTTGGCCTTACACTAATATTGGTTATCTCGATAGGAATGGTATATACTTTTTATTTTTCATCTATTATTTATTTACTCCCATCGACACACCCAATTCTAGTACAAAACGAACTACGACGGTTCATAATAGTTTAGGACAATGAATATAATAACAACACAGATAATATAAATGCGGAACACAGATTAAAACAAAAGTCTCATATATATATATATATATATATATATATATATAACTGATGTCAGTTACAACATAGTTGACACAATACATATGATACAACTACAACTGTCGACTCTGGAAGTTATATATACACGTACATTATCGACTAATATACATGAATACATATCAACCTATACAATTTGACACGACTTCTAAAAATGACGAAGACAACTTCAGAAGATGTGAAAAGTCTTCATATCCCGAACAGCAACTCAAAGAAGGAAATCTACTACCTGAAATAACTCGGGCCTGACCCGAGTATTACATTCAAAAGAAAATAATACACGGGTCAGTCTAATTCAAACTCAGTTATTAGTGCATAGGAGCAATAATAATCAAACGTCAAATAGACGACAGTCACAGAAATCTCGTATATCCAACTCTCGATACGAGAATTGGATAACGGCAAATATAACACTACGCAGTGTAAATCAACAAATCAGAAATCTCAAAATGATCAAACACATCAAATTTCTGTGTATATCAGTATTCATATTAGGGACAGGTATGTACGAGTGGCTGTAGTACACACGTATGCACGTGTGCACTGCCTCGCCAACTCGAGTGCACAAGGTCAAATCAATATCAGATTCAACACAAGTGCAAATAGCCTCGAACAAAAATTCAATGATCACTGCAACAATGAACTGTGCATGTACACAGTGAAATTCAAAGTTAAAGCATCACAAAAACAGTGTGCAAGCAAAGATCAAAATGAAAACTACAAAGTGAAGACTCAACAAATACCACAGACCAGAATGGCTACTGAAATGAATGTATATTGAATACATGATCAAATGTCAACAAGCTCCAGAAAGAAAGCAACTGAACCAGTGAACTACATATATACAAGAGAACAAATGTAATGAACAGGTTACAGCATCAAGGGATCAAAGACCAGATTCATGCATATGAACATGTGAAACAATGACAGTTCAAGAATGCAGATGAGCATACATGAAGATCATCCATATAGCATCAAAGCTTATGTATGCAGACTAGACATGCATCAGACAAACCAAAATTGAACAGCAGTAGCTCAACAACAACCACAAAGCATATATGAAGAACTCAAGTGAAATGCTACAACATCACCATGAACAGGCAGGTAAACTCAAGTGATCAAGTGTGGAGCAAATCAATGAAACAGATAGTAACAACAGTAACAAACAAAGTCAAGCTAAATGCAACACAGTGATATACAATTGCAACATGAAGTACTGCAACTCAAGTTCAGTACAAAGTGACTCAGATCAACAATGAAGAGACCATAAGCAATAATGCAGACCAAGCTACAACTAAAATGCAACAATGTTTCTGAATGGATCAAGCTATGGCAAATGAGACAGTGAATCAACTAGAACCTCAATATGTACATCAACAACTACAGTTCGAGCTATATCACAGTGCCAACATCACTCAAGTACTCAAGATATCAATATATCAGATCAAATGGTGCAGACTACAAGGGAACAACTAAATACAACAACAATTTCAAACTGACTTGATGCAAATAGGTCAGAAGGAATATAAGCAAACAGTATATGAGTGACATCTAGCAACAAAACGTGCACAATGAATCCAAGCAGTGGTCAAACAAATATGGACAGTGATTAACTGCAAAGTGAAATGGAGCTCAAGAAATGCGATCAAACCAAACAATCAAGCTGGGGTCATCCCAGAGGTTTTATCAACATCGAAGCAGTTTAAAACCAAGAATTATCAGGTATAAAATTATGAAACAGCCAAGGGAAATTTAGAAATAGGAAAGTTTTAATGCCGTGAGAATCAAAAAGAACGAACGTTCAAGAATCAAAGCCGTGACTCAAAAGTAATTCCCAAAAATACAAAGAGTAAAATAGGAAAGTCTCAACAACGTGGAAATCACGTTTTATCAAGTCAAATTCATCAATACTAACAAAAATCGAATAACATAAGATAGGCATCGAACACTCAAATTCGAAACCATGGTGTCACAGAATCAAGTACGCGAACCAAGTCGTAGTTGAAATGAAATCACGAATATACGCATATAAATTAATCTGATGAATAATCAAGGGTCAAAGTATTCCAAACAACAGCCGAAGTCCCAAAAACAATCCACAACAAGCTTCAAGTTCAAATATCAAAAACTCCAAAGCCAGGGTTCATATAACTGAAGGCTGAGCTAGATGTGAGTGAAATTGTCACTCACCTTTGCCACGAATTGGAGTAGTCGCGTTCGAACTGAAGAAATCGACGCCGAGCGCTCTCGAGATCGAGCGAAGCAAGGGACGAGTCGAAAAGCCCTAATATTTGACGAAGCGGAGGGAACGAGTCGAAGAAAATGCCGCCATTTTTTTTTCTCGTTTGATTTAGGGTTTTTTTTTACGAAATAAAGGGGGGAACGGTTTTAAAACGAACGAGAAAAATAAAAAGGGGAATAGGATATCTCCTTTTGATAATTATCACGGCCCAAATAAACAAAGGAACAAGACCACAACTTCTTTGACAATGAAGCCCATATTATTCCTCAACGAATTTCTAAAGAATTTCATCCTAACAAAAATTTCCCAAAGCAATCAGCCAACACTTTAATCCTTTAATGATGATTATAAATCAATATGAAATCCCGGGTTGTTACAGACTCCCCTCCTTATAAAAATTACGTCCCCGCAATTTTCATAAATAAAGTCGTCTATAACGATTATTCTTCTAACATAAACTGGTTATGCTAGAAAAATAAGAATCGAGAACACAAATATCAAAGAAATCTTTCAATTTTATAAAAGAAATTTACAAATTCTCAACAAAGTCTAATTATCAAGTAGATAATCAGAAAACAGCAAAACTGGATAAATACAGTTATCAGCAATCTTCAATTATCAACTAGATAATTAAAATACAGAAATCTCAAAACAGCAATATCTAATTATCGATACGATAATTAGAAAACAGCAAAATCCAATTATCAACAAGGATAATTCTAAAACACAAATCACAATTCGCAAAACTGCAAGCATCTAGTTATCTAACAGATAAATAGAAAACACGAACTTCATAATCAGCAAACTCTGACTATCAACAGAGATAGATAGAAAATAGCAATTCAATACAATCAACGTAATCTAGAATCGATAAGAAACTAGAAAATCTCGTATCAATAAAATCAGCAAACATCCAATGATCTAAACGATAGTCAGAAAACAAATCAACAAATATTTAATTACCACAAATGGTAATCAAATCTCAAATCAACTAGTTAAAAAGATTTAAGAAAACAACCACCTTCATACAAGAAACATTGAAAATAAATTTAAAAAGAAAAAAACTTAAAAAAACTTAATTTGAATGTCATCATCATTTTGAATAATTAATTGTATGCTTTCAATCTTATTGTTATTATATGAAAAACATTCAAAATAAAATGTTACCATCACAATAAACCAAGGTTTGAACCAACCAAAGTAATTATAATTTATTAAACGATTTTGAATCAAAACGTATTAAAAATTTAAAACGGAGCCGATAAAGTTGTGTTTTCTGATTATTGTCTAGCTATTTTTACTAAAGAGACGTACTAATGCTTATTTGTAAGTAAATTAAAATTTAAAAAAGAAACAGAGGTGGGTGCAAGAATATCTGAATGTCCGGATCATAAGAACTGATGCAGAATGGAATACGAGACAAACGTACATGAGTGAGGGATACAAATATAATTATCAGTTTAAAATGATTCCAAGTCAATGCAAATAAATGCACAATGCAAGTAGACGCACTACACAAAAAGTAAAACAACCTCAAAATAGAAAATCGGAATGGAAAAAGCAAACGAGAACGGACCTACTCATTTATACATTATTTTTTAGCGAAATGTTATGTTAGCATGTTGTTTGTTGTCGACTGCAATTGTTGTTGTTGTATACATTATTTTTTAGCGAAATGTTATGTTAGCATGTTGTTTAATGCTTTGTTTATGTATTAATGTTGTATAATTGTTTAATATATTTACATTTATTTATGTAGGAAACTGATAATCCCGAATGTAAAATTACACGAGCAAAGGCATGGAAAGTGGCGCACACAAGTAAAAAAACTGGAGAGGTGCTTCCTTGCACCGCTGAAAAATATGTAAGTCATTTACATTGCATTTTCTTATACAAATGATTTATAAACTGAACACTAATAGTGTAGCATATTGTCCAAAATTAATAAGATAATCAAATAATTTGGTGGTTAAAGTTATGAAATTATTTGTTAAGCTGATAATGTGGAAAAAAACAAAGAGCAAAGTGATAATGTTTTTTTTTCCTACAAATTTTAAGAAAGTTAACCATGATCAAACCATAACTAGGTCGGATCTTTAAATACAGGCCTTTTCAAATTTCATTTACATTTTTACTTTTAAAAAAAAACAAACTACTGCCTTCTTCCATCACTTCACTGTCATATTGCTGCAACTTCATCAACTTCACCAAACTACCATCACTGACCACCCACACCTAACTTCACTTCACTAGAAAACATCTACTTATGTGCATATCACTTCTGCCTATATCTACTTCTGTGCCAAAAACAACCCCAAACTCCATTGCCATATCACTTCTGTGCATAAACTTCTGCCTATATCTACTTCTGCCTTGCATTTCTATCATACTTCTTATCATACATCAACACTATATATACATCACTGCCAACTACAGCTTCAACTCTCATCTGACATCACTGCTCCTTAACCAACCACATTCACCACCTCCCTATTTCCTCTATACCAAAACAGTGCAAACTTCCTCTTTATCACCACATACTTCATTGACAAACTGCCACCATCCCACATTTCTGGCAACCTCGAACCATAATCACCCCTGCACATTCACTATCATTGTGACATAACATTACCCACCTCTGCTGCAACATCCATATCCAACCTCCCACTGCCCTCTGCTCATTTTTTTTCCAAATTCCACAATCTCCACTGTAGTTCCATCACGAAACACATAGACAACCAAACATCACCATCCTGTCCACTTCTCCACATCTTTCCACATCATCTGCACCCTTCCACCATCAACATACACCTACATACAACTCAAACATACAACTTCCAACCATAGTATATAGGACTTTTTGTACGAGTTCAACTCTTCCAGCTATTGAAAAAAGCTTTACCGATCACATGTTGTTTTCTTCTATCCTTCTAATGATAATTGCACTCACCATCCGGTATATTTTTTTACCGAGAAGGGCAGACTTACATACCAGGTTGTTGGTAGTTGCACACGTTTTCGCCCACAGCACGACAGATACGAAGAAACATTAATTTTTTACAATTGTTTACTCTTAGAATTAATTTATTTCTTATACAATTGTTTACAAATCATTTACTATTAGAATTAATCAGCTTAACAAATTTTAAGAAACATTAATCAGCTTAACAAATCATTTACTCTTAGAATTAATTTTTTTTCTTATACAATTGTTTTATCTTATCTTGTTTTATTTAAAAAATATTTGCTATTCTGTTTCACTGTGCAAAACTGTTATTTGTGCAGTTTGTCATTTAAGCATTTCTGCAAAACTGTTTCTTCATTTCTACAACCTCTGCCACACACTTCAATAAGTTGCCAAACTTTTGCATTCTTGTTACAAATTTTGCTGTGCATTTTCTTCGTTAGTTAAAAAAGAGCAAAGATCCTTTAATTTTCAGTTGTGCCTTTCATTATTCACTGCAAGTTCATACCTGTTCTTCACATTGCATTGCATTGCTCTGTGTTACTCTTTGTTTGTTTTATTTATGTTTGTCATTCTCTGTTCATTTGCACTTTTTTAGGTTCATAAAAAAATAAAACAAACATACTGCATTTCAACTAAAAACAGTGTGCATTTCAATTTCTCATTTCTGTTTCATTTCACCGTGTTACATCTCATTTCTATTACAATTTTTTTTCTTTCTTTTTCTTCTCTCTCTCTTGTGCTTATCCCTTCTCAGCAGCTTGCAAATACCACCCTACTGCATTCTTCCATTCCACCAACAACACTCGAACCAATTACATCACCATCATACTCCTACGGTTCACAAAAACTCCATCAACCCAATTGCCTAAGCCTACTGTCCTCCTCCACAAACATCCCCAAACCGCAAATTGCATCACCACCTTCAACCTTCCACCAAACTACCAACTTACTCTACCAAATTCCAGTTCAATCATCAACACAAACAAAACCCCAAAAAAATACCATTTACAAGTCTCCCAACAACTGCAAGTTTACCCAAAATAAACTGCAGCTCTCCACCAACTTCATTCTACCATATCGTGTTCATGTGAAACCTGAAAACTTTATATATGTTCAAAGTTCATTATATGGATCTTCAATGCATTTTTGAATGAATAATTGAAAATAAAATATGACACTGTCAATTTATGAATTGTGTAGGCAGTGATAGAAGAAGCCGAAGAAAGACAAAAATCAGAAGCTAGTGTTAATGGAGAAGATGGAATAAGAAGTTTAGAAGATTTTGAAAAAGATCCTATTGCCGAAGCTTTTAAAGTTTGTTATATATACTATGCTTGTATGCTATAATTTGTGGTGTTGGTATGAAGTATCCTTTGTGGTGTTTGAATGAAACATAAATGTTTGGTGTTGTTCTAATTATTGATCGTATGTTTTCTTAATGTTAATACTATATATTTTTTCTATAGATTGTTTGTAGCTGTAATAAAATATTGGTGCTATATAGTTTGTTTGATACTGTTTTAGTTTTCACGGTTATAAGTGTTAGAGTTTCCTTTTCGGTAACGGTTATAAATGTTAGAAACCATTGTTCTGTCACGGTTATAAGTGTGAGAAAATGCTATTCTGTAACGGTTATAAGCGTGAGAAATTACTATTTTGCCACGGTTATAACCGTGAGTAAATACTATTCTATCACAATTATAAGCATGAGAAATTACTATTTTGTCACGTTTATAACCGTTAGTAAATACTATTCTGTCACGGTTATAAGCGTGAGAAATTACTATTTTGTCACGGTTATAACCGTGAGCAAAAGTGTGACTGAATTTGCCCACGGTACCTATTTTCACGGTTATAAACGTGACAAATTAGTTTTGTCACGCTTATAACCGTGAGGAAATTGCCTTTCTGGTGTTGTGTTGATTATATCACGAAATCAACTAATACACTATTTTCATTAACTAATACGAAATAATTATCAATTTTTAACCCATAATCAACCAATTTTCGAAATTAGGGGTTTAATCATACTTAGATTAAGCTGAAATTAGAGAAGAAGGAGATACCGACGAGCTTTGGAGGGTTTAGATGATCGACGTGGCAGGCGGCGGCTGATGTGGGGAGGCGGCGGTGGCAAGATTGAGGCGTCGTCATTTTTTTTGGTTGGAAATTTGGAATATTGTTTCCAGCTCATAGGTTTTCGATCTTTATACCTAGATCGTGTGTTGGCTAGCGACGGCTAGCATCGGTCGCTTATTCTAGCCGTCGCCGGCCGACGCAAAAGGCTGCCGCTATAGGCAGCCTTTCTTGTAGTGTTTGTATTTCACCATGTGTCATCCATCTGTCTTGTTTGTTTGTTGTACACGGATTGTTGACGTGCCATCGGTGGGAAACCATTATTTAAGCGGCTGAATTTTGGACATTGGCGGGAAGCTTGAAATTGAAGTGGGAACATGTGAAATTGAGACGGAAAATCCAAATTCAAATGGATCATGCACTTCTGATCTAAAGGGGTGAATGGCTTATGTACTGTCCCGGGTGAAGTTTTACATTGTCTCTGAGGTTTAATCCATTATCTCTAACAAAGTTGAACAATATCTTTGGGGCTAGGAAGTTTACACTCCACCATCTTTTGCAGAATTATGTTATTTTATACTTCGCTGTATTTGGCAGAGCTGAATAAGTTTATACTCCTATTTCTATGGCAAAGTTGGGTTTATCCCCTGTCTCTAGTGGAGTTGTATAAGTTATGAAGAATATCAAATATTTCAGTCTAACTTTATTTTGCAAAAAATAAGTTCTAAAGAAATCTAGGAAATGATTATGATAATAAATGTTGTCCAAATTTTTTATTTTCTAGAAAATTTTGAAATTTCTCAAAAAGAAAATGAGTAACCTCAAATAAATGTAGAAGTTAAAATGATTCAAAAATTCGAGTATTGTTCATAAAATTTGGAAATGTTATAAAGAAAACTAGAAAATCCAAAATTATTTAAAATATAGTTTGGTTTCAATTTAATAGAAATCACATCGTTTGTAAAAAATGAACAAAAAAGTGATGAATTTTTTGGAAATGATTACTTACACTCATTCAAAACTTATATTACCCAAACATTTGATAAATTTGAAATTATACATAGAAAATTAGCATGATCTTTGTACAAGGATGATAGACATAAATTGATAAATTATTCAAATTAAGAAAAAGTTGATTTTTTACACTATATTGGTTAATCAGTTATTTGATTTATGTACACAAATAGAATGTTTTTTGATACAATATAGCTACATGGTAGGGTTTACAACTAGGAAATTTGAAAAATAAAATTGACAAAACCCCTTAAATCAAGATTTAGATCCAATGGTTATATCAATTTACTAACACTAACTAATCTTTTTTTACAAGAAAACAAAGTAAATAACAAAATTTTACCAATTGTTTAGCTCCAAGGATAGGCTTTCAATTTTAGTTTGGATGATAAACTTTTCAACTAAATATAGGAGAGCAAAAATTTGGTCAAAAGGACAGGTAACTTTGCTGTAAATTAATATTTCACGTGAGAAACGAAATTCAGCAAATCTCAGTGGTGGTGCAGCCGATCTCAATGACGATGGTGGCGACGTAGGTGATGCGATGGTGGTTTTGGAGAAAGCGCAAAGTTGAAATACTATAACAACGGGGCGTAAAGATGGAGAAGGAGTGGCTCTGGTGGTAGCAATGATTGAGTAAAGGAGTGATATTAGAGAAGAAGCAACAAATAGAGAAAAAAGTAGCAACAAATTGAGGAAGAAGATGATACTATGTAGTAATGCTACTATGCAGTGTCAATTTTTTTTGTTTTTTAAACAAATTAATTATGTATATTTTTATTTATAATGCTATTTTATAGTAGCATTTTATGCATTGTAGTAGAAGTTTCATAATCGTAGTGACATATTTTAAACTGTAGTAGTAGTTATACACAATTATCACAACTTTTTAGATGAGTGCAATTTTGCTATTGTATAGTATAATTTTTTACTTATTTTTTAAATAAATTAATTATGTATATTTTTTTCTCATAATGCTATTTTATAGTAGCATTTCCTAAATTGTAGTACCAGTATAAAAACAATTGTAGCATCATCTTAAATGTGTGTAGTACAATTTTCTATTTTAAAAAAATAGATATAATTATGTATATTTATGTTTATAATGCTATTTTATAGTAGAATTTTACGAATTGTATTAGCAGTTTCTGAATTGTAGTAGTATTTTTTAAATTATAGTAACAGTTTATAAATAATTGTAATATCTTTTTAGATGATGTATATACTGTATCTCACAACATTATTTTAAAGTAGCATTTTTGAATTAAAGTATCAATTTATGAAGTATATTAATATTTTTTGATTTGTGTAGGTTTTGATGAATAATATCAGTTTTGACTTAATATTTTTAGATTTCATTTTCTTGTAGTTTCTAAATTGAAGCGCTGACCATGGAAGGCGGCAGCTATGGGAGGCTGGGGCTATGAGCAGTGACGAAGCGCAAGTGTAGGGTAGCATGAGGAAGTGACAGCGTGGAAAGCGACAATGTTGGATGTGGCGGTTTGACTATTGTACACGAGGAACAAGATGTAGAGAAGAAGCTGTCATTGTGGCTAAATTTTGAAAAGACCGTCCTACAAGTCAAAATCTTTGGAAGTTTGTTTTTCAAAATAATCACCATTTTTTTAAATTTCAATACATAAATAGGGTATTGTACTATACTTAGGCCTTTCAACATATACTATCGGATGTGGATAGTGTCCTATCCACATCAAAAATTATTTTTTATCCATCTTAAAATTTTGTTTTGGTGTAATGTTAGTATGGTTGGGGTGTCTCGCATTGTGTGTGGGTAATGGATGCACATTGAAAAGAAGAATAGTCCCATATCGTGAAAAATAATGGAAGTGGAGTGGTATATATATGAGTTTGGTCGCATGTAACAATAAGTGATTCCTTTTTTTAAAAGGTGTTAGCCAAACTTATATGTTGCCCTCACGTAGGGATGTGCGGACTGGATTTCGACATGGTATCAGAGCCGATGGTAACGCCTGAGACAATGGACAATGCGCAAGAGATCCGTAAATCGTGATGGCTAGCAGTGTAGGCTTAAGTAGTCAGAATTAAGGTGGAGCTTAATCATAGTATGTTGAATCTGGTAGAATTGCACAAAAACAAAGTCTCGATATGGTGCAGGCATTGTGCTGGTGTATTGGAAGACGCATATATGGATGCGAGCCAAGGTGGAGATCTGTTGGGGTGGTTCTTTTTGTTAAAAGGTGTTGACCAACCTCATATGTTGTCCCACGTAGGGATGTGCGGAAGTGATTTCAACATGCTATCAGAGTCGATGGTAACGCCAGAGACAATGCACATAAGATTTGTAAATCGTGGTGGCTAGCAATGTAGGCTTAAGTAGTCAGACTTAAGGTGGAGCTAGATCTAATAGAATGGCACGGGAACAAAGCCTCAATATGGTGCAGGCATCAAAGTTGGCGTGTTGGAAGACGCATGCATGGATACAAGCCAAGATGGAGATTTGTTGTGATGTCTCCATTGCATGTGGCTAATGGGCGCACATTGAAAAGAAGAATAGTCCCACATCGTGTGTGGGTAATAGGTGCACATTGAAAAGAAGAATAGTCCCACATCGTGAAAAATAATGGAAGTGGAGTGGTATTTATATGAGTTTGGTCACATGTAACAATAAGTGATTCCTTTTGTTAAAATGTGTTAGCCAAACTTATATGTTGCCCTCACATAGGGATGTGCGGACTGGATTTCGACATGGTATTAGAGCCGATGTTAATGCCTGAGACAATGGATAATGCGCAAGAGATCCGTAAATCATGATGGCTAGTAGTGTAGGCTTAAGTAGTCAGAATTAAGGTGGAGCTTAATCGTAGTATGTTGGATCTGGTAGAATTGCACGGAAACAAAGTCTCGATATGGTGCAGGCATTGTGCTGGTGTATTGGAAGACGCATATATGGATGCGAGCCAAGGTGGAGATCTGTTGGGGTGGTTCTTTTTGTTAAAAGGTGCTGACCAACCTCATATGTTGTCCCACGTAGGGATGTGCGAAAGTGATTTCAACATGCTATCAGAGTCGATGGTAACGCCAGAGATAATGCGCATAAGATTTGTAAATCGTGGTGGCTAGCAATGTAGGCTTAAGTAGTCAGACTTAAGGTGGAGCTAGATCTAGTAGAATGGCACTGGAACAAAGCCTCAATATGGTGCAGGCATCAAAGTTGGTGTGTTGGAAGACGCATGCATGGATACAAGCCAAGATGGAGATTTGTTGTGATGTCTCCATTGTATGTGACTAATGGGCGCACATTGTAAAAAGAATAGTCACACATCGTGAAAATAATAGAGGTGGAATGTTGTATATATATGAGTTTGGTTGCATTTAACAATAAGAAATTTCTTGTTTAAAAAGTGTTGGCCAAACTCATATGTTGCTCTACGGAAAGAACGTGCGGACTAGATTTCAACAAGTATAAATATAAAAAACAAAAAATATAATGATAAAATCAATTTTGAACAGCAAATATATTTTTTACATCTATAATATAAATTACTATTTCGATAAATCATTAAATATCAATCATTTTATGTACGAAAATATGCATGATTTCTAATAATATTTTGGTAAAAGTTGAAAACATAAATTTTAGCGACAGATTCTATCATATCCGTATATATATTCGTTTTTTGAATTTTGAATATTTTTGTTTTTTAGATGTGAATCCGGATTCAATCATTTTTTAGATGTTGCATCTAAATATATTAATTTTCAGAAAAGAGTATGTGCGGTTCTTGACGGTTCGACCGGTCGAACCCTCGAAACCTCGAACCTTGAGTCCTCACGGTTTGATTCACGGTCCGGTTATGAAAACATTGGGCCTATCTATGTACCATGGGAATTAAGATAAAATCACTAGCCCCAAATCCGGAATTCCGGTCCCTGTTGGGCTTGGTAAAACAACACGTTTCTTCATGATCTTCTTCTTTCCAGTGACGTGTGAAAGCTCATTGAGACTATTTATAGAGCAGATTTCGAAAGCTATCTGTACAAGCTTCACTACTTTTGCCAATTAATTAATAAGATTTAGAAGCATATCTCGTTGTATCAATTATCAATATAAATACCAATGCAGCAGTGTGCAAAGGAAAAGGCATAGTAAAATAACATTCTGTATTCAACATGAAAACAATTCAGCTGCTTATTCTCGTCCTTGTTCTTTCAAGCATCTGCATCGTCAACAGCTGTAAGTTCAACTTTTTTTTCTTCTTTTAATCTCGAGCATACTCTCATGTATTTTTTGAAAAAAATTCTTGTAAATTTATCATACGCAGCTCCAAACCTGTCATCAAATGGCATTGTGAACGGCGAATAAAATATGAAAATGGGTGAAAAAGGAAAAGGAGAAGGAGAAGGAGAACCTATTGCTGCTGAATGTTGCAAGAAGCACAAGAAATGTGGCCATTTCGGGAAGAAATATCATTGTCCCTCAAATAATAAATGCTTTAGGACTGAGGCTAAGTGTATGAAAAAATGCCTTGAATGCGAGGGTGAACTTTAAGGAATGTCCACACTTTCATGCTAAGACCTATCAAGTTGTGACTTCGTAATGTATGCATTGAATAAATAAACCTCTTATTTAGATTCTGTGAATCTTCTTAAAATTCCCTAAGTAAATATATTATGTGTTTTCCATCTCTTAGTTTCCTTTATTAGAATTTTAGTCTTTTATATATTTATATCATTTGTACAAACTAAGAAGCTGTCTCTTGATAAGTAACAAAAGCCTTAAAATATACGTAATTGGGAATATGGAAGGAGATAATTCAAATAGTTAATCCCAATGTTTTGAAGACCCCGTCGTGGGTACAATTGAGGTGGTCCACGGTCAGAGATTCTGGCAGTCCAGCCGGATGGACTGCCCGGTATGATTATCAATGGGAAATGAAGATTCAAATGAACGTGAAGCAAAAATAAAGAAAGGGGGAGAAGAGAATAAGCAAAAGGAGAGAAAAGGAGAATGAACACTGAAGTCTGGTTCAGCATTGGTTCAAAGCTAGTCCACCACCTGTCCACGTGGTTTCCGGTCCACGTTCTCTCCGCAGTCGGACTGGTAATTCGAAGTATAATATTCAATCTAAAATTCGATGAAGCAATTCATTACAAAGATAACACAGTTTAGAACAAAATTTTGCGAAACAATAACAAAACAATTGTTGAAAATAATTTTAACTGTTTTTTTTAAATAAAAAGAGAACCAAAATTGGTTTCTTAATTTATACACCTCTTCTCCTTTTTGTTTTGTTTGTAAAACCCTCATTATTATACACTCCTATGATACAAAATAAAAAAGGTTACCTTTTTCATTTTTGTCAAAATATTGTAATTTTAATTTACTAATTGAAATGGTAAACTATAATATGATGTACAAAATATTATATTTTTCAAGTTATTTTTTTATTTTGAATTATGATTTCATTTTACACTCCATTTATACAATGCAAGCTATAACAAACTTCTGAATTTATATATTTCTTTTTTACAGAAAGGTCCTCTTTATGCGATTAAAATAATATGATGAATGTAAACAAACATTATAAATTAGAAAGTGTTTATAGTAAAGTGTTTCGTGCAATATTAGTTACTTTTATTGTATATTAAAATTTTGCAATGCAAGCTACTTATCACTACTTCATTTATTTCACGATAAGGGTGTAGGTTGCATAATTGTAACGATATAGGGAAATGCAAGAAATGTTGATATATGATAAATGTTGATGAGATATTTCGGCCTCACAACACCTCAAATTATCATGTAACGACCCGTGAATTTCGTTAATTAAATTTGTCATATAAATAAGATTTTTGAATTAAATCTACAAAGAAATATAATAGTTATAATTTGTAATGAAGTAAATGTTAAGAATTAACCTATGAAATATTTTATTTATTAAAATAGACCTAAGTCAAAAAGGTTGAATTGAATAAATCCTATTTATTGGAACCTAAAATATTTGGTATGCAAATTTACAATAAATGAGTTATTGCAAGAAATTGAAATTTGAATGAATGAAAGTATTAAATTGTTTAATGTAATAAAACCTTGAAAACGGTAGTTGATTGTAAATTAAGGAAATGTGTTAATGCAAGTTAATATTAAACTAACTTGAATGAACGTTACAATTTAATTGAAATTCAAATATTATGTAAACGGAATATAATAAAAACAAATACAATCAATGTTAGAAACTAAATGTAGCAGTGTAATTAAAATTTACAATTTAAAATGAAATTGCAATTAATGGAAATAATGTGAATTGTCATACTTTGTTATAAGTTAAATATAAGAAACTGATGGGAATGTAAATTTGTGAAGTAATATTGTTATAATAAAGGAAAGTGTTAATTGTTGCTCTTGAGCATAAAATTTAAAATAAGTAATTTTAAAGCAAACATTTGATTAACCAATGTCATAATATTTATTTATAGTAACTCTGTAAATTAAGGTTGTAGTGTAAATGGCAGTTGATGAATAACCAAATTGAATACAATCCAATTGATTTGAAACGACTGTTAGGTTATAATTGAATATAAAATTAAAATAGAAACATAAACTTAATACAAGATAGTAATTTGGGTAATAAAAAGGGATGAACCCAAGAAAAAAGTTACAGAGAATTTTTAATTGTAATTAATTTATATATTTAGCAAAAATATAATAAAGGTAGTACAATCCAAATTTATGTAAGCAATTGTGAAGTTCTAATTGATTGAAATTGGTAGAATTGGAAATGGATTAAAGGTTATATACATTGATGTAATAATACGTAATGAATTGTAGATGACAGGATAAATTAGAATTACATGAAAGGAATTTGATTTAAATGTAATAAAGTGGATTATTAGGGAAATATTAATGTGCCTAGATATAGCCTTTGCTAATTAAAGTCAATAATTAATAAATTTAATGAAAGGCCAATTTATGAAAATGAATGGAAATCAGGATTTATTTATTTATTTAAAATTAAGGTTAAATGATTGAGTTTATTGAAATAAGTAGAATTAAACGTTGAATTTTTCGTTAATTGAAATGAAGATGGAATAAGAAAAATATTAATGCAATAGTTTGAATCAAATGATAAATCCATCTATTTGACAATAATGAATGAATATGATTTTTGATTGATGTAATTAAATGGAAATTTTTGAAAATTTATTTACATATTCTGAATTCAATAAATGGAGGTTAATACTGAAATCGATAAGATAATTAACTTTAAATTGACTTTTAATTTGTTTAAAACCATCGTAAATGATTGAGAAATTGAGAATAATAAGAATGGTCAATTTTAGAATTTAAATTGGAAATTTGATTTAATTAATCAATCATTAATTTGTTTAATTTCTATAAAAAGAGCCATTTTGGCCACTGACTCGGATTTCGATGAAACAAGTTTCATCGGATCCAAAACGGTGAATTATTTTAGGGTTTCAAGTTTCGTAACGATCGGATTTGTCATTTGATCGTACGGACTTGAAACGCCTTGAAATAATTGCAATTGTAATCAATTGAAATCAATTTGAAAATTTTGATTTTAGCATAACTTCTTCATACGATGGAATTTGGACTTGAAACCTTTTCCATTGCGTTTAAAATATTTTAAAACACCTATTTTGATATAAGGGTTTATCCAATTTCGTTCCGGAGACAGAACGGGCTTTTTGGGCCACTTTGGCGTTAGCGCGTAAATCTATCTTATCCATCCATTCAAATATCAACCCTGCCTATATATATCCTGTTATAAACCCTAGTCTCCCTAATCTTCATTTGTCAGTACGTACAATTCATCTTCTCCTCCTCAATGACAGACAAAACCTAATTCCCAAATTCCAAAATCTAATTTCAAAAAAAAAAAAATTGCAATCCTGCAGCACGAGTCGCGCTTCGGGTTTCAGAGGCAAAAACCCTGGAGATACTTCGGGTCAGGATGAAAATGACTCAGGTCTCTGGGTCGTTTTGGAAAAAACTCAAAGCAAGCACCGGGGATTTGAGGCGACGGACCGAAGTTGAACCCGAAGTCGATCCAGGACCAGAATTTTTCAATCTTCAAATTTTCATAACTTTTTCATACGAGCTCGGATTCATGCGCAGTTTGTTTTGCTGGGATCGTATCGAAATTCCAGACACTTTGACACTAGTTTGGATGAATTTGGAGACTGTTCAAATTTTGGGTTTAAATTGGATTTAAATTCAATTTAAATCCAAAGGTGAGTGTTTTAACCCACTCACAACTTCTTGAATTTCTTATGTTTATTAAATTGATCTATGATGTAATTAGAAGTTTATTTATGACTATTTGGCATATTTTAATCATCATCTCAGTTAAATTGAAATTATTGAATTAAGTTGTTATTTAATTTATTATTGCATATAAACTACCAGTTAAAAAGTTATTTAATTTATTATTGAATATAAACTGCTAGTTGATACCTGTTATTTATTATCCGTTATATATTGATCATATTGATTGAATTGGATGATGATTATGATAAATGGTTGATATTGGATGAATGGATGTTGTATTTTATATTGTTATAAACTGTTAGTTGTTATGTGTTTCATTCCATTCAGGATTGCGGTTTGAAATGATATATAACCGTATTTTTTTTTAATTTTAAATTACGGGTTGAAATGATAAATATCCATATCACTTGACCATAGGATAGAAAATTTTTGTACAGACACCGCGGTCTATATATATATAAATATTTTTGAAATGATTTCTATGCTTTTGTAAAGAAATATATGGTTTTATGAGATATTGATTTGGATATTTTATAAATGTTATTTTATATATAGTTAAATTCTTGGTTTTAAGCTATAAATAAAATTGTTTAAAGTATAAAATAAGTTTAATAATAAAGTTTGATTTTTATTTAAAATATAATATGGATAAGTATTTACTCAAATTATATTTTAATATAGAGTTTATATTGATTTTTATTAAGTCAAAGATGAGAAGATAGTTTTGAAATTGATTTGAGATTTTATTTAATTAAGAATTTTATTTAATAAGAATCCATTTGGAACTTATTGAAATTGAGATTTTAAAAGAATATGGTTTTATAACTTAATTCGGGTTTAAGGTGATTTAATTGAATATATCAAATCTAAATAAATTAAGGAATATTCAGTTATTGAAATTTGAAGTTTTATTTAAAGGATATTGGATTTATAAAGCAAATATTTCAAAACTAAATAATAGTAAAGTGAATTTGGTATATATGAATTATAAAGTTTAGTTTGAAATATTGAATATTTAAGTTTTGAAATATATTGAATTTGAAATGGTTATTTTGTAGATCAAATCTGTTTGAAATCGATATAATTTGGAATTGTGTATTTGAAAACCGAATTGAATTGAAATTTATGATTTGGGGATTTGGTTAAATTTAAAATTTAGAAATTCGGGTTGTTTTGGAATTGATTTGTGAAATTTAAGAAGCTAGTTTATTTTATAAAATATTTTAATATTTAAACCATGTAAGGGGTGGAAGTTATGTTTCAAAGTTATTAATTTTAAAGTATTACGTTTTGGAAGTGTTATAGTTTTAAATCATTAGTTTCGAAATTCTATAACTTTGAAATACTATGAATTTAAAAATGATGTCGTATTGATTTGGTTATAAAACAGAAATGATATCGTATTTATATGGTTTTGAAATGGATATTATATTTTGGTTTTAAAGTATATACTATTGTGAAGTAAAGGATATGGTTTTGAAATGGCAAAAATATTTTTGTTTTAAAGTATATACTATTTTGAAGTAAAGAATATGGTTTTGAAATGGAAATAATATTTTGGTTTTTGAAGTATATACCATTTTCAAGTAAAGGATATGTTTTGAAAGGGAAATGATTGTGTTTTTAAAGGTATATATTTTTAAATGACCACGGTGTTATAATAACGTTTGGTTGTTAAAGAGACCGGGATCAGATATGGACATACTCTCTGTCGATACCGAAAACCAATTTGACAACTGTGTACGCGGTGGAGTTTCCAGAATGAAGTAGGATGGTGGCGACGATCCTAAGGTATATACGTGGACCCAACTCCCGTGAGTTGGCATAAGGTGGCTAAAACAGGAGCGATCTCGGACCAGTGAGGTAGCACCTCTTATCGAACGCACTTCTTCGATTCCATTCTATTACTTTGTGATTTTTGGTGGCCACCCTTCAATTTGGGAGTGTTGTTCGAGGTGGAGCGGTAGTGGCTGCTATGCGTTTCCATCAGTCCGTGTGCGTAATTGGTATATCTACCCTGGCATTGCCTTGTGTGTCGTGTCACCTACCATATCGAGCTTTACTAGGAGTTTCTATTTGTGTCGTACCTATGGAGTATCTTCTCGTAGCCTCTCGGGGTATGCAGGTACTGTATAGACTACTGGCACTATTACGTGTTAAGGGGAATATTGGGTCACTCCTTAATGCTATTTAAAAGTATGTTTATTTTATATTAGACATTATTATAATAGCGAATATTACTACATAGTAAATAGTTTAACGGATCCTTAGGGGATGTGAATCCGAGCATCTCTTTAGTTACTGCACTCACGTTAGACATTGGATAGGAGATGTCAAATCCCGTAAACATCTCTGATGCCGTTCCACTCATATATTTATCATTGATTTAACTTACATAAGATCTTTTAGTTCTGACTCAAGTGTTTTGTCTTTTCAATTCGCTCGGGTCAGCCTGAGCATTTCAGAATTTGAAGGCTCTATTTCTGGAGAACGAAGATGAAGATTTTATTACTACTATTTATTATATTCCACTACACCATTGTATTCTGCTGCATTAATTATCATTCTCTGGTATGTGTAACTCTGATATGTATTGTATAAGTATAATCAAATGTTTTGTAAAACAGCTTCATGAACTGTTATTTGATTATTATATTTTATCGTTCCGCTACAAGATTCTATTTTGTTTCTTTTATTTCTCCATTTTTTCTAATTTACCCCATAATAATCCGCCCTTCTGTATGGTTTAAGTTGGCACGTGTGTCTGCTTAAGCGTACAAAAAGGTGGGATGTTACAGATCACGAAAGTAATTATAACGTACTTCCATGAGTTAGAATCAACAAATTTAAGTAATATTAAATTTGTCTTTTGGTAGTAATTACGTTGCTGGAGACTTACACAATCTATTAGTTGCACTTTAACTGTGTGTTAAAATGTCAAATCAAATTGATATCTAATTCAGGTAAAAATGTAACAAAGAATATAATACTGAAATCTAAGTAAGTAAAAATGTAGAAAAATGTAAAGACATGGAGAATTTTACGTGGTTCGAATGTTAAATAATTCTACGTCTACGAGGGAAATATCACTTTCTTCTTTTATATTCCTTATACAAGCATTAATGGTAACAAGTACAACTTTTTGTTATTAACCTTAGAAATATGGAATTGGAAAAGTGGTCCCCTCCTTACTATAGTGTCTTTTCTATTTATAGTATGGAGATGCAAGTGAATTCCTATCACTCTCCTTCTGCTGTTTTAATTCCTACCTTTGGATTCCGCCATGTGTCATCCATCCATTTCGTTTATTTGGTGTGCACGGATTGCTGACGTATCCTCAACAGGAAACCATAATTTAAGCGGTTGAATTTTGGGCGTTTGCTAGAAGTTTGAAATTGAAGAAGGAACATGTGAAATTGAGGTGGGAAACCCAAATTAAAATGGATCATGTACTTCTGATCTTAAAGGTGTGAATGGCTTGCTGTGTACTGCCCCACAAGGATGTTAAGAGTTATCCCTCTGCTTTGTTGTTGGGGCAACGTTAATACTTACTGAGCGGCACTGTGTTGTTTGCATGATACTGCCCTGGACATGGTTGTAATTGAGTTGTCTTGCCCAGTCTGCAATGTTCGTTTGACATTGTACTGAGGATAAATGGAGCTCAGCTGCTTTGCCCCTAATTAGTGGTGTAAGCTCAATATTTGTATGAATGTGCTATGAGCTGCTCTTGATGTTGATATGCATAAGTACTTTGATAAGTGCCACTTGCGACTTTTCTGTTTTCTAATAAGTGATGAATTTCTTTGGAGCGGGTGTTACCCCATGTGCTGCCCTTGGAACGCTTTGGATTCCTTGTGGTACTGCTTAAAGATTCCTTAGTAAGCGCAGTGCAGATTTGCACTTGAAAGTATTAGCAACGCATTAGCTTTTAGGAACAATAGTTGGGTTTATTAGGTCATTTGATTATAGCGCAGTCCTCTTCTTTTATCCCTTTCTTTCCATTTCTATGTTTCTTATGTTGTGATGGCGGCACGTTTCTTTATTAGCCTATTCTGATGGTGGCGCGCTTCTTTGTCAGCTTGGCTTTGCTGTTGAACTATGATAATATTCCGTCTTTTAGTGCCAAATAAAGGGTAGCGCATCCCCATATCCCTTTGATATAAGATTGTTAATGCAGATATGTTATTTTTGTACATTGATTTACTAGTGCAGCACATTCTCATTTGCATATAGCTTTTCAAGGGTATGTGTTGTACTCTGGCGTTATTAATGCAACTTTTAACGTAGCATTGTAGTATCTCCATCTCGTTATCACTTCTGGGTTATGCTATAGTTATAAGTATTATGGTTGCGGATTGTTTTCTACACTCTATGGCCACTTCAAGTTTTCAAGCTCAGTATCATAATGTAACACCTGAGTGGAAAGACTTGTGCAGTTTTTGAATCATTGTCGTTGTCTTAAAATTCCTGAGCGCGGTACCTTCTAGACTTCTCGTGGTTCTTTTCTTCCGCTTCTTCTAGTCTAACTTTTATTAAGAGAGCATCCCTTTTTGGTTCGGTGTTTGCATCATTTCACCTTTAACAGGGCTCGGGAAATACTGGTGTAACACTTGCCCCCCCATTCTACGTCGATCGTAGATGGGTGCCGACTTGTCTCTGTCTACACTCGATCTCCGCATCCCATCACTTTTGTCCACTCCTTTCTTTCTTTTCAAGAAAGGAGAAAGTCCTGGTAGCCATTTTGCGTTTAATGCTCTTGCACATGTCACCTCCCCATTGGCTGACCCTCTGTGGAGCTGTAACCTCAATCCCTTCGTTTACCAGCTAAATCTATCTTTGTGCTAATTATTCTTACTATTAAATCGATCGAGTAACGCTTCAGAAAATTTCTATCATTCCATTCGTGTGGCAAATATCCGATTAAGGTGAGTATCTATTTGTTTCCTTCTTCTTCTTGTTCTTTTATGTTCCTGTATTATTACAAAAGAAAAAAGAAAGAGAGGAAATGAGAAAATCTTTATCTGCTAAGTCTATACTTTTCTTGAGTTCAGATTTTCTTTCAAATTGAAGTAATGAATCTTGTTTCTTATAAACCTCTTTATTTTAGCATTATTTTGCAATTTACTTCGTGATTTTGAAGTGGCTTCTTCTTCTTCTTCCCCTTTGTCTTTACCTTTTAAGATAACTCACTTGAAAGAAGCCAAGGGTATTCTAAATCAATTTGGATTCATAGGTTACGAGGTTAGGGTTTTTGAACTTTACGAACATATTCACATTCCTCTAAATGGGTTTACCTCTCTCACTCCGGAATATATCTGATGTGGGCTCTATCTCCACCCAAATCAAGTCCTCTGCTAGTTCCGACCGCCATTGATCTTGTTCCTATCCTGCTCGCTCCTCTTTCATACTCTCTTGTGATTGTCACCTAGATTCTTTATACAGAGAATGGTTATGCCATTACTTGTGAGGAGCTCCAATTCTTATTTGATATCTATAAAAGCCATTCAAAAGGCGATGCTGGTTTTTATTACGCTCAATTTAAGAAAGCAATCCTGACGTTTGTCCCCCGCAAGACTTAGTGATAAATCGACTTATATTTCTTTATTTCAAATCCTGACAATTTTCCTTCCTCCTTTCGCCCTCATCCCACTCAGCCCATTTTTTTTGATGATGCCACCAAGTTGTATAAGTCTCATATGAACCGAATTTTAGAATTAGGTGGGAGAAGGGGAAAACATAAACATTTTTTACTGAAGAGATGCTGAAAAAGCATGGGTTTCTAAGCCCAAATGATAAATTCTCTCGTGCTATTTTTAAGCTTTATCCGATTTTGGATGAGCCTAGGAGTATAATTTGCTAACTACAAATTACATATTCATTATTTTTATGTTTCTAACATTTAGGATAATTTTATGACCTTGAGACATTTTTTATATAAAGGTAAAATGGATGATGATCTCTTGGACGCGCTTCTTGCACCTAGTCCACTGATAAAGAAAAATATCTAAAAGAGAAAGCATGATGTTGATAAAGGTTCTTCCTTTCCTCTTCCCCCCTCCTTCAATGACTCTCCCATTTCTACTTCGACGGCTCTCCCTATTCCTCCCTTGTGGTATCTTCCTGATCCCTGTACTTGGTATTTGCCTTTGCTCGACGGCATCGTATCTGAACTCGCAGAGAGGGTTGGAATGATTGCACTGGATAGTTTATCTAGTATTGCTTCATCTCCCACTTCTCTTCTCCCTTTTCCATTTCTTGAGCTTCCTTCTTCTGATCTTGTGGCCGAGATGAAAAAATCTTGGTCCTATGTAATGTTTTTCCTTTCTCTTCCTCTCTCTTTTCCTTTACTTTTTTAGTTGTTCCTTACTCATTTATTATTATATATATTTTTTAGCTAAGGGCCTTGACAAGCGAGGCTCGGAAGAGATGGGAAGGAGAGCATGTCGTATCTTCGTGTCGCCTCGCTAAACTTGAAACAAATCTTAATTCAGTCACTTTCGAGAAGGCTAGGGTTGTTGGAGATTTTGATGCATGTCGCCTTAAGGTAGAGGGGAAAGAAAAGACTATAGAGGAGGCCTTGGCTTCGAAGGACCACGAGCTGAAGGGTAGGGATGTTGAGCTGGCGACATTGCCGATGAGACTTAAGGAGAGCACTTCCACCATGGTCTACAAACTATATGCCTCGGCTCGACGTCAATTTAGTGTCGAGGTTAGCCTTGACCTCCTACGGGACTAGGCCAAGATTGATAAAGCTCTTACCTACTGCCAAGTCAAGTGGAACGAGGAATTTGCTACGGAGAATGCCTCTCCTTCTACTTCTGCGCAACTAATTGGGTATAAGGAGCCTCCAAATGATGAGGTGTTTAAGGATGCCGAAGTGGCTAAAGAGACTGAGGTTGCTTCAAATCCTCATGTAAATACTTAAAACCTTTTGTATATGGATTTTAAGATTTCTTTAATATGCAATAAAAGCTAGCGTGTTGATCTTTTTTCATCATGGTAGATTTCCTTTATTGCAATTTTATTTTTGTTCCTGTCTTATAAATGACTGGGTCATCTTCTTTATATTTTTGTTTGTTTTAGTCTTCTGAAGAAGTTTTGTTCACTAAACTTTTGAAAGAAAGCAAGTACTGGCTCAAAACTCAAACCCTAGATCGACTTGATCTTAGTGTTGTGGCTATTCGTAGGCATGAGGAAGAATTAGATGAGTCTTTTACAAAACTTAAGGATGAAACCTAAGGGTTACTCTTCAGGATTGATCAAGTAGTTAAAGAAAATGAGGCACTCAGTGACTTTGTACTACGCCAATGGAAATACACCTAGCAAGTGGCTCCTTCCCACTTGATAGCCCTCACTTGAAATGGTTTTGGCGTAAGCTTAGAAATTTACAATGATTGAGTTTTGCTTCTGTTATTTTTTGTAGATGGTTATGTTGGATTGTCGTATGTCGATGTAATTAATAATACATGTTCCTATTTTGCTTTCTACGTGGTACATTCCAAATTTCTTTAAATCGAACTTTTAATCATTATTCACTATGTTGGTTCCCATGGGCTTTCACCTGAGTTTAACGAAGTCCTTGAGTCCAATATTCTTTCTGCCCCCATCGTTCATGGCCCTGATGTTATGAGTGTGCTTAAATTTGAAGTTGAAGTGAAGACTCCTTCCACGGCCTCAAAAGAAGAAAATATCTGTCTTACAATTGCTAATGAAAGGCTTGAAAAAAAATTGAAGGAGGCTAGTAGAGAGCTCAAGGAGGTAAAAGATGCACCAAGCCACCAACACTAACTTAATGTTAAGCTACGTGAAGAGGTTGCAGCAGCTGAATCGAAATTGGATGAAATGTGGCAATCGTTAACAAACGATGAGGTACTCTATAGTGTCGTTTATCAAGAAGAGATAGCAAAATTGAATAAGACCATAAAAGATCAATCTGCTCAACTTGCTTGTCAGATTGAGAAAAAGGAATGTACTAAAGAAATAAGAGTGGTATAGGGACCCAGTTCAGATTTCGTACATGAGGAACAAGATGTAGAGAAGAAGTTGTCATTGTGGCTAAATTTTGAAAAGGCCGTCCTACCAGTCAAAAAACTTTGGAAGTTTGTTTTTCAAAATAATCACCATTTTTTTTAAATTTCAATACATAAATAGAGTATTGTACTATACTTAAACCTTTCAACAGATATGTTTGGATGTTCATAGTGTCATATCCACGAAAAATTATTTTTGATACATCATAAACTTGTTTTGGTATAATGTTAGTATAAATATAATATATATATATATATATATATATATATATATAATGATAAAATCAATTTTGGACAACAAATATAATTTATACATCTTTAATATAAATTACTATTTTGAGAAAACAGTAAATATCAATAATTTTATATGCTAAAATATGCATAATTTCTAATAATATTTTTATAAATGAATGCGGATGGTAGTCATGGACAGGCCTATCTATGTATCATGGGAATTAAGATAAAATCACTAGCCCCACATCCAGAATTCCGGTCCCTGTTGGGCTTGGTAAAACAACACTTTTCTTTGTAATCTTCTTCTTTCCAGTGACGTGTGAAAGCTCATTGAGACTATTTATAGAGTAGATTTCGAAAGCTAACTGCTGTACAAGCTTCACTGCTTTTGCCAATTAATTAATAAGATTTAGAAGTATATCTCGTTGCATCAATTATCAATATAAATACCAAGCATCAGTGTGTCTTGTTAGACAACTGAAAAGGCATAGTAAAATAATATTCTCTATTGAAAATGAAAACGATTCAGTTGCTTATTCTCGTCCTTGTTCTTTCGAGCATCTACATCGACAACAGCTGTAAGTTCAACTATTTTTTTTTTCTTTTACTTGAGCATCCTTTCATGTTTTTAAAATTTTGAAATTAAACAAAAAAAATTGTCGTGTATGACATATGATATGTATATATATTCTAATAATTATATTATTATATATTTTGAAAGCTTTAATATATACATATATATCTATTATCATTTATATGCATATATGTAAATATATTTATTTATTTATTTAATACATATATATATATATATATATGTATTTCAAAAATTTATACATACATATATTGCTCCCGACTTTACAAAAATTAATTTTAATATAATTTGTAAATATTTAAAAATATACATATATATACCTATAAATTACAATGTTAAAATTTTATGTGTGTGTGTGTGTGTATAATCATTTAAATAAAACATAGTTTATATATGTTTATATATATATATATAATTATAACATTTTGAATATATAACTAAAGCATATAAACATATATTTGGATAGTATATTTGTGTACTAGATGAGCTAACATGTCTGTTGTAGTATAAATCTCAGCACTTATACACGGGGTTGTTATACCTTACACGGATTGCACTGTTACAAATGCACACACACATATATTTGTGTATATGAAACACACACACACACACGTGTGTGTGTATAATGTAATAATAATTACATAAAATAAAACTATATTATAAATTTATATAAAATAATGATTTTATTTAAAAGAAAGTTAGAAATGTTCTAAATAAATTAGACTTCATAGATCCAATAAAGATCTAGTATGGTAAAAAAAATTGAAATACACCTATAATTTCCGCTGCGGGATGGCCCAGTTCCAACAGAATACACTTCACTATTTTTAATGGAGTTTGATCCTATCTCTGGGGCTGGCCAAAATTACACTCCGTTGTCTCTAGAGAAGTTAAGCCTAGTCTCTAAGGCTAAACAACTTGATATTTAAGTTTCTCTGGCGAAGCTATGCCTTGTCTTCGTGGTTTAGTCCATAAACTTTGACGTAGTTAAACCGTGACTCTGGGCTAGAGAATTAATACTTCATCGATTTTAGCAGATTTGGGTTAGTTTCCACTGTCTTTAGCATAGTTAAATAAGTTTATACTCCGATATCTCTGATAGTGTAAAAAATAAGTTTAATTCTTTTTAAAGAAAGCTAAAAAATTTTCGATAATCGGTATGGTCCAAAATTTTGATTTTTTAAATTTTTTTGAAACTTCTCTAAAAATGAGTAACCTCAAATAAATATATAAGTTAAAAAGATTCAAAATTTTAAATATCATTCATAAAATTTGAAAATGTTATAAAGAATACTAGAAACTTCAAAATTAATAAAAGAACTGTTTGCTTTTCAATTCAATAGAAATCAAATCGTTTGTAAAAAAAAACTAGAAAAGGAACAATTTTTTCGGAAAACATCATATTACTTGCACTCATTTAAAGATTACATTACCCAAACATATGATATATTTGAAATGTTATATAGAAAGTTAGCATGAACTTTGTACAATAATCGAGAAATGATCCAAATAGTGAAAAAAATGATTTTTTTCACTACGCAGTTAATCAGTTATTTGATTTATGTACACAAAATGAATGTTTTTTCTATACAATAAAGCGACATGGTAGGGTTATCAACTAAGGAATTTGACAAAAAACAATTTGATGAAACCCCTTAAATCAAATGGTTATATCAATTTACTAACTTTGACTAACCCTTTTTTTACAAGAAAACAGTGAAACAAAAATTTGGTCAAAAGGACATGTTACTTTTAAAAAACAATAAATTAACATTTCAAATGAGAAAAGAGATGCGGCGGATCTTGACGACGGTGCAATAGATCTCAACGGCGGTGGTGTCGACTTAGGTGGAAGCGGATGGTGGTCAGTTAAGGTTTTGGGGAAAGAGAGAAGTTGAACTGCTTTGATGATGTGGAGGAGGCGAGTAAGAATGGAGAAGTGGTGCTTTAGTGACAACAATGATTTCAAGTTTCAGCATGAGTGATGAAGTGATGTTAGGGAAAAAGCAGCTAATTGAAGAAGAAGATGTTATAATGTGTAGTTATGATACCGTGTAGTATCAATTTTTTGTTGTGCTTATATTAAATAAATATAATTATGTATATTTACGTTTATAATGCTATTTTATAGTAGCATTTTATGAATTATCGTATTAGTTTCTGAATTGTGGTAACATTCTTTAAATTGTAGCAGCAATTATAAACAACTGTAACATCATTTTAGATTTGTGTAATAATACCACCGTATGGTATTATATTTTGCTTTTTTTTAAATAAATTAATCCTATATATTTTCGAATGGGGATAGTATCATATCCGCATCAGAATTATTTTCGAATATTGTATATCCGTATTCGCGGATACCGACGGATATCGAATATTCATCCACTCCATCCACGGTTAATAAAATAAAAAAATAAATGGAAAATTTTGATCTAGTGATAATGCTAATATAAATACAAGAAATAAAAAATACGACGATAAAAACAGTTTTGGATAGCAAATATACATTTATACATGCATAATATGAATTACTATTATTTTAGAAAAACAATAAATATCAGTCGTTTTATATAATAAAACATGCATAATTTTACATATTATTTTGATATAAGTCGGACGGATAATTTTAAGGTGCGAATTATTTCGTATATATATGCGTGTTTTGGTTTGGATTTTAAATTTTTTATTTTTTTTATTTTTTCGAATATGGATGCAAATAGATTTTGAATTTTGAATTTTTCTTTGTTCTATACCTTGGGAATTTAGAGAAAATCACTGGCCGCAAATCTATAAATTTCAGGGTTTGGAGTTTGCGTCCCTGTTGGGCTTGGTAAAGCAACACTTTTCTTCGTAATCTTCTTCTCTCCAGTAACGTGTGAAAGCTCATTGAAACTATTTATAGAGTAGATTTTGAAAACTATCTGTACAAGCTTCGCTGCTTTTGCCAATTAATTAATAAGATTTAGAAGCATATCTCGTTGTATCAATTATCAATATAAATACCAATGCAGCAGTGTGCAAAGGAAAAAGCATAGTAAAATAACATTCTCTATTCAACATGAAAACAATTCAGTTGTTTATTCTCGTCCTTATTCTTTCAAGCATCTGCATCGTCAACAGCTGTAAGTTCAACTATTTTTTTTTCTTTTAATCTCGAGCATCCTTTCATGTTTTTTAAACGGAAATTCTTATAAATTTAATTATCATACGCAGCTCCAAACCTGTCATCAAATGGCATTGTGAATGGCGAATCAAATATGAAAATGGGTAAAAAAGGAGAAGGAGAAGGAGAACCTATTGCTGCTGAATGTTGCAAGAAGCACAAGAAATGTGGCCATTTCGGGAAGAAATATCATTGCCCCTCAAATAATAAATGCTTTAGGACTGAGGCTAAGTGTATGAAAAAATGCCTTGAATGCGAGGGTGAACTTTAAGGAATGTCCACACTTTCATGCTAAGACCTATCAAGTTGTGACTTCGTGATGTATGCATTGAATAAATAAACCTCGTATTTAGATTCTGTGAATCTTCTTAAAATGGCCTAAGTACATGTATTATGTGTTTCCCATCTTTTAGTTTTCTTTATTTAGTTTTCTTTATTAGGATAGCATTTAGTCTTTTATATATTTATATCATTTGTACAAACTAAGAAGCCATCTCTTGATAAGTAACGAAAGGCGTTAAAATACGTAATTATGATTATGGAAATTATAATAGTTTTGAAAACCAAATCGTGTATAGAACCATGATAGTGCAAATTAAAATTTCGAAGCTTCAGCCGATCAAACAGGTAAACCCGTAAAAAAAAATCTTTCTTCGATTTGCAATCGGACGATTAAAGTTAATATACATTAATATGAGAGTTTTGTTTATTAAAATTTGATGAAAATAGGCTAACGAAAAGATATTTAATAATCTCCTTTAGTTTGGGAATGTTTGCAGTCATTACATGCATCTAAAATTTTAGTGTATTTCTCTGCTCGGTTTCTATACAACGTAAATTTGTTGGCATTGTCATCTTTTGCCACTGTATAGACTGTGAGCATAAATATAGTTTTATGCTATTAGATAATTACGAACATTTGTGATATATAATTCAACCGTTGCATCTTTGCCATATTTATAAATTATACGCAATGTTTGGACTACTTAAATTTTAAGTAGCATCAACGTGCGTGGTACAAAACAGGGATCGTCCCCTATTGCCTAGCAAAAAGCAGCAGTTTTCCCACTCTTTTATATAAACCAGCTACCCTTACGGCTTTGTCAACGGCGGTAGGTCTGAGAAACATGGACTTTGTAGTAATAGCGGTTCGTTTGCTCGGACTTTTGACCAGTTCTTGCGGTTTCCTTATGATTTTTGCAACTTTAAGGTTCAATTCAGTTCCGACCCATGGACTCTGACGATTTGCGGTTATCTGCAGTTCCAAATAGTTAGGTCCCGTTTGGTTAATCGTTTTTAGTTTTGTGTTTTCATTTATACAAAAGTGCATTCGTCGTATGTATTGTTGAAAAACAAATAATTTTGAAAAATGAAATTAACATGTAAAGTAGAAAACAAGTTTATTATGTTTTTCGTGTTTTGAAAGATGACAAAAACACGGAGAACAATCTAACTCTTTCGTCATCCGTTGGTTGTCGCAATGGCTAAGAATTGTAAACTTTCTTCTCTTATTTCTTGGTATTTCTTAGTACAAGTTGAAAACACAAAACTCAAAATACAAAATGAAACCAAACGGACCCTTAGTCTCGTTGTTTCTCATTGTTTTGGAAACAATTCAAATAATTAATTTCATTGTCTTGAAGACTTGATTGTGGGCTTAATCGTGGATGGTCCATCGGTTATGTGGTTCAAAGCAAGACCGCCACAAGTTCACATGGTTTCTATGAATTTTTGAAGGGGTTTTGAACGGTTTCGGATGGTTCTCCATCTAAATGTTATTTGCGGCTCGAATAGGCTCCGACTGGTCTATGGTCCCGTTCTTCACGGTGGCCCAACAGTTCGATTTGGCTTTTAAAACTATAATATTCAATCTTAAATTTAATAAAATAATTCATCACAAAGATGACACGCTTCAAAATAAGATTTTACGAAATAATAACCAAACAATTGTTGAAAAGTAATCTTAATAGAGTTTTTTTTTTCTATACTATAAAAAGAGTTGAAAGCTCCGCTCTGACCGTAGATAAAAAACTTGTGTAAATTACAGTTACATTCACATTTCTTCTAAAAACACTCAAATCCCCGTGTTGTTTCAGAGAATCAAAATCGGTTCCTTGATTTATACACTGTTCCTCTCCTTCTCGTTTTGTTTTTAAAACAACTCCTTATTATGCACTTCTATGATACAAAATCAAAAAAGTTGTTTTTTTATTTTTGTTGAAATATTGTAATTTTATTTTAGTAATTAAAATGATGTACTATAATACGATGTAAAATATTAGATTTTTAAAGTAATTTTTATTTTGAATTACGATTTCGTTTTACACTCCATTTATACAATGCAAACTTTCGAATTTATATTTTTTCTACAAATATGTCTTGTTTGTGTGATTAAATAACATGATGAATGTTAAAAACATTATATATAAGAAATTTTTAATAGTAACATGTTTCGTGCAATTTTAGTTACTTTTATTGTGCATTTAAATTTTGCAACGCAGGCTACTTATCGCTACTTCATTTATTTCACTACGAGTATATATGCACGCCCCCGTGGACCTACATTTATCACTTGGATATTTGGAACTATGTACCAGAGGATTTATACTATCATTTTCTAGGAGCATATTGTTATATTCCCTTTCGGTACAACTTATTTGACGGTTTCTATTTACTACAATTGACCCAAATTGTGACGACCCAGGATTGTAGCACTATTATTTTATTGATTCTCTAATCTAATTAATTAAATTACAAACTTATCATTTTAAAATAGCTATTTGCTATTTATTTATAAATACATATATAGATTTTGAAGGAAACTATGATTTGGGAATTCAAAATAAATATCTCAAAGATAAATAAAAATAAAAATATATGATTAAGAAATAGGAATAAAAGAATATAAGTGATTATATATTGTATGAAAACATGAAGTAAAACATAACCATGGTAAAAGGTATGAATATATTTATATGTATATGAGGCAAATGAGGCAAAGAAGTATATGTAAGCGTATGTATGTAGCATGTATATACATAAGGATATAGGTATGTATGTAAGCATACAAGGGTACATACATTTAATGCATATTACATCAGCCCATAAAACATCAAATCCTCTTTTACAATAATCAAATCAATGTCAAAAGCAAAGTCTGGTCAAACCATTGTTCAAAACAAATTTTAAAGGAAAATAAAATTAAAGTAGATAAATAGTGTGAGTAGCCTGTACATATGTTGGCTTACTCTACCCACTTCATTTCCATTATATATGTGTGTGTGTGTCCGAGCCTATCAGCCTTCTCATTTCAGAAAATAAACAAAACAAAAGAACAGAACTAAAACAAGAAATAAGAATGTTTGCAAGCTGCCGTAAGGAAAAAAAGCAAATGAATATAAGTATTAGCATTCAAATTACCAGGAAGATCAAGTTTTGAAGCGAGATCAAAGAGTTAAAGAAGAAGCAGTGCAGCAGTTCTTCTTTCATCTTTAAAACAGTGAGTAAACAAAACCTGTAATTTAATTTCAGGACCTTATTCATGAACATATATATGTGTAATTGAGCTAGAGGTAGATTATGGATATAAGCATCAAGTAAGAGTTGTATTATGACTATATATAGGTATGTGTACACTGTAAATCACCCAAAGCCTGGGAAAAAACTCTCTGTTCCTTGTTTGGGAAAGCACAGTAATAAGTATTCACTCTGTTATCTTAAAAATGAGATATCTTGCCACTTTAAAAATCGTTTTCTCTCTGTCCAACGAGTTTTTGATCATGGTTCCAAAAGTAAACTTGTTCTTTTGTGGATGCTGATTGTCCTAAAAATAGATTTATTTGACATCATTAAGCGTAGAGAGAGAAAGAGGCACTACAAAAGAAGCACTGTTTAGCGACGGCTAATTGCCGTTGGCGGCCGTTGCTAGCCGTCGCTAATAGCCATTGCAAAATATTTCGTTGCAACTGAAGAAAGCGACGGCCTTAGCGACGGCTTCGTTGTTCTTATTGCAACGGCTTGTAACGGCTAAGTGTCCACGTGGCAGCAACCGTTGGGGTTGTTGGTTTCCCGGGTTGTTGATGCAAACCATTGCAAAGCGTTGCAATGTAGCCGTTGCTAGCCGTCGCTATATTTGACCAAATGACCGTCGCTAGCCGTTGCAAACCTGGAATATATTTTCTGCACATTGTAGCACCTTCAACCCTCAATCCCAATCATTCCAAATAATATAATTCCATCATTCCACACATATAATACCATTCCATCATACCATATAATCAATATCAACACAAGCAAATCATCAAATATTGCATATTCCAACATATATTAACAAAATCAACATAACCAAATATGAAAATCCACCAAGCCAAATCACATCAATCACAACAACCAAAATACCAAATCCACCAAAACACTAAGTATCAATCACAACATCCAAAGTACCAAATGTCAAACCCATCATAATATGTACATATATATAAAGCGTACCCATCAAAACAAACCAACTAAGCATCATCATTATCAGCAGCAGCATCATCTGCACCTCCTTCCCCGGGCATCGACCCATGCTCCTGATAGAAGGCAGCAATTAATATGCTCATCTATCTGCGTCGCCAACTCACTCTTCCGCCAATCATTGAGCTCATCCAATTGTGTTTGCATCCGAGCAATCTCTTCCTCATCTATGGATCTCCTATGTGCCCTTTGGAAATTAAGAGCCTGTGAAATAATTCAAGTGAATAAGAAGTTCATGGCATACAATAACAATAAGAAAACTCAAGTTATTGGTAATAAACTCAAGTGAATAAGAAGTTCATGGCATATTGGTTTCTACTGTGTAAACGTTGAGTACATACCATATTGCCGAAACTGTAACGCCTGTTTCGACTTGGCGGTTCAATGATTGAATCCCATATCCGATTAGACTCATCAACCATAAGCGACTCCCGTCCACTCGCTTGTATCGCTCATGCATGCTCTTCTTTATATCTCTCCTATAATTACGAACAGATATTTGACACAATTGCTATACAATTTACTTATTTACTGTAAAATAAAGAAATATGAAATATTTTCATTACAGAAATAAACATATTTACCATTACAAAAGCAGCCTTGTCGTCCGACCAATCATATGAAACATTCCCATCCTCATCTGTATGCTCCACTGCATGTGTGACTCTGAATACCTCAGCCGCTGTAAGCTCCCTTTCATACTTTGCCCACCGAATATATACAAGAATAGATTATATTGATAATTTGCATGAGTATATACAAGAACAGATTATATACAAGAATAGAATATATGGTAAAGAGACACTAGTAAATATATACATCAATAACATAAATATTGGTTAATTTATTTACCAATTCCCTCCTATGTTGTTGGAAGGATTTCGAGCCACCACGATGTAAAGCGGGGTTTTTGTTCCTATTAGCCTTGTTTCTTGCCGATAATTCCTATTAATTCCTATTGATTTGAAAATAAACATTAAATATTATTTCAACAAATAATTTGACGCTAAAAAATTAAAGCCTTTAGTCCCAAAAGGTTTTAATTTAGTTTAGAAAATACAACGACAAAAATACATCCCTTGGATGCAGAGTTATGCGTAGAAGAGAAGTGAAGTGAAGTGCTGTCGAAATTGGACAGAAGTGTGGTGTGTGAAGCCTTTAGTCCTAAATGGCTTTACTTTATTTTATAAAATACAACAACAATATACCATTTGAGTGCAAGTTATGCATAGAAGAGAAGTGAACTGAAGTGTTGTCAACCATCAAAGTTAAAACAATAAAGCAAAAATAAAAAAATAAATCGAATTGATTATTTGGATTAATAAACGATAAACTTTATTGTGTTTCTAACATATGTTTTCAAATCAGAAAAAATGTTTTATTATTTTCTCGACCGTAGTTGGATGTATGAAGTCAGAACTGGTATGAAAGGTTCAATAAAGAAACATTTCTATAACGTTGTACACGAATTTATTAGATTCGCTAAATCTAATAATCGTAATAACGAAGAACTTCGTTGCCCGTGTAGTAAGTGCAAACATTTGAAGCATTGGAAAGCAGATATAGTTGAAGTACATTTGTATAAAAATGGTTTTGTGCCAAATTATTACTTGTGGGATCGTCGTGGAGAACTTCTTGCACCCACACCTAATCCTGTAGCGTTAGATGACAATAATGTTATGACGAATCCAATAGAAAATATGGTGGAAGATGCAGCACGATCAAAGTTTCCAATGTTTGATCAAGATGACGATGAAGATGTAAATGTCGTAGAAGAACCGAATGTGGGAGCTAAAATAATATATGATTTATTGGACTCTGCTAAAAGGCCGTTGTGGGATGGTTGTAAAAGTGGAACCGAATTATCAGTAACTGCTGAATACATTACTATGAAATCAAAATTCAACCTTACAAAAGCTGGATTTACAGCAGTTATACAAGCAGCAAAATGACACATGCCACCCAATATTCTGATGTGCGATAGTCATTATAAAGTGAAAAAACTTATGTCCGCTTTCGGTCTACCGTACCTAAAGATAGATACATGTGTAAAAGGTTGCATGTTGTATTGGAAAGATGACGTTAAGCTTAGAAAATGCAGAATATGTAACGAGGAAAGATACAAACCAAGAAAAAAAAGGAAAAGAAGTTCCATACAAGAGAATGCATTATTTACCCATTACTCCCAGACTTCAAAGGTTATATGCATCTTCTGCTACGGCGTGCCATATGCGATGGCACAGTGTGAGAACACCGGAAGAAGGAACTTTGATACATCCATCTGATGGAGAAGCATGGAAACATTTCGATAGGACTTATCCCGCATTTGCTGCCGAAAGCCGTAATGTCAGACTTGGTTTATGTACGGATGGATTTGCACCATTCTCTCAGTTTGGTAGTAAATATTCATCATGGCCTATTATCGTAACTCCTTATAATTTACCTCCATGGATGTGTATGAAAACTCCATATATGTTTCTCACTACTGTCGTCCCTGGGCCTGATGATCCAACACAAGGAATCGATGTTTATTTACAACCATTGATCGAAGAGTTGAAAACGCTATGGAATGAAGGAGTTGAAACGTACGACATTTCGAGAAAAAAGAATTTTCGTATGTTCGCTTCTTTGTTGTGGACTATTAGTGATTTTCCTGCATACGGGATGCTTTCAGGTTGGAGTACGGCTGGTCGTCTTGCTTGTCCTTATTGCATGGAAGAAACACGGGCGTTTTCGCTATGGTATGGAAAGAAAATTTCTTGGTTTGATTGTCATCGGTGTTTTCTCCATCTCAATCATACTTTTAGAAGAGATAGAAAAAGCTTTATAGCTAACAGAGAAGAGAGTATGCAACCACTGAAGATTTGGTCAAGCGAAGAAATATATGAAATTGTAAAGGAGTATCCGAAGATACATGAAACTGGAGTGCAAACTGAAATTCCAGGTAAATCAGACATTCATAATTGGTGCAAACAAAGTATATTTTGGGAGTTACCCTACTGGAAAGATCTCCTACTCCGACATAATATTGACGTGATGCACAATGAAAAAAACGTGTTTGATAACATGTTTAATACAGTTATGAATGTAAAGGGGAAAACAAAGGATGATTTGAATTCAAGACTTGATATAGCAAACTTTTGTAAACGTCCCGAACTTCATATGAAACCCAATGACAATAAAAAACCCAAAGCATGCTATGAGCTAGACAGTAAGTAAGTAAAACTCGTGCTAAAGTGGGTGGAAGCACTAAGATGTCCTGATGGGATTTCTTCTAACCTTCGTAGATGTGTTGACTTTAAAAACAATAAATTGAGTGGGATGAAAAGTCACGATTTCCATATCATGATGGAATATCTATTACCCGTGATTCTCAAAGAACTATTGCCCGTAAAAGTATGGAGCGTTATAACAGAATTAAGTTTGTTTTATAAACAACTTTGTTCGACGACGTTAAAAGTCGATCGTATACGTAGACTTGAAGTAGAAATTCCTATACTGCTCTGCAAGCTGGAAAAAATATTTCTGCCAGGTTTCTTTAATGTAATGGAGAATCTACCTGTTCATCTTCCATCCGAAGCACTTCTTAGAGGTCCTATTCAATATGGTTGGATGTATCCATTTGAGAGGTAATATTGAATATCGGCAATATTTATGTTAGTTTAAAATTCAATTTTATATACCTAAATTTAAAATAAATTTGTAATAGGTACTTGAATCATTTGAAGAAAAAAATTAGGAAAAAAGCACGAGTTGAAGGTTCGATTTGCAAATCATATCTCGAAGAAGAAGCTTCATTCTTTTTCTCTCATTATTTTAGTGATCATGTGAACTTATCATTTGTAAGTGTTCCTCGTAATGAAGAAGTCGTTGAACATGAATCTTCTCAAGCAATGTTATCTATTTTTAGACAACATGGCCGACATGCTGGAAAATGTGTGGAAATATGGTTAGACGATAAAGATCACCATGTAGCACACACATATGTTCTTCTAAATTGTCTAGAAGTTGCACCATTTGTCAGGTAATAATAAATTCATATATAATTCAATTATACTTACATATTAATTATATTAAAACATATTACATATTTGAAGTATATACGAATCATTGCATCCATCTGGCGATCTCAGTAAAGAATTTGCTAAATGGTTTTCAAATTACGTTTATGATCCAATAAACCATGTCATTGACGAAGGATTACGACATCTTGCGATCGGACCAAAAAGAAATGTCAAGACGTATCCAATATTCTTCGTCAATGGATTTAAATTCAACACCAAAGATCACGGTGCCGAAAAATTGACATATAACAGCGGTGTATTTGTCAAAGGTAGTGACGATCCAGATGAGCATATAAAAGATTTTTACGGCGTCTTAATACAGGTTTTAGAGTTGTACATACAACCTGCAGAAAAAGTTTTTTTATTCAAATGCAACTGGTTTAGCAATGTTCCTGGTACTGGAATCAACGTGCACAAAGATTATAAACTTATTGAAATAAAACATACCTCACATTACTATAAGTATGATCCTTTCGTATTGGCCAAGCAAGCGTTACAAGTTTATTTTGCTCCGTATCCATCCTTAAAAAGAGATAAAGCTGATTGGTCGGCTGTTTTTAAAACAAAGGCAAAATTTACATTTGACGGAAATAATATTCCAAACGAAACAGCGTATCAAGCGGATCTTGAGCCAAATACTAAAGTAATAATAACCGATGACATTGATGTAGGGATGTTGAATGATGAATCAAATGTTTTGGTAGATGCATTTGAAAGTGTTGAAGAAAATGATATAGAGTACGAGACCGAGTCTGAATCAGAGAACGACGAAGACTGATAATTTTAAATATTTGAATTGCATGTTGTATAATGTATTTTTATGACATATGTAATATTTAGAGTCTGAATATGACATATGTAAATATTTGAATTGCATGTTGTATAATGTATTTTTATGACATATGTAATATTTAAAGTCTGAATCAAGTGGAATATTTTATGCGATGATATGATATGATATGTTCTGATATGATATACGATATATGATATGATATGTTTGTGACAGATATGTCTTACAGGAGACATGGCAGTAGGTCTGAGCCTTCTCCTTCTCCCGACGCAGGTGCCAGTGGAAGTGCGCCAGATTTACGCCCCGTTGCTGAGTTATTTCCGAAGATGGCAGGGTAAGTATCAAATATATTTCAAGTATGTTATTTAAAATATATTAAATATGTACATCAAAATTTATACAGGGGCTTTGAAGTGGAGCCTTCAGATTTCATTTTACAAATGTCGAGACAGGCGTTTATGAGTAGGATGTCCGACTGTTGGCCACGGTGGGACGACATCCCAGCGCCTGTAAAGAACGCAATATGGGAAGATTTGATGGTAATTAAGTATAAATTTTTATTTGATTTGAATGTCAATAGAATGTTTATAATTCAAGTTAATTTCAATATGCAGGCTGCCGTACGTGTTGAGCCCCAGGATCTGGATGTGTTTAGAAATCATTGGAATCAAAGAATGAGAAAAATTTATAGAAACACGATAACTAAAGCAAAGAGTGCTGGAAAAAAGCCAAGTTGGATGAGCGCTGAAGTATATAGTGAGTTTCTTCGGCTCTGGGATACTCCTGAATTCAAAGTAAGCTATCCACTTTCGATTTGTAATTTAAAAATTTTAAGATTTCGTATATTAGTTGCATTAATATAGTTAACCTTGTGTTTAAATGTATAGGAAATATCAGCGCGGAATCGCGAAAACAGGAATAAGAATCCTGCTGTACATCGTGGTGGCTCGAAATCTTTTCAGCAACATAAAAACAAATTGGTAAATTTATAAATTTTGTTTATAAACATCTGTAACATTATTTAATCATATTGGTAACATTGTTTATTCATATGTATATTTTTAGTCTAAGAAGTACAATCGCGAGCCTACGATGGCTGAGTTGTTTACTTCCACACATGCTGTGGAGGAGACAGACGAGGAAGGCAATGTTTCGTATAGATGGACAGACGCCAAATCTCAATCTGTAATGGTAAACATGCTTATCCGTAATGATAGTGTTTGATAATACTGTATTTCACAGCTAAAAAATCGTAAATTAATTTTTTTTTCGTGTCAAACTTTTATTTATAATCGCAGGAGTCATATGAGGTGGAGCGGACACGTGTGGCGCAGACCACCGGACGTGAGGAGTTGACCGTTGAGGAGTCAAACCATATTTGGGACGCCGTTATAGATCCGCCTATGCGAAATAGGCGATATAGTTATGGAAATATGGAGGTAAACTGCTTCATTAACTAATATATACATTTAATATGATATGAAGAATAAATTATAACTAGCTATTAACTATTTCACAGGCGATATCGTCCCAGAGGGCTTACAGGAGATCCTAGGCAGAGGAGGAGATAGCTTTGTTGCGTCAGCAGGTTGCGGAGATCAATGACTGGCGGAAGAGCAATGCTTTTGCACAGCAGCTCGATGCGCATATCGCGGCATACCTGGCAGAGCATGGAAGAATGCCTGGAGAGGATGCGTCTGGAGACGATGAGTAGGTAAGGTTGTGCTTATTGTTTTGGCGTCGTTTTGTGTTGAACTTATTGTTGTTTGATGTATGATGACAAGTAGGACAATGATGTATGATTTATTTGATAGTACTTATATGTATTGTTGAGTATGATGTATATTAGTGAACGTTGTGTTTGATTGATGAGTTTTTGGATATATAGTTGTTGTTTGATGGAAAATTGTGAATGTTATGTTTATTGATGAGAGGTTGGTGTTATACTTCTGTTGGAAGATTGAATGTTGTTATAGTTCGACGGAAATTGTTTATATTGTGGTTTGAGGGGGCAAACAGCAGCTGTTTACAAACAGCAACTTCTAGGCTTGCATCGGCTGGAATCGGCTTGCATCGGCCATATGGTTACAGGCTTGCGTCGGCTAGAATCGGCTGTTTGGTTTCAGGCTTGCGTCGGCAAGTTACAGCAATTTAAGCCCAACAGAATTTTGAAAAAAAAGCCACGTGGATAAAGCCGTCACTTCCCGACACTAAAGTGGTGACGAAGCCGATGCAAAACCCGACTCGAATGCTTGGTGGTGACGTCTTATTTTGCGTCGGCTTTTAGAATCGGCTTGCGTCGGCTAGAATCGGCCGGCGTCGGTTTTCTGCCGACGCAATTGCCAATTCTCCTTGTAGTGTTTGTTTTGTTTTTAAAATTACTCATTATTATGCGCTCCTATGATACAAAATCAAAAAGGTTACCTTTTTCATTTTTGTCCAAATATTGTAATTTTAATTTACTTGAAATGGTGTACTATAATATGATGTAAAATATTAGATTTTTAAAGTCATTTTTTTATTTTGGATTACGATTTCATTTTACACTCCATTTATACAATGTAAGCTATAACAAACTTTTGAATTTATATTGTTTTTATTACAAAAAGGTCTTGTTTATGTAATTAAAATAACATGATGAATGTAAACAAACATTATAAATCAGAAAGTGTTAATAGTAGAGTGTTTCGTGCAATTTTAGTTACTTTATTGTATATTGAAATTTTGCAAAGCAAGCTACTTATCACTACTTCATTTATTTCACTACAAGGGTGCAAGCTGCATAATTGTAATGATATAGGGAAATGCAAGAAATGTTGATATATGATAGTTGTTGGCGAGATGTTTCATTCTCACAACACCTCAAATGATCATGAAAGTAATTATAACGTATTTTCGAGAGTTAGAATCAACAAATTTAAGTAATATTAAATCTGCCTTTCGATAGTAATTATGTTGCTGGTGGCTTACATAATCAAGTGGTTGCACTTTAACTGTTTGTTAAAATGTCAAATCAAATTGATATCTTATTCAGGTAAAAAAAGGTAACAAAGAATCTAATATTGAAATCCAAATAAGTAAAAATGCAGAAAAAGGTAAAGACATGATGAATTTTATGTGGTTCGAATGTTAAAGAATGCTACGTCCATGAGGGAAATATTACTCTCTTCTTTTATATTCCTTGTACAAGCATTAATTAATGGCAATGAGTACAAATTTTTTTGTTATTAACATTAAAAATATCGAATTGGAAAAAAGGTCCCCTCATTGCTACAGTACTGCCTTTTTTTATTTATAGTATGGAGATGCACGTGGATTACCGTCACTCTCCTTCGACTGTTTTTATTCCCACCTTTGGTTCCAACATGTTTCATCCATCCTCTCATTTGTTTGGTGTGCACAGATTGCTAACGTGTATTTGGCGGGAAACCATAATTTGAGCGGTTGAATTTTGGGCATTGAGGGAAAGTTTGAAATTAAAGCAGGAACATGTGAAATTGAGGTGGGAAACCCAAATTAAAATGGATCATGCACTTCTGATCTAAAATGGTGAATGGCTTGTGTAATGCCCTATGAGAATGTTGAGAGTTATCCCTCTACTTTGTTGTTGGAACACCGTTGATACATATGGAGCGGAACTGTGTTGTTCGCATGATACTGCCATGGACATGGTTGTAATTGAGTCGTCTTGCCCAGTCCACAATGGTCGTTTAACTTTGTGCTGAGGATAAATGGAGCCGAGCTGCTTTGCCCCCAATCTTTAGTGTTAACTCAATACCCGTATGAATGTGCTCTGAGCAGCTCTTGATGTTGATATGCATAAGTTATTTGATAAGTGTCGCTTGTGCCATTTCTATTTTCTAATAAGCGAAGAACCGCGGTGGAGCGCTATTTGGGTGACCCCATGTGCAGCCCTTGAAATGCTTTGGATTCTTCATGGTACTGCTTAAAGAGTCCTTAGCAACCGCAAGATAGATCTACACTTCAAAGTATTAGCAACGCATTAGCTTTTGGGAATAATAGTTGGGTTTATTGGGTCATTTGATTATAGTGCAGTCCTCTTCTTTTTTCCCTTTCTTTGCAATTCTGTTTTTGTTACGTCCTTATGGTGGTGCATTTCTTTATTATCCTATTCTAATAGCGGCCCACTTCTTTGTCAGCTTGACTTTGCTGTTGAACTACAATGCTATTCCAAGTGTTAAACAAAAGGATAGCGCATCACTATATCCCTTTGATATAAGATTATTAATGCAGACCTATTATTTTTGTACATTGATTTACGGGTGCAGCACATTCCCATTTGCATATAGCTTTTTAGGGGGGATGTGTTGTACTCTAGCGTTATTAGTGTAGCATTCAGTGTAGCAGTGTAGTATCTCCATCTCGTTGTCACTTTTGGGTTATGTTGTAGTTCTGTGTATTATGGTTGCATATTTTTTTCTACACTCTATGATCATTTCAGGTTTTCGGACTCAGTATCATAATGTAACACCGCAGTGCGGGGACCGGCACAGTCATTGAATCTTTGTTGTTATCATAAAATTTTCGAGCACGGTACCTTTTGGACTTCTCCTTATTCTTTATTTCCTCTTCTTGTAGTCTAACTTTTACTATGAGAGCAGACCTTTTTGGTTTGGTGCTTGAATCATTTTGCCTTTAGCAAGGCTCGAGAAATGCGATTGTAAAACTTGCTCCCCAAGTTTGCAGCGATCGTAGATAGATGTCGACTTGTCTCTATATACACCCTCTCCACATCCCATTACTTCTGTTTGCTCATTTCTTTCTTTTTAAAAAAGGAGAAAGTTTTAGTAGCTGTTTCGTATTTAGTATTCTTGCACACGTGTCACTTTCCCATTGGCTCACCCTCTATGGAGCTGTAACATCAATCTCTTCATTTACCAAGTAAATCTATCTTGATTTTGTGCTTATTATTCCTACTGTTAATTTAATCGATCAAGTGACGCTTTAGAAATTTTCCGCCGTTCCATTTGTGTGGAAAATATTCGACTAGGGTGAGAATAAATATTTTTTTCTTGTTAGTTTATGTTCCTGTATTATCACAAAAGAAAAAAGAAAGAGAGAAAACAAGAAAATCTTTATCTACTAAGTCGATTGTTTTCCCGAGTTTGGATTTTCTTTCAAATTGAAATAAAATCTTGTTTCTTGTAAACCTCTTTATTTTAACATTTTTCCGCAATTTACTTCATGGTTTTGGAATGGAATCTTCTTCTTCCCCTTTGTCTTTTCCTTTCACGATAACTCGTTTGAAACAAGTTGAGGGTATTCTAAATCAATTTGGGTTCGTAGGTTACGAGGTTAGGGTTCTTGAACTTTATGAATGTATTCACACTCCCTCAAATTGGTTTACCTCTCTCACTCCCGAACATATACGATGAGGGCTCTATCTTCCTCCAAATAAAGTCCTCTGCCAGTTCTGACCACCAACGATTTTTTTCCTACCAAGCTCGCTCCCCTTTCGTATTCTCTTGTGATTGCCACCTGTATTCTCTATGTGGAGAATAGTTATGCCATTACTTGTGAGGAGCTCCAATTCTTGTTTGATATCAATAAAAGCCCTTCAAGGGGCAATGCTAGTTTTTATTACACTCAAGCTAAGAAAGCGATCCTAACATCTATCCCTCGCAGAACTCAAAGTTGGATCGACTCATATTTCTTTATTTCAACTTCTAACAATTTTCTTCTTCCTTTCACCTTTATCCCACTCGGCTCATTTTTTTCGATGATTCTACCAAGTAGTATAAGTCCCATAGAAATTAAATTTTAGAATTAGGTGAGGAGGAGAGGAAAACATAAACATTTTTTTTTACTGAAGAGATGCTAAAAAAGCATGGGTTTCTAACCCAAATCATAAATTCTCTCATGTTATTTTTAATCTTTCTCCGATTTTGGATAAGCCTAGGGTATACTTTGCTAAAAATAAATTATGAATTCATTATTTTTATGTTTTTAACCTTTAAGATAATTTTCTGACCTTAAGACTCTTTTTATACACAGGTAAAATGGATGATGATCTCTTGGATACGCTTCTTGCACCTAGTCCACCGATAAAGAAAATATCCAGAAGAGAAAGCATAGTGTTGATAAAGGTTCTGGCCAAACCTCCAAGAAGTTAGTCCTTACTTCTCCCTCTCCTCCTTCAATGAATCTCCCTATTTCTACTTCGACGGCTCTCCCTGTTCCTCCTTTGCAGTGTCTTCCTAATCCTTGTACTCGGTATTTTCCTTTGCTCAAAGGCACCGTATCTATACTCGCTGAGAAGGCTGGAAAGATTGCACTGGATAGTTTATATAGTGTTGCTTCATCTTCCACTTCTCTTCTCCCCTTCCATTTTCTGAACTTCCCTCTTCTGATCTCGTGGTCGAGAGGAAGATATCTTTGTCCTACCTAAGTGCTTTTCCTTTCTCTCCTTCTCTCTTTTCCTTTACTTATTAAGTTGCTTCTTACCTATTTATTATTATATTTATATTTTAACTTGGGGCCTTGACAAGCGAGGCTTAGAAGAGACGGGAATCAGAGTAGGTCATACCTTTGGCTCGAATTGCCGAACTTGAAACAAGTCTTAATTCAGTCACTTCCGAGAAGGCTAAGTTGTGGGAGATTTTGATGCATGTTGCCTTAACACGGAGGAGAAAGAGAAGACTATGGAGGAGGCCTTAGCTTCAAAGGACCGCGAGCTGAAGGAGAGGGATGTTGAACTGGTGACGTTGTAGAAGGGACTTAGGGAAAACACTTCCACCGTGGTCTACAAACTGTATGCCTCAGCTTGGTGCCGAGGTTAGCCTTGACTTTCTGGGGACTTGGCCAATGTTGATAAAGCTCTTACCTACTGTCGAAGTAGGACAAGGAGGTTGTTGTGCATAATGCCTCTCCTTCTGCCTCTATGCAACTAATTGGGGATGAGGTGCCCTGGGATATTGAGGCGTCTAAGGATGCCCAAGTGGCTAAAGAGACCGAGGTCACTTCAAATCCTCATGTAAATACTTAAAACTTTTTGTATATGAATTTTAAGATTTCTTTAATATGCAATGAAAGTTGGTTTGTTAATCTTGTTTCATCACGTTAGATTTCCTTTATTGCCATTTTATTTTGTTACTGTCTTATGAATGACCGGGTCGTCATCCTTGTCTTTTTGTTCATTTCAGTCTTTTGAAGAAGTTTTGTTTACTAAACTTCTGAAAGAAAGCGAGGATAGGCTCAAAACTCAAACATTAGATCATCTTGGTCTTAGTGCTACGGCTATTTGTAGGCACGAGGAAGAATTAGATGATTCTTTTACGAAACTTAGACACGAAACTCAAGGGTTCCTCTTCAGAATTGATCAAGTAGTTAAAGAAAAGGAGGCTTAGAAAGTGAAGACTTAGAATGTTTTTGGCGTAGGCTTAGAAATTTACATAATGATTAAGTTCTGCTTACTTTTGTTATTTTTTTATAGATGGTTATGTCGGATTTATCTTATGATGACGTAGTTAATAATACATGTTCTTATTTTTCTTTTTACATGGTACATTCCTTTTCCTTGAGTCAAAAGTTTAATCATTACTCACTAGGTTGGTCGCCATGGGCTTTCACCCGAGTTTAATGAAGTCCTTGAATCCAATTTTCCTTCTACCCCCTATGTTCATGGCCCTTATGTTAAGAGTGTGCCTTAATTTGAGGTTGAAGTGAAGACTCCTTACGGGTCCTCAAAAGAAGAAAATATCCATCTTACAATTGCTAATGAAAGGCTTGAAAAGGAATTGAAGGAGGCTAGTAGAAAGCTCAGGGAGGCAAAAGATGCACCGAGCCACCAACACCAACTTAATGTTAAGCTATGTGATGGGGTTGCAGTAGCTGAATCGAAATTGGATGAAATGTGGCAATCATTAACAGATGGCGAGGTACTCTATAGTGTCGTTTATTAGGCAGAGATAGCGAAATTGAATAAGACCATAGAAGGTCAATCTGCTCAACTTGCTTGTTAGATTGAGAGAAAGGAATGTATTGAAGAAGGAAGAATGATAGAGGGACCCAGTTAGGATTTGGTTCATGCTCCCCCTATAGGTGTGAATCATTCTTTGGTGAACGAGTGGAAGAAGAGGATGGAGCCAAAGGTGCTTCCATATCCACGGATGGAAGGTTAAAGGACTGATGCTTTGAGGTATTTTGGTGGCTTTTCCAGAAAGACCAAGAAACTAAGGCTCGGCCAATGGATATTTTAGAGAACACGAGGAAGGAAGCTGTGAGGACCCGTTTCTTTGACTCTCAGAAATCGACACTAATACATCCTCGGTATTCACATGCTGCAAATTCAAGTGCCGGAGAAGCGAATTCTCAAGGGTAAGAAAGAAAAATAAAGACAGAACAGAATCTCACATATATTATTTCAACATAAACTTTACAACGGAAATTAAAATGCATTTATCAGAGTTAAACATGGACAATTATAAATTTATGTCCTTACAATTTGCGGAATACTATAGCACAAGAGTATGGTGGAAATAGATAAAAATCTTCTGACTCCATGCTTCGAGCTCCATCCAGATTTCTTCTAAACTAAACCTGACTACTAGGCTGCCCTGGAAAATTAGGGCACCCAGAGTTTAAGGAAAGGAAAAAATAAACTCCGGGTCAGTCATCGGACTGGTGTGAGAACTAAAAATACAATGTTTGAAAAAAAAAGGTATCTCGTAAGACCATACTGCATATAAACACGGAATGAGTTTTTACCTTATGACAACGAAATCATTATTACGTAAAAATAAGGGATATTATTTTTAATGATATTTCTTTGAAAACATTCGCAAGTAAATTTATTAATCTTAGCCGAGATTGTTACATCATTAAATTCCAGCATACCACCTTATAATACAAGGCTTTCTACATCTAAAATCTTACGGTCTCTTATTGGAGAATGGGTTTCCATACAAATGACCAGGTGAAGAGACTACCTTCCGGCTGTACATCTCTAGAGGAATGTACCGAGGCCCAACTAATGGTCCTTTACCAATACAAGACCGGCTTACCTCTTCCTAGATAGTATCAAATATGTCATCACCCTGGTCTTTACCGACCTATCCGAGTGCTCAATTTCCATACACCACGTTAATTTAAACCCAAAAATGTCATAGCGGGTAGAAATATATCCAGTAGGGGATGATCATACCCTAATGGTTGCGAATCGCATAGCCTTGCCGCATCTACCCTGTTTTGGTCATTTTCAGGTGTGAGTCTTGAGGTAACGATTACCTTCACATAGCACATCATCTTCCTTTGAATGCCACACTGCCATTCCATCGATCACTATTGAATTTTACGAACATACAACCTTTGAGCTCATACGTCTCAGAGAAGAATGTTAAGTTAAGAGAAGAAGCCTTCTCCCCCACCAAATAGAAGTATGTTTATAAAAGTCAACGACGAAATCTCAAGAATGCAATGTCAAACAGCCATCCATGCAAGTTCGTTTTGGGACTAAACGAAACCGAAGGCACCCTCCTACCGCATCCTGTTGGGAATTAACGCTAGGATTAGTAGGGAAAAGTCCTTGTCACCTAAAGAGTTTCAGAAATGAAGGGACCATTGCTACTTTAGTATTTGGGAGCTAACAAGAATTATCAACAAGCAGTCCTTTCACCCCAAAAATCTTCGGTCTTCATCCTTCATTTTCTTTATCGGGTCTTCATTTTTCGAACGCATATATTTGTTCAAAGTGGTTTTCGGATAAGAATCACTCAAATCCGACCCCGCTTTCTCCGATCCAATCATCGATAAAAAGAGATTATGTGAATAGGAAATCATTCTTTAATTGATCAAGTTCTTTTTATCAAAATATATTCTGGAGATATATATTTCTAAAACATTCTTTCTGGTATATACGGAATCATTAAACCTCTCTTATCAAATTTTTTGATTACATAAAACCCTTTTTAAACTCGGAATAATTCGAAATCATTTCATTTTTCACTTAGAAAAATATTTCCAAATCATTTCATTTAAATCTTAACAATGATTTCTTAATTCAAAACTCATAATTTGATTGAGTTAAAACCATGTTATCTAGGATGATAATCCCAATCCAGTAAATATTAAGTGAGCAGAATCCATAGAAATCATCTAATTCTACTCAATATTAATTCTCGTATTCAGCAAATACTATGGATGTAATAATGGCGAAATCACCTTTTAAATTCCATGAATCGTACGAGTTCCCTCTTCGGGCTTCAATACCGAGTAAAAGAAGATCATCTCTATAAAATCAAAGTTGTATTTAATTTAAATTTGGAAAATTTAAATCTTTTTATACTTAACCCGTTTCCGACATTTCGACCTTATCCATCCCTCGCCCAAGGAAGAGGCCAGGTGAGCCACGGCACTGGTTGCTCCTAAACTTCTCCTTAGTTTAAGCACCTCACATCCAGATCTTACGAATAGAAAAATCCAGTCTACTCGTCGGTTTTTACAACCAAGATTAAACCACTTTATTTATAATAGTTTTCCTTAAATCATTTATTTAAACTCTCTTAAATAAGCTAAAAAGCATCCAATCATTATTAAAACACTTAATTATCCTTTTATAAAATATTTATAAAAGATTTGGAAAAGAATCCTTAAATTTAAAACTAAAATTTAAAAGTTGTTGAAAAATGTTGCGGAAAAGTGCTGCGGAAAGCGCTTTTATAAGCTATATTAATCAAAACGACTTATTATTATTTGAAAATTTGTTATTTTATTTCTCAAATCACTTTTAAAACATTTAAAAAAAATTATAAGATTTATTCCACATATTTAAACATTTTTTAAACATCATTTTCTAAGAAATCCAGTTTTGGATCGTTAACAGCAAAACCGAGATTTTTTCAAAAACTTATTTTACTCATATTTCAAAATCTACTTATCGAAATCTTGATTTTCTTTCTTCATTAGAAAACTATGTATATAATAGTTCAGAAAATTCTTATCTCGGAGAATTTCGAGCTATATTCAATCTTTTACACTTGTTTGACTTTTATGGTGTGAAATTGCGAACTGTCGTTACGCGACGCGCCTATTTTTGACTAAATTTTCATTTCTTTTCAAACTTCATCAAAACACATTTGAATGTTTATAAAACATTTCAAACTCATTTTAAACCATTTTTAAAGGGCTTAACATTCCATATACACCAATTCATTAAATGAAGGAAAGTGATTTCCTTTGTGCTTATCGACGTGTATTTTTGTAACTTACTTATATTTTTAACATTGATTATTTAAACAACTAAACTTTATGATCAAAGAATAATAAACTTCCATTACAAACATCATATCATCATCCAAAATATAATATAATAGTTTACGAGTTCTCACATTGACTTCCTGTCGGAAAAAGGCATTAGCTTCACTAACTTGCGATCTGAGCCAACGAACCCCAACACCTTACCTCATAGTGTGCTCGGCCATTCCATGCCAAAAGTGGTACTCAGCCAAGCATGGGAAATGAGGTGTAGGTCTCTGGATTATTATGGAATTTACCGAAAACTAAACCTAAAAATAAGTCATTTTCTCTCCAGTTTTTGGACACTCAAGTCTCTAATTTTCGAAATGTGGTCAACATGAAAGTTGTAGGAAATTCTTTTCTCTATGGTTTCAAAAGAAGATACACCCGCTTTCGATTTGTTTTGAGGAAGTTATGATCAAAGGAAGAGAGGGTATTCTCGAATTCGTAAAAAATGATGCCCAAAAATGCACTGTAAAAAAGTGAAATTTTGACATAGTAAGACTCAAAACTGGAAGAATTGCTAAACAAGAAAGTTGTAGATACTGGAATTCTACATGGTTTTAAAAAAATAATTACTTCATTTGGATTAGTTTTGGAGGAGTTATACTCGAATGAAAAAGAGGTATATTCGGCCTTCAAACCTGGGCTCAAAAATGCCCTGGAAAGAAGTGGATTTTGAGCATGGCTAAGCTTAGAATGGGAAGAAGTGGTCAATTATAAAGTTGTAGCCACTAAAAATTTTATGATTTGGAGTCTGGAAGAGGAAGTTATGGCTGGTTGAAATGGATGAAAGAAAAGAGAGGAGAGGTATTTATAGGAAAAGAAGAGTATAAAAGTATCCATGCATAAATCATCATTATATGACTTCACCAACACACTACCGCCCTCCCTATGGATGACAAAAGCCTCCCCCATGTGCCCATCGCTTCCATCTTCTCATGTATATATTTGTTGAGTTATTTAAGCTTAAGGGTTAAGGTTTATATAAAATATCTTAGATTTTCTAATATATATGTTTAAGTGTAAATGTATACATGTTTATGTTTATGTGTATGTTAGGGTATGCATTTATGTGTTATATATGTGTATATGACATATAAACAACGTCGCATTGATTCCGAACAACTATCGTTCGATAAACCGTTGCCAATCGAAGAACTGATTCCCGGTCATATTTTCACTTCTTCGTTAACGTACACATTTTTGTGAACAAACTTTGAAAATAAATTTATTATCATTTTTAACTAATTAAAATGATCACATTTCATTTGTATAACCATATAAATAAATATTAATAATTATTTACAAAAATCGCTATTATACCGATAAAGCAATATAGATTTTTCCTTATATTTTCAAATCAAATATATATCTTTATAAAATTATTATAAATGATTTATTATCACTTTATAACTATTAAAAATGAACTTTCATCATTTAAAATAATTATTTGAATAATTAAAATAATTATTAAATCGTTAAATCTCAATTTAAATTAAATAAATCAATTATTGTAATTAAGGGTATTACTTAACAGTGTAAAAAACACATTTTATTTTCAAAAACAATTCAATTAATTTTATTTCATATTCTTGTTTAATTATAAAAATAAGTGTATGTATCTAGCTTCGTGCACGACGTTTTATGATTATAGATAAAACGATTTTCGGCCATTTTATCGATTTAAATTTCGAGGAAAATATTTTTGTAAATATTTATTCAAAATAAGATTGATATTATTTATTATCATTTTAAACAATATTATTTGTATCATCAACCTTTTATTTGAATAAATTTAAAAACAAAAATAATTTATCAAAGCGATAAATTTACAAGTTGTTACAGACTTCCCTCTTAAAAGAATTTTGTCCCCGAAATTACCTAAAATAAAATCCCAAAGGTTTTGCCCAAAATATTTATTTTTAAACTTACACCTGTACAATGTATATAGATCATCCTTACACAATATCTGGTTCGAACTACTATTCGAATTCACAACTTTACTTCCAAGCTAGCATTGATCCCCCGATCCTTTAATGCGCACTCTGACCAGCCTTTCTGATCAGAACTTTAGTTTTCCTTGCATAGCTCTTAACTATGATAGAAAATTCAAGTATCCAACCATAAATCCTCATCAATGTTCTTCGTCAAGAATCGAGTGATAAATCTGTTTTCGGATAAGTGTCAAACACGTCAAAGTTCTACACTCGAATCTTAGATTAAATCGTGCGACGAAATAAGCCACATACTTTATATGAATTTAATAATCTTTCAAAAAATTTAATGAAAACATTTCATAAACTATCATTCTATATTCAAACTTCTATAAAGATACTTCTTCATACATAACCATTTTATTTCTGAATATTTCTACTTAAAGATAACATTTCTTTTCAAAAGATAAATATCTTTTTATTATGGCACATCTCTAAACACATCTTAATGGTTTCTGAAAAACACATTTTCAAACTAATTCTTTAAATTGATAAATCATCATAAACTTCCTTTAACTAATATCAAATGTGAAAACATTCTTTATTTAGTTAAAACTTCCTTTATCAATTAACACTCCTTTATTAATTAAAACTTACTTTATATATATATATATATATATATATTCTTTACTTATACCAGTTTTAATACTTAAAAAGTATTCATATACTTATTTAATTGTTATAAGTATATTCATAAATTACTTAACAAGTTTTTTCCTTACCTTTAAAATATAATCAAAGAGATAAAAACAATTATTACTAAAACATTGTTATAATGAACTTCTCTTTTTATAACATGTTAATTATAATATTTTCTATCTTTTTATAAAAGACTTCAATACTTCTTATTATCTTTAAATCCCATTATTAAAGATCTAAATATACCCATAAGATTTCTTCCTAAGTGTCATTCAAAGGTTTAAAAAAATGTTACTAAAACATCATTTACTACAAACCCAAAACCATTCATTAATAACTTTAATTTTAAAGATCAAAGCATACCCATGCTTAACAATTAAGATAACACACTTTGATAAAAAATGACAACCATTAATTTGTCAATTAATGATTCACATTATCCTTTTTAACTTTAGAAAATTATATTTATCGAGTAACTTAAAAATGATGCCAAGGAACTGGATACTACCAATAGCATCGTATATTTCCTTAACAAGAAAGGGAATATTTAAGAAAAGTGTTTACCATCCGAACACATCTCTTACCCATTTTTAGTTACTTTCGAGCCACTCAAATCAATTAATCATAAGATAGTTTTTCATTTTCAAAATCCCATTTTAGAAATAATATTATTATTATTCCTTTTCCAAAAATCATTTGAAATTCCTTTTAAAAATACCAGTAAATTCTCAGAAATTCCTTATAAAGCAAGTTTTATAATCTATTTTATAAAATCACTTATATAAAAGACATTTATAAGATTTATTTACCTTAAATAAATTCCGTTAATCTTAAACAAACATTGTTATTTATTGGATACCCCATAGTCAAATTGTGAAACTAAATTCACGAGGTGTACATACTTAATCTTTTAAATAAAACAACCCATCAATTAATGATAATAACTGAGTATTATCCTTTCCTTAATCAAATAGCTATATTACTTGAAAATTGTTCTTTATATTCAAAATATAATCGTAGGTAAAATTATTTCATTTACCCATTTTCAAAACCAATATCATTTGTATATAATATTAACAAATACGTGCTCATATATAATACTCTCAAACTCATTCTAGGGTCTTACAAACCCTATCTCTAATGAGTTACTCATCCTAGAGTATTAATAACCCTATCTCTGATGAGACTTTTACCCCTACCAAAGCCAAGGTGTTTGCTCAACCTAAGCTCTAATACCAAATGTGAGGACCTATTTCTTCGACTCTTGGAAATCGAGACTAATACATCCTCGGTATTCACGTACCGCAAATCCAAGTGCCGGAGAAGCGGATTCTCAAGGGTAAGAAAGAAAAATAAAGACAGAACAGAATCTCACATATATTATTTCAACGTAAACTTTGCAGCGAAAATTAAAATACATTTATCAGAGTTAAATATGGATAGTTATAAATTTTTATCCTTACAGTTTGCGGAATACTATAGCACAAGAGTGTGGTGGAAATAGATAAAAATCTTCTGACTCCATGCTTCGAGCTCCATCCTGATTTCTTCTAAACTAAACCTGACTACTAAGCTGCCCGGGAAAATTAAGGCACCTAGAGTTCAAGGAAAGGGAAAAATAAACTTCGGGTCAGTCATGAGACTGGTGTGAGAACTCAAAATACGATGTTTGAAAACAAAAAGGTATCTCATAAGACCACGACTCACATAAACACGGAACAAGTTTTTACCTTATGATAACCAAATCATTATTACTTAAAAATAAGTGATATTATTTTTAATGACATTTCTTTGAAAACATTCGCAAGTAAATTTATTAATCTTAGTTAAAATTGTTACATTATTAAATTCCATCATACCGCCTTGTAATACAAGGCTTTCTACATCTAAAATCTTAAGGGCTCTTATTGGAGAATGAGTTTCCATACAAATGACCAGGTGAAGGGATTACCTTCCGACAGTACATCTCTAGAGGAATGTGACGAGGCCTAACTGATGGTCCTCTACCAACACAAGACCAACCTACCTCTTTCTGGATAGTACCAAATATACCATCACCCCAGTCGTTACCGACCTATCGAGCGCTCAATTTCCATACACCACATTAATTTAAGCCCAAACATCATAGCAGGTAGAAATATATCTAGAAGGGGATGATCATACCCTAATGGTTGTGAACCACATAGCCCTGCCGCATCTACCCTATTTTGGTCATTTCCAAGTGTGAGGCTTGAGGTAACGATTACCTTTCACATAGCATATCATATTCCTTTGAATGCCACACTGCCATTCCATCGATCACTATTTACTCCCACAAACATACAACCTCTGAGCTCATACAACTCAGAGAAGGGTGTTAAGCTAAGAGAAGTTATCTTCTACGCCACCAAATAGTTGTATGTTTATAAAAGTCAACGATGAAATCTCAAGAATGCAACGTCAGACATCCGTCCATACAAGTTCATTATGGGATAGAACAAAATCGAAGGCACCCTCCTACCACATTCTGTCGGGAATTAACTGTAGGATTAGTAGCGAAAAGTCCTTGTAACCCAAAGAGTTTCAGAAATGAAGGGACCATTGCTACTTTAGTATTTTGGAGCTAACAAGAATTATCAACAAGCAGTCCTTTCACCCCAAAAATCTTCGGTCTTCATCCTTTATTTTCTTTATCAGGTCTTCATTTTTCGAACGCATATATTTGTTCAAAGTGGTTTTTGGATAAGAATCACTCAAATCCGACCCCAGTTTCTCCAACCCAATCATCGATAAAAAGAGGTTCTGTGAATAGGTATTCATTCTTTAATTGATTAAGTTCTTTTTATCAAAATCTTTTCTGGAGATATATATTTCTAAAACATTCTTTCCGGTATATACGGAATCATTAAACCTCTCTTATCAAATCCTTTGATTACATAAAACCCTTTTTAAACTCGAAAAAATTCTAAATCATTTCATTTTTCACTTAGGAAAATATTTCCAAATCATTTCATTTAAACCTTAACAATGATTTCTTAATTCAGAACTCATGATTTTGATTGAGTTAAAACCATGTTATCTAGGATGTTATTCCAAATCTAGTAAATATTAAGTGAGTAGAATCGATAGAAATCATCTTATTCTACTCAATATTAATTCCCGTATTCAAAAAATACTATGGGCGGAATAACGGCAGAATCACATTTTAAATTCCATGTATAGCACAAGTTCCCTCTTCGGGCTTTAACGCCAAGTATAAGAAGATCATCTCTATAAAATCAAAGTTGTATTTAATTTAAATTTGGAAAATTTAAATCTTTTTATACTTAACTCATTTCAGACATTTCGTCCTTATCTATCCCTTGCCCGGGGAAGAGGCCAGGTGAGCCAGAGCATTGGTTTCTCTTGAACATCTCCTTAGTTTAAGCACCTCACATCCGGATCTCATGAATAGAAAAATTCAGTCTACTCGTCGGCTTTTACAACCAAGATTAAACCACTTTATTTATAACATCTTTTCTTAAATCATTTATTTAAACTCTCTTGAATAAGATAGAAAACCTCCAATCATTATTAAAACAGTTAATTATCCTTTTGAAAGACATTTATAAAAGACATGGAAAAGAATTGTTAAGTTTAAAACTAAAATTTAAAAGTTATAGAAAAGTGCTGCGGAAAGCGCTTTTATAAGCTATATTAATCAAAACGACTTTTTATTATTTTAAAATTCATTTTTTTATTACTCAAATCACTCTTAAAACATTTTAAAAGATTTATAAGATTTATTCCACATTTTTAAACAATTTTAAAACATCATTTTCAAAGAAATCCAGTTTTGGATCCTTAATTGCAAAACTGCAAAACCGCGATTTTCCAAATACTTGTTTTACTCATATTTCAAAATCTACTTATCGAAATCTCGATTTTCTTTCTTCATTAGAAAACTATGGATATAGTAGTTCGGAAACTTCTTATCTCGAAGAATTCTGAGCTATATTCCATCTTTAACACTTGTTTGGTTTTTATGGCGCGAAATCGCGAACTACCATTGTGCGACACGCTTATTTTTGACTAAATTTCCCATTTTTTTTCAAACTTCACCAAAACACATTTGAATATTTATAAAACATTTCAAACTCATTTTAAACCATTTTTAAAGAGGCTTAACATTCCATATATACACCAATTCATTAAATCAAGGAAAGTGATTTCCTTTGTGCTTATCGACGTGTATTTTCGTGACTTGCATATATTTTCAACATTCATTATTTAAACAACCAAACTTGATGATCAAAGCATAATAAACATCCATTGCAAAAACATATCATCATCATCTGAAATATAATATAATAGTTTAGGAGTTCTCACATTGATTTCCTATTGGAAAAAGGATATAGCTTCACTAACTCGCGATCCGAGCTCACGAACCCCAACACCTTGCCTCATACTGTGCTTGACCATTCCATGCCAAAAGTGGTGCTCGGCCAAACATGGGAAATGAGGTGTAGGTCTTTGGATTATTATTGAATTTACCGAAAACTAGGCCAAAAATAGGTCATTTTCTCTCGAGTTTTTGGACACTCAACTCCCTGAGTTTCGAAATGTGGTCAATATGAAAGTTGTATGAAATTATTTTCTCTATGGTTTCAATAAAAAACACTCGATTTTTATTTGTTTTGAGGAAGTTATGATCAAAAGAAGAGAGGGTGTTCTCGGATTCGTAAAAAATAAAGCCCGAAAAAGCACTGTAAAAAAGTGAAATTTTGACATAGTTAGGCTCAAAACTAAAAGAAGTGCTAAACATGAAAGTTGTAGAAACTGGAATTCTACATGGCCATAAAAAAAGAATTACTTCATTTGGATCAGCTTTGGAGTTATACTCGAATGAAAAAGAGGTATTTTCTGCCTTCAAACCTGGGCTCGAAAATGCTCTGGAAAGTAGTGGATTTTGGGCATGGCTAAGCTTAGAATGGAAAGAAGTGGTCAACTAGAAAGTTGTAGCCACTGAAATTTAATGGTTTTAAAAAAAGAATTTTATGATTTGGAGTTGGGAAGAGGAAGTTATGGCTGGTTGAAATGGATGTAAGAAAAGAGTGGAGAGGTGTTTATAGGAAAAGAAGAGTGTAAAATTATCCATAAATACATCATCATTATATGGCTTTACCAACACACCTCCTCTCTCCCTAGGCATGAAAAAATCCTCCCCCATGTGCCCATCACATCCATCTTCTCATGTATGTATATGATGACATATGTAAGCTTAAGGGTTAAGTTTTATATAAATATCTTAGATTTTGTAATATATATATATATATATATATATATATATATATATGTTTTAAGTGCAAATGTATACTTGTATATGTTTTTGTATATGTTAGAGTGTGCATTTATGTGTTATATATGTGCACATGACATATAAACAATGTTGCATTGATTCCGAACAACTTTCGTTCGATAAACCATTGCCAATCGGAGAACCGATTCCCGATCACATTTTCGTTTCCTAGTTAACATACACATTTTTGTAAACAAACTTTGAAAATAAATTTCTTATCATTTTTAGCTAATTAAAATGATCACATTTCATTTGTAAAACCATATAAATAAATATTAATAATTATTTACAAAAATCGCTATTATACCGATAAAGCGATATTGATTTTTCCTTATATTTTCAAATCAAATACATATCTTTATAAAATTATCATAAATGATTTATTATCACTTTATAACTATTCAAAATGAATTATCATCATTTAAGATAATTATTTGGATAATTAAATAATTATTAAATCATTAAATCTCAATTTAAAATAAATAAATCAGTTATCATGATTAAGGGTATTACTTAACAATGGCAAAAACACATTTTATTTTCAAAAACAATTCAATTGATTTTATTTCATATTCTTGTTTAATTATAAAAATAAGTGCATGTATCCGCTCCAAACTGGTTATCGATGAAACGGTTTTCGGCCATTTTATCGATTTAAATTTCGAGGAAAATATTTTTGTGCATATTTATTCAAAATAAGATTACTATTGTTTATTATCACTTAAAACAATATTATTTGTATCATCAACCTTTTATTTGAATAAATTTAAAAATAAATATAATTTATCAAAGTGATAAATTTATGGGTCATTACAGAAGCTGTACTCAAGATTTATGAGCTTAAGGATTCTTTACATGAAGCTGGGATTAGGATCTCCTCCTTGTTAAAAAATTTAGACGAGAGAAAGTTGAAAGCAAAATAGGTCAGATTTTCTTGCAGCGTGCCAAGAACGTCTTTTCTTATCTCTATCCTACGCTCGATCAGAGCTTCTTGCACAATGTAACGGGTTTCAAAGCAGCCGTAGAAAGGGCCAATGAATACTTGGGCAGGCACTTGTTATAACCCTCGAAAAACTATTCCCATCAGTTTAGTCTCACATCTGGGCATTGTATCTTAGGTGTTTTTAGTGTAGTATTTTAGGGACTTATAAATATAAATAACTTTATAATTTTACATTGTTGGATACTTTCTTTGGTTTTTACATACATTATGTAAATTAATATCTCTTTGTGAAGCTTGTGAATTTCCTGTACGCTTTTTACTTGGTTATATTTCTCTTTAATTTTGCTATGTATGGGCTCATTTGACTTTCAGCCTGCTTCTTTTGATCAAGATCCAAAGGTGGCTGCTCTTAAAGGGAAGCTTAATTCTACTTTCGCTAAGGTCGTGGAATTGGAAGGTTTTTTAAAGAATGTCGAAGGCGTATTTGAGATCGTATATATGGATGAAATTAAGCCTTTAAGTTGAGGAGTTAGGTGGGCAGATTGCAAAGAAAATTAGCATCGAAAATGATCCTTTTGCCGCCTTGACTACATGTACGAATTCTAGGCTTGGTGTCGCTCCTGCTCCCCCACCTAGGGCAAATCTCGATGTCATTCTTTCATGGAAGAATGATTTGAAAAATTACCATGGGGCCAGATTTGCTGAGTTAAAAGATTGTTACAAAAAAGGGTCAGAAACTGATGGTAGCGGCAGTTCGCCTTATATTTCTACTGCACAAGAGCTATTAGGACCATGTACCAGAACAACTGATAAGGCAAAGGATCGGTTTTTAGATGAGATTAAATAGATACATGGAGTGGCTATGAGACATGTGAACGGCCTTGAAAACAAGATTTTTATATTAGAGTCCGAGACTCATCTTGATGCCGTTGCTACTTCTCGAGGTGGGTTAGACAAGGCCACCTTATTGGAGCAGCTTCATAATGAGAAGGTAGGAAGGGTTATGGGAAGATTGGTGTGAAGCCTACGATTGACATTTTCACTCATTTTTTGGCCGAGGCTCGATCTAACCTTCCTAGCAATTGTACGGATTATGAATTTGATCCGCAGGATTATGGTGATGTTTGGGCCAGTGCTAATTACGACCTTCGTATCATTTTTGGTCGTGTTTCCCCCAGTCCCTCATCAGTTGTTATTACTGAATTGAATGACCATCTCGTACTCTCCAACTAAGGGTAGCTCTCCTCCATGCCCTGCACCGACATCTCGCAAATCACATCATCGAAGAATGATTGTAACCAACTCTTCCTCCAAATCCGAGTCAGATTTGTGATGTCGTTTTGCTTTATTGTAGCTCATTATTTTTCTTTGTACTTTTAAAGTGTTTGTAGAAGTACAAAATGTGTAAATATGCGCAAATCTTCAGTGTATTTTAATAGGACTAAGTAAATATAAGAAAGTCCTTATTCTTTGCTGTTTACCTGGAAAGCTTTAAATAATTTCTGAAACTGCTTCTTTTTTAGGTAGTTGTTTTATATTCCATGAGTCGTTTATTCCTTCCCATCTTTGAATTCGTTTTCTGTATAGCTCATGCTTTCTAAATGTTTCCTTTGAAGTTTAAACCCCATCGTGCGCTTGGCATGGTCTAACCCGCTATTTGGGGGTGGATTATTGTTCTAATAGTGAAGTCAGATCGTGTATTTACATCCTTCTCAATTTATACACATGGTTTTTCGTACCGGTTTAGACTATCCAATAACCTTACATCTAGTGTGGCTATGTTAATAGAATTAACATAGAGAGATTTTTATACTGGTTCGGGCCATTCAATATCCATACGTCCAGTTTAGTTATTTGGCTAAGAAAGCCGGACTGCGTTTTGTGCAATTTTATTTTGATAGCTGGTTTGGGCCGTCTAATATCCCTACATCTAGTGTAATTATTCAGCTATGCCAAAGAAATTAACACTGAGAATTTTATACTAATTCGGGTCATCTAATATCCTTGTGTCTAGCTCTTTGTATTATTATTTTTCATAACAATTACAATATTTATTACATAAGTAGTGGAGATTACACTAAATAGGGTCTAATGTGCTCTGAGTTCCATGTTCTTGGAACTAGGTTGCCATTAGGTTTGATAGTCGGTATGCACCATTGGATAATAATTCTGCTATAACTAATAGGCCTTTTCAGTTTGGGCCCAGAGCTCCATCTCCTGTGTCTTTCATGTTGGACATTACCCTTCTAAGTACCAAATCTCCCTTGTAGAAATTTCATTCTTTTAGTCTTTTGTTGTAATTCCTTGCCATTTTTTACCGGTATGCACTAGATTCCACTGCTGCCTCATCTCTTCTTTCTTGAATGAGGTCGATGGCAGCTTCTTTTAGCTTCCTATTCTTCTTTATTGTGTAAGATATTCTTTTATGCAAAGGGACTTCCACTTCAACTGTAACGACCCGGAATTTTCGACCCTGAAAATTCGACATTAATACGTTCACTGTAGAAATGCCGAGCAATCGAACGCCGGAAATTCCAGATTTTTAGGGTAAAGAAGAAAAGAGGTAGAAGAAGAAACAGAAAACAACAGCACAGAATCTCACATTCGCAGCGGATCAAAATATAATATCAAATAACAGCATTTACACAAGAAAAGCTATAACTACATATTTACAAACAATATATCAGAGTACAACCATTCACAAATAAACTGAACAGCTATAACAACTTGTCCTAGACTACAATCAATACAATCTCAAATACACAACAGAATATACTCCATACGTCTCTGCCATCCAGCTCATCTCCTGAACTCTAGAACATCCTAACCTAGAAATCTGTAATACTCGGTCTGACCTGAGCATTACAATAAAGTAACACCCGAGTCAGGCTGGAAACCAGCGTGAGTAATCCCATATAATTTGAAACTCTAAGGTTGTAAAACTTCTTTGAAAACCCGGGTAACTCGTTCCTTACTACGAGTTCTTATCTTATTATAGTCAAACAATTATTTCACAAAATAATATCTAAGTACCGTTACTTAGTTTCAAAGGTCTAGTTTACTTAATTTATTCCATTCCAGCCTATTTGATTTACAAATCAAATCTATAAAGAATTATAGATTACTAATCGAAGTGGTTCCAGATATCGCTGATATCCGATCCCGGTCTCTTCTAATCAAATGTCATCTTTAAGCCAAGTTGTTTCAAGTTTAAACAATTCAATTTATATTCAGAATATCATATTCACATAGCAATTCTATCACAGATAGATAACTTATATTATCACAATTCATTCAAAGCATCTCATATCACAGAGCATCACATATCAGATATATCAAATAATCCAAGGTATTCAATATAATTTAATCATTCATAAGCAAGGTTAATTAGTTATAAAATTCCTAATTAATTTAATTAAATTAATTACTTTTAATTCCTGCTTAATTAACATTAATTAATTACAAACCATTTATTATTACGTTAATTAATTAATGAAATTAATTAATCAATCCTTAACCATTCACATAAATTAATTAACCTTTAATTATTTACATTAATTAATTAAACTATAATTAATTACAGTAATAAGTGATCCTTAATTAATTACATTAATTAATTATCCCTTGATTAATTATCCTTTAATTAATTACCTCAATTAATTTTATTAAGTAACTATCCTTTAATTACTTTCATTAACTAATTATCCTTTAATCAATCTCGTAAATTAATCATCCTTTAATTAATTACCTTAATTAATTAATCCTTTAATCACTTTCATTAAGTAATTATTCTTTAATTACTTTCATTAATTAACCAACTCTTTAATTAATTACATAAATTAATTAATTCTCAAATTAATTACCTCAAGTAGTTAATCTTTTATTACTCACAATAATTACAGCAAGTAATTAACCTTAAATTAATTACATACATTAGTTATCCTTTCAATAAAAACTGGGTTTTTATTCTTTTGAAAACTTATTAGCTTGGAAATGAAAACCCGAGCCACACCATCAAAATCCCGAGCCAAACCCGCTATCTCCCCGAGCCAAAATTCAAATTTCTCGAGTCAAACCCCTACTTCTTCAAACACCTAACAACCCAAATACACACACACCCACACATGCACGTGCACGATCGTTCGCCAGCATTCTGACCATCATCGCCGTCGCCTGCATATCGTCTTCGACCTCGCCAAGCAACCCAAACACCCAGATCGATGAATATGCTAGAGAATCAAAATCGAGCCTATCGATCACCTTCCTGGAAACCAACCGATCGACAAAACCCACCATTCGCCGCCGACACCGATCACCTGAGGCCTCACGACTCCAACCAAAGCTGCACCACTCGACTACGCTTCTAATCCCCCTGGTGCGATCATCTCCGATTAACCCACGACGACGAACCACCCTGAAACCCACGTCGACAAAAACTGCTTCTTAAACCCTATTTCGTTGTCGTTCAACCACCATGGCCATCTTAAAATTACTTCACCATTTTTCCATCAATTTCCACCACTCCTACTTCCTCCAGCCACAATCGTGATAATCAACTCCGCGCCATTCGCCGGTAATAGACAAAAACCCAAATTCTGGTCAACTCAAGAATTCCCAACAACCCCAAGCTTAAAAATCATGATTTCTTTTTCTAAATTCGTTATTTACAATTACGAATCTGATTATGGATTCAAAACATGGAATCAAAATGATTGATTCTTGACCTTAATTTACTTTCCACTGCAATTTCCCATTCTTGAAATATTTACTAAATTTGAATACTTGAAACTATTTTTAAATTTTTTATTACATAGTTATAATCACTTTTCATTTAGAGATCGAAACCTAAAATCATTTAGATGGGATGATTTGAAATTTTGAACAGGTTTTAAACCCTGTAATGTTTGAACAGAGGCAAACAAACATGCACAAGATCAATCTACATATTTACATACATGCAGGCATATTTTCATCTATACCAACATTTTCCACAACATATTTCCAAGCATTAATCACATGTAAACAAGATATAACAGATTCCAGATTTTATAGAGGTAGTTTACTCACCTGTATTTGGATAACAGAGGATAGAGCTTTTCCCTTTGATCTGGAATCTTTATTTTGATTTAAAATTAGAAGCCTGAATCTTGCTTACTTCAGTTGAAATGGAAGTTGTTTGATTATATTGATCTTACTTTGCTTTAGTTCAGTTTGAAGATTTGAACAGGTTTTGATTTCCTTTTTAGTTTTTAGTTTAGAAGGAGATAAAAGAAAAAGGAATGAAAAGAGAGAGATGAAAATGAATATGTATTAACTTGGTTTCTCAAAACACTTTTATTTATATATATTTCAATTTAAAGAAAAACTAAGGCCACTTGTAAATTTTCATGTTGTCTCAAGCTACAAATGTCAACAACAAATATTATATTTATTTTTGTTTTTATGCATGCATTTATGAGTTTTTATATTATATATCTTTAACTTTCTTTTTATTTATATGTATATAACTCAAAGAAAGCAATATAAACTTATTTATTTATACCCACTTTAAGCTTAAACTACTTATACTTTTAAAAGAAAGTATTTTAAACCTTTAAATCTTAGCTTAAGCTATTATAAATATATATATCCTTAGTGTTTTAAAATATAGATTTTAACTTTAAATGTCTTTTGAAAATTATTGTCTTGAATTCAAATCAATTCTTCCTAATCACAATACATATATATATATACACACACGCGCGCGCGCACGCACACACACACACACACTTATATACTTGTATATGTATACACTTAAAATTTTCAACATTTATTATAGTTTCAAATCCATTTATATATCCAGATATTTTTAATTATCAGAATTTTATTTGTTCAACTTATAAACCAGTACTTTTAATCCAGTTAATTACCAATTAACAGACGTCCAAAAATCTGGGTTATCACATCAACGGGGAGCATGGCCTCATATCCATAGGTTAATGCGAAAGGGGTATGGCTAGTTGGAGTCTGGTTGAGGTTCTTTAGGCCTATAATACGAAAGAAATTCTTCTGTCCACTTCCCTTTTGCTTTCTACGGCATTTTCTTAAGCAACTTCTTGATAGTCTTATTTGCTGCTTTAACCTACCCATTTTCTTGTGGATGTGCAACAAAGAAATATTTTTTAATTATGGCATTCTTCTCATAGAACTCCGTGAATTCTTCGCTCTCAAACTGGGTTCCATTGTCAGAGATTACCTTGTAGGGGATTCCAAATATGGTAATTATGTTTCTCACTACAAAGGTGATTATCTTCTTTGTTGTGATTATAGTAAGGGTTCCGCTTCCATCTATATAGTGAAATAGTCGATTGCCATTATTGCATAATTTGCACCTATTGACATAGGAAGCAGACCTATTAAGTCTACGCCCTATATATTGAAGGGCCATGGGCTAGTTAGTGGGATGGCTGTCTAGGGATACTCGTGAATCTTTAACATTTGTTGTATGTTCTCTCAAATTCCCTTGCATCCTGGAGTGTCGTAGGCCAATAGTAGCCATGTGTTAGTACCTTCTTTGCTAACTTGGCTTTCCCAGAATGGTCCCTTTATGTACATCTCTCATGACATGCATTCCCTCTTCTTTGGAAACGCACCTAAGATAAAGGGTGGAATACCCTCTCTTATATAATGTTTCATCAAAGAATGAGTAGTGCCGAGCCTGATATCTTATTTTTCGGGCTTATTTTTGTTTTAGGGTAGAATTTCATTTTGCATGATTGTTTTATGGGGGTCATCCAAGTATTTTCTTCGATTTGCTGAAGTGGAGGTTCAGTTGAGGATTTCCCTCGGTTTCCTAGTCCTAGGACCCCTGAATCATTGCCCATTAAGCTCGAGTTAGGACTAGTATTTGATCAGCCTTTGTTATGCTTAGCTCTGCCTAATGCCTTGTTGGAACTGCCTTCATTTTATTTGCCACTTTGGTACTTGCAAGTTTAGTTAATGAATTGATGGAAGAATTATTCTTAGAAAATTAATTGTGTCCAAAGCAAGTGTCACTTATCAAACAACTTATGAAAGTAGGGACAACGGGAACATGTGAAAATTAACATGTGAAAATATGGCACAAGTGGCACTTATCAAACAACTTGTGCATATGAACATCAAGAGCAGTTCAGATCACATTCAAACAGATATTAAGCTAACACCACTGGTTAGGGGCAAAGCAGCTCAGCTCTTTTTATCCTCAGCACAATGCCAAATGAACATTACAGACTGGGCAAGATGACTCAATTGCAACCGTGTCCAGGGAAGCATCATGCAAATATCGTAGTTTCACTCTGTACGTATCAAGAATGATCCAACAACAAAGCAAAGGGATAACTCTCAACATCCTCGTGGGGTAGTACACAAGTGATTCACCCATTTGGATCAGAAGTGCATGATCCATTTGAACTTGGTTTCTCACCTCAATTTCAGATGTTTCCACTTCAATTTCAAACTTCCCACTAACACCCAAAATTCACCGCTCAAATTATGATTTACCACCAAAGACACATCAGCAATCCGTGCACACCAAACAAACAAGACAGATGGATGACACGTGACAGAATCCAAAAATAGGAATTAAAACGGTAGAAAGAGTGACAAAAATCCACATGCATCTCCATACTATAAATAGAAAAGATACTGTACCAAGATGGTGATCTCTTTCCCAATTCGAAATTTTTAAGGTTAATAACGAAATGTTTTATACTCATTGTCGTTAATGCCTGTATAAGGAATATAAAAGAAGAAAGTGATATTTTCCCTATGGACCTAGGATTCTTTCACATTCGAACCACATAAAATTCTCCATGTCTTTACCTTTTTCTGCATTTTTACTTACCTGGATTTCAATGGTAGATTATTTGTTACATTTTTACCTAAATTAGATATCAATATGACATAGCGTTCTAAAAACTGTTAAAGTGCAACTACTTGATTTTGTAAGCCCCCAACAACATAATTACTACATAAAGGCAATTAAATATTACTTAAATTTGTTGATTCTAATTCATGGCAGTACGATATAATTACTTTAGTGATCATCTAAGGTGTTGCGAGATCGAAATATCTCATCAACATTTTTGGCGCTAAAAGGAGAGGCCGAACCTCCGTTTTCAATTTCTAGTAAACTTTACTTATATTTCCTTTCATATCCCATGAATCCTACTGATTCCACTACTCCTTCTCCACAAGAATAGTTACACTTGGCTTCAAAAACCTCAAAGAAGCTACTCATAGTGCCGAAACCTCAAACTGAAGCGGAAGCTTCAGCTGAGGCCTCCATTCAAACCGACGTTAGATTAAAAAGAAAAATCCATTCAAACCCTCAAACCAAATCAAAGTATGCTAATATAAACCCATTATTGCTGAAAATATAGGCCCAGTCTGCCCTTAATAATGATGCCCCTTCACTCTACGGAGGAGATTCGTCCAAGCTCGACCCCAAGAAAGATAAAATCCATCAATTAAAAGCCCGTGTAGAATAGCTAGCAATGATCTGCCAGCAAAGCACTGGAGAGAAATTAGGAGAAGAGGGTTCTTCTTTATTTAGTGAGACCATCATAGAGGCAGACTTCCCTGACAACTTTAAAGCACCTTCACTTGAAAAGTTCAATGTAACTACCAACCCTAATGACCACATCCGCACCTTCGAGTATTACATGGACATTCTAAAGGTTGGAAGAATGGCCTGATGCAAGCTTTTCCTTGATTATTTAGCCAGTGCAGCCTCCCGATGGTTCAGGAGGTATGGACGAGAGGAGGTCCAATCTTATAGACAGTTATTTATAGATTTTCTAAGGGGTTATATGAGGTTAGTATCATGGTCAACTTAAATCAACTCAAGTCAAAGTCTCCAGACAGAGCAGTTCAGTTAATAATAGTAATTGTTATTATTGAATAAAGGACTTTGTGTTTGGAATATATAGTTGAATATGAATGATGTTTGAATTTTGACCATTGCCAAAGTCTATAAGTTCAAAGTGATATAATTTTGATGAAGATAATTGGTGTAAATAATAGTCACAACCGAGTAATGCTTAACAAAGTAAAATTGGATTTTACCAAAACCAAGTAATAGATAAATTTGGTCAAAATGTCACACTACCTGCTAAATGACATGTGAACTTTAATATTCGAATACCTCGATATTAATCGCCGACTAAATTTACACCTAACGAGTCACACAACCGAAACGTTGAATTTTCCTTTGACCAAACAATTTAATTAATTTGTAATCGTTATAAATTAATTAAAATTTATGAAATATTAATTATGAAATTTGATTTTGATTTGATGAATAAATATTAATAAATAAATTTATAACAGTTTACATATATTAATCGATATACGATATCGATAAGCATTAAATTAGATTTAATTGGATAATATTTTATTTGGGCTCTAAATAGGTTTAAATCCTATTAAGGAGGCTGGTTTGTTTGGCTATTATAGGGGTTATAGGTGGCAAAAAAATATGGGCTGGAGAGGCTTTGATTTGGATAGCTAATATGGAAGGAGAATGAATAAAGATTAGATCCTAGCTTTTCACATTATCTTCCTCTATATAAAGATCTCTACCCTCATCTTTCGCTGGACTTTTGAAGGCTTTAAAAACTCACCTAGATCTAGCCGTAATTGTTCTTTCCTAACCTTCATTAATTCAAGTTCAAATCAAATCAAGTGTTATTCGATAGATGTCATTCGTTCAGGATCTAGTACTCTATTGGATCGGAAATCAGTTCAAGAAGCAATTATCATCGTTTCAAGTATTCATCAACATTGGATATAAGGTATATTTCTAATCTATTTATGAATATCAATGCATATGTATAATAATTATATCATATATAATCGTTAGTTAGGCGACGATCTGAATATATAAATATATTATCACAATTAGATCGGTTGTGTGTTTATAATTTTATATTAAAAAAAATCTATCATTTATATACCTTTAAGTGGCACGACTCAATTAAAAAAAATGAAATTTTATCATTTTACTAATTAATATACAATATTTAATGATACATATAAGCATTATAAATTTAATGTTACATTTTACTATATGCAAAATGTGATTTTATAATTTCATATAACAGCTATTATATATATTTTTTGGGAGAGATAAAATAATATTTATATATATATATATAAATTTAAATATTATTCTAAATTAATTATTATTGAAGTTAATTATTTAAATAGATATATAACATATACTTTATATTTTATAAAATATACTTTATATTTCATAAAATTAAATTTTTAGTAGATAAATTTTGGGCAAAATAAAAAAAGTGTTTTTATTTATTTATTTTAAATATTTAAATATAGTTGAATATTAATGTAATTTTTAAAATTAGTTTTTAAATTATAAAATTTTATTTTAAATACTAAAACACCAAAATATCGCTTAGGTTTTTTATAGAAATTTTACAAAATATGTTTTGAAGTTAATTTTGTATTAAATTTTAAAACAATAACCATGAGGATGTCTATTTAAAATATACTTTGAAATTAAAATAAAATATTAATTTTTTACCATATGCAACATCTGATATGTATTTATATTCTAATAATATATTATTATATATTGTAAAAATTTTAATATTTATATTTGTATATATTTTTTATTATTATATCATTTATATTCATATATGTAAATATATACATGTTTAATATATATATGTGTGTATTAAAAAAATTTATACATACATATACATATACATATACATATACATATACATATACATATACATACATACATACATACATACATATATATATATATTGCTTTCTACTTTAAAAAAAATTAATTTTAATATAATTTATAAATATTTAAAATATACATACATATATATATATACACACTTATAAATTGCACGTTAAAATTCTATATATTTTTGGGTTTTTTGCCAAACTCCTATATTTCATTTATTTATAGCTATTCTAGTGCATGTACCGAACACATGTTCTCTTATTCCATTTATATATCCGATAAGGGCCTAGTAAACCCTGCTAGCTTTGCTAAAAAAAGATAAAATTCTATATATATGTTTATATATATAATTAATTAAATAAAACATAGTCTATATATGTTTACGTATATATATATATATAATTATAGTAGTTTGAATATATAAACTAAAGTATATAAACATACATTTGGACAATATATTTATGTACTAGATGAGCTAACATGTCCGTTGTAGTGTAAATCTCAGCATTTAGATAGGTGCATGTTATACCTTTCGTGGATTGCTATGTTACACATGCACACACATATATATGTGTATATGATACATGTATATATATAATGTAATATAATTACATAAAATAAAACTATAAATTTAAATGAAACAATGATTTTATTTAAAATAATTTATATTTTTTATAAATAAATTAGATTTCATAGGCCTAATAAAGATCCAATATGGTAATAAAATTGATATTCACCCATAACTTCCGCTGTAGGCTGGCTTACTTCCAACAATCAAAGCCCAATAGTCTATGTGGTCTAAATTAGTCATTGTTAGGTTTAACCAATTAAGCTCACAACCCAGTTAGTAAGGTGTCTAAGAAAGGTAGTGTTAAAGGATTGGATTTAGGTAATCAAGTACTCTGCCTTACCACGCTACCGTCCTGGCCCGAAAAGATATGTGAGCCAAAAAGATAGCCTCTAATAGATGAGGCCTAATTTAAATTGGGCCTTGGGCTAATTTTCAAAATTGTTTGAAAATTAAACTATAAGATTTTAAACTTAAAAGTTAAATTTAAAATAAGATATACATATATTATAAAAGTTATAATATAATAAATTTTCAAAATGTTTTTAAAATATTAAATATTAATTTCGAAAATTTAAATTTATTTATAGGATTAATAAAATAAATAAATTTATTAAATAAGTTAATTAATGAAAAATTATATACATGTATTATTTTTGTTTGATATATGTTATGATATTTAAAACGTTTAAGATATTAAAAGTATACATGTATGTATATAATATGATTTTTGAAATTAATCTAATTCAATTAAAATGTTATATAATATGTATATTAAAGGTTAATTAATTAAATCAAATTAATTAAAGGTCAATTAAATAAATAAATAAATAAATAAATTAAAGATTAATTAATTAAATAAAAATACACATATATGATATATATGTGTTACACTATAAAGGTTATAGTATATAATAAATAATTAATATAATTGTTATATTAAGATAATATAAAATTAATTAAGTAAGATTTAATTAATATAATATTATAGACAAGCCTATTATATAAGTTAATTAAAATATAAAAATTATAAAATAAAAAATTTATATATATATATATATATGTATAAACTAAAGGTGGAACATTAAAGATACCCTAAATAAACTTAAGAAATAAATACATACGTATATGTACATATACTGTGATTTCAAATATGTTTAGCACTTGAATCATGCAAGTATTTGATAAGAAGTACATTATTTCATAAGTCGACATCACTTGATATAATATATTAAAGATTATGAATCTTTAATATAAAGTTGTCCACTATCATTTATATATTAATTGGTTACTTCAATACTCTTCAGTTGTTAAGCTTTCCTCAAGCTACGGATGTTATATGTAGTGCTATTAATATATTGAATAGACAAGGTAAGATAACTGTACGTATTTGTTGAGCCTTCATCAAGGTATGTGCATTATACTTAGGCTGTCGTGAAATGGTGTGTAACAACCCTATATTTTACAATTATTTTTAAATTGATTTCCAGATTTAAAAGCTTTATTTATGAAAAGAATAAATTTTGTCATTGTAAATATAAAAACTTTGATTTTGTATGTGGATTAGAATTCCAAATATGCCAAAATTTAATATTTCCAGAAAATGTGAATTTTGGTTAAAATAGTCAAACTTTGACTTTTAAACTTAAAAATTTAAAAGTTTGAAATTATAAATTTTATATTTTATTATAAAAATAGATTTAATAACTTGAACACTACTTTTCGTTTCGTTGAAAACGGAGTTAAAATGTAAAAGTTATGTACATTTCAATTTTTAGTATAGTTTGTTTTATTGTGCAATTTTGCCTATTTTAAATTTTATAAATCATATTTTCTTTCTTATATTTTATTTTAATATGTGTCAATATGTTTATTTATGTATATTTCCATCTCTAAATATTTTAAAAATGATAATAGAATTTTTCCAAAATTTACTATGATGATTTCCTATTTTTAAAAGGCTGTTTTCCTATTTTCTGCTATTTTCTTCATTAGAAATTATATGTAAATTAAATTTTAAATGTTTATTTTGTGAATATATTTTTATTTCATGTTATTATTTATGTTTAAAAATATATTACAAGCTCATATGAATTTTCTAAAAATTTATTCTATTCAATTCCAAATTTTCTAGACTAGTTTACTATTTTAGCTATTTTCTTAATTTAACTTTATATAATTGATAAATATTTATATAAATTATTATATTTTGATAAAATTTCGAAATTTTATCTGGGATTATTATTTTTTCCAGAAATATAAAGTTATAAAAAAGGAATTAAAGATATATGAAGAGTTTGATACCTTTTGTGTGCTTAGCCCTTTTGAATTTTACCGTTTCTTTTCAATCAATACATCTTTTATTTTATTTTTTGCCGTTCTTTTCCTCATTCATTTTCAGCCGACTCCGTCATCTTATTCATGAATTTTCAAAGCTCCAAAACCCTAAAAAAATCATGGCCTCCATCTTGCAAAAAAAATTTGGTAATCTCCCTCTTTTCTTTCTATTTTTTTTTCTTACTTTTCTATGCAATTTTGCCTTGATCTCTTCACATGTTTGCTTGGCCTAGCCTCTACCACCTTCATCCCCATCATCACCTCCTCCATCTACTACAGCAAACACTCCCTTCCCTCTGACCAAGACAGGCCATGACCTTCCACTTGAAGCCATCACCACAAAACTCCACAAAACATTGCCTAGACCACACATATCATCACCTACCCTCCATATCTTGCTTTGGCCACCCCCTTAGCCACCACCACCACTTGCTACATGACCTTTGGCTGCTGCTACTCATCACCCAAACCTCTGTCCAGACCTGTACCAGATGATGGCCGAGCCATTTGACCCATAGACCGAGCCAAAAGTTGAACCAAACTCCACGATGTTGCCTAGTCTCTTGATATTCTTGTGTTGTAACTTCCTCCACATGTTCTAGCCTTTATTCCATGCATTCCTATGATCAAACCTGAGCCAAAGTCATGTCAAACCTGACCTAAATAAACCCCTAGGCGATGCAAATCATTGTAGAAAACAAGGCAAAAGATTTGACATTCAAATCTCTTTTCATTTCAAAGTTATTTCATTTTAAAGTCGTATTGAATTTTGTTGTTTTGATTGTTTGTTTTGGGTTGTGCACAAGAGTTGTAGCTTAGATTCGCTCTCCACTCAAGTCCGTAGTCTTGTCATCGTGCTTTTGTTTCCATTGTGTCATTGGTTTGATATCTCCAGCACAAACAGATGAGTTATTCTCACCAGACAATATGTACCTATATAACTAGTAAATTGACACCCTGTGAATCTGTAGAAATATATTATCATGTTATACTTGACTATATTATGGTCATATGATGTTTATACACCTGCTATATCATATGTTACTGTTATTTAATGTTATTCTGTTATTTATATCAGTTATCACCATTGCAAGTTCCCTGTAGACTAGAATCACTATGGGTTGAAATGATACATACCCGAACGGACTTTAGAATAGGGAAAAATTGTTATGGGCTGAAATGATAGGCCTGAATGATTTTTATTTAATTTATTTTAACTTGGGATTGCGGGTTTGAAATGATAGAACCCGGATTTTTCTTTTTTTAACTGCGGATTGAAATGATACATATCTGTATCACATGACCTAGGTTAGAAAATTATATACAGGCCCGTGGTTATTTTATAAAGTGTTTTGGATATTTTTAAGTATTTTAAAAAACTATAAATTTATGAAATTTGATTTAAATAGATTTGAAATGTTTTAAATTAAAGAAATTATGATTTTTTTTCCATGTGTTAAAAATGTAATTAATGAATGGTTTAACTAGATTTTTGAAATATAACTTAAGTTGGAAATTTGGAATTTTGGTTAAAAATGATATTTAAGTTATATAAATAAAATGGATATTAAATTTTATTTGGAAATGGTAAATATGATAATTTGATTAAATTTGAATTTAAGTGATTTATTAAAGTATTATTGATTTTTCTATGAATTTAAGTGGTTAAATAAGTGAATGTTTAAAAGTGATCTTTTAAAATATAACTTGACTAGGAAATGTGAAATTTGGTTTTAATTAAAGGGTTAAGTTAATTAAATAAAATTGGAAATTTAGTTAAATTTGTGAAATGGTAATTTAAATTTGAAGTGTTAAGTTATTTGTTGAAATGTGAAGAATTGGAAACTTTTACACTTAAATTTATTAAGTAAATTATTGAAAATTGGATTTTATTGTAAGAAATTTATTATGAAAAGATATATGTTAAACGATATGTAAATGAACATTTTAAATGTAAAAATATGATTTTTAAATTGTTTATGTGTTTTAAATTAAAGTTATTTAATTGCTGGAAATACACTAACACCTGAAATTAACTTTTAATAGCATTCAGAAATGCTATAGATTCTGTTTTGAACTAAAATTATGTAAAAAGAGCTATTACAGCATTTCTGAAATGCTGTAGTTGCTGTAATTGAACTTATAGGCTAATATTGAACTCAGGTCTATTATAGCATTCTACGGAAATGCTATAATGGTCTGCAGTCTTTGTTGAAACCAAATTTAACCCTTGTTTTGAAATCTGAACTACCGCAGCACTTCTGAAATGCTGTCTTTTCTGTTTTGAACTATAATTCAACTAAAACTGAGTTTTAACAGCAGTTTTAAGTGTTGTCCTTGCTGAATTAAAAATGTTTTCAAATATAACCTATAGCAGTTATTTTTAAATGCTGTGAAATGCTGAAATTTTAATAATTAGGGTTTTTGACTTAGTAAACGAACTCAGAATGGTTTGAAACTTTGGAATTTGAATACTTGATTTGAAAATATAATAATTACACTTTTAAAAGGTTTAAATGAATTATTTGATTGGAATATAAACTATTTGAAAGGTGACATGAAATGATAATAAATGAAGTATACCTTTAAATTTAAAAGGTATTTAAAGTTGAATATTTAGATTTGAACTCAAATGATATTTGGAATATTAAAATGATTTGAAATGAAGTTTTGAAATGATATGATATTTTAAAAATATGGAAATGGTTTGGAATTGATTTAATCTTTATTTTGATAAAGATTTGGATTTGAAATGATATTCTATTTTGAAGTATAAATTGTTTTTAAACTTATAACCACGGGTTATAATAACGATTAGTTGTTAAAGAGACCGGGATCGGATATGGACATACTCTCTGTCGATACCGAAAACCACTTTGACAACTGTGTACGCGGTGGAGTTTCCAGAATGAAGTAGGATGGTGGCGACGTTCTTAAGGTATGTTACGTGGACCCAACTCCCGTGAGTTGGCATAAGGTGGCTAAAACAGTAGCGATCTCGGACCAGTGAGGTAGCACCTCTTCTCGGACACATTTCTTCGATATTATACTCTTACTTGTGATTGATTAGATGGCCATCCTCCGATTTGGGAGTGTTGTTCGAGGTGGACGATAGTGGCTGCTATGCGCTCCATCAGTCCGTGTGCGTAATTGGTATATCTACCCTGGCATTGCCTAGTTGTGCCGTGTCACCTACCATATCGAGCTTTACTACGATTTGTGATTTCTCCCGTAGCCTGTGGAGTATCGAGGGTAGCCCCCATTTTGGGAGTATGCTAATACTGGATAGACTACTGGGACTATTACGTGTTAAGGTGGAAAATGTAAAGCCTTAATGCTATTTAAAAGTATGTTTATTTTATATTAGACATTATTATAATATCGAATATTACTACATAGTAGATAGTTTAACGGATCCTTAGAGGATGGGCGGTCCCAAGCATCTTCTAAGTTACTTGTACCTTTATTACAGTTCACTTGAGTTGGTTTACATTATATAAGTATATATTGTCCTGACTCGAGTGTTTTGTGTTTTGCTTTATGCTCGGGTCAGCCTGAGTTATTCACAGATTTGGATTTCCACTCTCTTGGAGATTTGAATCGCTGGAGATTATCTGCTTGTCATGTCCTATCTATTTCAATTCCATTGTTCTACTCAGCTTGTACTTGGTTATTTTATTGAGACTTTTGTTGTACTCTATTTCTTCTGTTGTATCTTATGTAACTCTGACATATTTAGATAGTAGCTTCATGAACTACTATTTCTTTTACTTCCGCTGCATTATTTTACTCTGTGTCTGTGATCTGTGATTATATTTATTTACTGTATATTCTGAGATTTGCAAAATTTTAATTACAACGCGGTATTTTGAGCAATTCAACTCCGGCATGAGTGTCTACCTATACACTTATAATGGATGCGAATGGTTGAAAATATCGGGTCGTTACATGGTAGGTCCGAGTGAATAGTCCCACTTACTTGTTGAGCTTTCCTCAAGGTAAAGGTAGGATTAGGGTAATGAACCATGGGTTAAAAGTTGTATGTGATACAATTGATAAGGAGTTATCCATCGTATGTGGGTCTATGATTTGTTAAGCTTTCCTTAAGGTCAGAATCCCAAGACTACGTGTTCTAACACCTATTAGTGAAGTCGAAAGACTTCTATGTTTTTCTTAGGGTTTGGTGAAACATAAGAGACTAGTGGGAGCCTTATTAGAAAAATGAAATGATAACATTTTGCCTTTCTAATATCGTAAGAACATATGATATATAATGTTATAATAATCTACATTGATAAATTTGTGCATTTAATATGATTGATAAAATGTTTATCTATTAAGATATACAATTGAACTAAATTGATGATTGACAAATAGAAATATAACATATACTTACCAATAAATGCTTATTGCAAGTTAACATTTCTACACCTATAAAAGCACCTGACTTACAACTACTAAACACGTTCACGATTTGGTCACTTACATGTTTATTTGGTTGAGACCGTGTGTTTCATTCTCTGAGTTTCGAACTTAGAAGTAATACAAGACTATGGATATATGATCGAGATAAAATCACATATAAATGTTATATGATGAACGGTCACGGTTCATAGTATGATATTTCGATGAAATCGGTTCATCCAAAATAAGTAAATAAACTGTACTATGAGATCGAGCATTCAATTTGATTAATTACAATAAAGATCATATTATGTTAAATGTAACACTAGACTAAAACTATAAGAAAGATCAAAGAATTCGATCATTGAACTGTCAGTTTGATCAGGTTATGCAAAGTGCAACATATTTGATGTCCTTAAATGTTAAGGATAATCAACTGTGCTTTTGTAAAGAGTTTATGATGATGTTTTAGTAAGGGTATTCTTTTGAATGCTTCGGCCATTTAGAAAGAAAAACAAGCGTATAAGAGTAGATGTGACTTAAGGTATAGTTGGGATGAAGAGAGTGAACAGTCACTTCTTGTAACAGCCCTAGATTTTTGTATATATTTTATTTGACTTTATTATATTTTGAAAACTATTTTAAACTTGTTTTATTTCAAACATTTCATTTTTAAATATAAATTTTGATTATTATGTGAATTTTAATTTCAAACTGGTATAAATTGTATATGTTCCTATAAAAATGGATTTGTGGTCAAACTGGTCAAACTTTGACTTTTAAACTTCAAATTTAAATATTTAAATTTCTCAAATTTTATCTTTTATTATGAAAATATATTTATTAACTTGAACACTGCTTTTCGTTTCGTTGAAAACGGAGTTAAATTGTAAAAGTTATGTACATTTCAATTTTGAGTGCAATTTGATTTATTCAGCAATTTTGTTTATTTTAAATTATATAAATTATATTTTCTTTGACATATTTTATTTTAGTATGTGTTAATATGTTATTTTATGTATATTTTTGTCTTTTAATATTTTTAAAGTGATAATAAAATTTTTCCAAAATATGTTGCATTTATTTTCTATTTTTAAAGGCTAGTTTCCATTTTTCTGCTATTTTCTTCATTAAAATTATATTTAATTAAAATTTATTTATTTATTTTTGTGAATTCACTTTATATTGTGTTCTTATTTTTATTTATAAATATTTTTCAAGTACATAAAAATTCTCCAAAGTTCATTGCATTTATTTTCATATTTTCAAGACTAGTTTGCAAATTTTGCTGTTTTTATTAATTAAATTATATATAATTAATATTTATCTATTTATTTTTGTTTATTTACTAAATTTTCGTGTTTTATCCGAATTTATATGCATTTTTCAGTTATTGAAAATTGCAAAAAGAATTATGGAAATTTGAAAGGTTTGTGACCCTTTAGTTGCTTAAGTCTCTTGGTTTTCCCACCTTTTCATTTCTAAACTCTTGCATTCATTGATAGCCGACCCTATCTCATTCTTTCAGCTGCATTCTTATTCATTTTTCATGTATAGAAACACTTCTCACCTCAAAAATTTCGGTCTCCATCTGAACAAAGAAAATTTGGTAAACTTTCATATTCTTTTTCCATTTTTTTCTACTTGTTGTTTGATTTTTGCACTTTCCTTCTACCTTCCATGGTTCAGCCCTTGCTCCTCCAACACCATAGCCGCCTCCACCATCACCACATCAGGTCACCATCTCCTCCATCCCACTGACCAAGCCATGCCGTGGTCATCTATGACTAGATCCACCAAAGTTTATGCAAACACTCCACTTGTTCAACCTAGCCGAGTACCAATCTTGTTCCACCACTCAAACCATCACCTTGGACGCCACTTGCACCACCATCTCCAGCAAATTCCTGACCTGACACCACTGCCATGTCATCCTACAGACCCCACCAGACCTGGCCGTGACCACTTGCCTTTGGTCGTGGCTTGTTTTGCCTTGAAACCATTGTTTTGTTGCATTGTAGTGTAGTGTCATGCTCATACCTTTGCACATATCTCTCTACTCCTTTATATCCATGCGATGGCCAACCTATGAACCCAAAACCAGATCCAAATACACCCCTTAGCCATACATTTCAGACCTATAGCTGAACCATAGGTGGTTGAAAGAAGTGCAATAGCTTTGGATTTGTTTTATGCAGTCATTTCTAACAATGTTTTATTGAAATTTTGGGTAGAAAACTTATGTTGTTTGTATGGTTTTGTGTAAATGTTATCAGGGCCATTAGCTTTGGCTCTCCACTCTCAAGTCATTTCCGTGTTGCCGTGCCTTCATAGTGTCTGTATTGTATGCTTTGGTAGCTATCTCCAGCTCTGAACAGGTGAGTTATTCTCACCAGACAATATGTACATATATAACTAGTGAATTGACCCCTTTTGAATCTGTAAATTGCATTATCATGTTACACCTGCTATGTTATGATTTTATGATGTTCACCCATGCTTAAACACCTATTATATTATATGTTACTGTTATATTATGCTGTTCTATTATTTTTATCAGTTTATCACACTGCAAGTTCCCTTTAGATTAGAATCACTATGGGTTGAAATGATACATACCCGAACGGACTTTAGAATATGAGAAAATCGTTATGGGCTGAAATGATAGGCCTGAATGATTTTCAATTATTTTCATTTACTTGGGATTGCGGGTTTGAAATGATCAAACCCGGGTATCTTTGTAAATTACGGGTTAAAATGATAAATTACCCGTATCACTTTACCTAGGCTAGAAAATGAAATACCTACCCATTGTTAAAATATGTTTTTTAAAAAAATTTAAAATATTTTAGAAATGTAAATATTATAATATTTTGATTTAAACTAAATAAAAATGATTTTTGTAAAGCATTATTGATTTTCTGAAAATTTATAAGTGAAATAAATTAATGGTAAAATTAGAAAATTTGAAATGTAAGTTATTTTGGGAAATTTTAATTTGGTGATAATTGGAATTTAAATTAAATATGAAATGTGATAAATTCTTGATAATTTGGATTAAAGTGAATTTAAATGATTTTTATATTATATTAATGATTTTGAATAAAGTTAAAATGTGAAATGAATGAATATTTAAGTTGAAATTTTGAAATATAACTAAAATTGGAAATTTGTGAATTTGGCTTAAAAGTGAATTTTAAGTTAAGTAAATAAAAATGGAATTAAGTTATATTTGGAAATTTAAACTTAACTGTTAAGCTAAAAATTTAATTATAATGAATTTAAAATTGAATGTTGAAATTTAATAAGTGAATTATTATTAAATATAGATTTTTGAATGGAAATTTAACTTTATAAAATCATGAATTTAAGAAAAATTAAATGATGATTATAAAAGTGAATTTATATGATTTTATAAGTTAAAAATGATTTAAATAAAAATATAATTGTTTGTGAAATTATATTGAATATTTGTAGTTAATTAACTGCATTCCTGAAATGCTATTAATTCAAATGTAAATGATAATACAGCATTTGTAAATGCTGTAGTTGATAATAATGAACTAAAAAGCTAATTTGGATTAAAGGTTATTATAGCATTTCTGTAAGTGCTATAATTGTTGAATTTAACTAAGTTTTCTTTAAAACTAATGTAACCCTATTCTAGTATTTTTTTAAATGCTGTCTTTTGTTAAATTGAACTGTTTTGAATATAACTTTCCGTAGCATTTTCTAAGTGCTGCGAAAGGTGAATTTTCACTGTGATAAATTTAAGTGAATAAATGAATTTAGAAAAAGATTAAAATTTTGGAAATTTAATAATTTAATTATTAAATATAATAACTTCATTTTGATGATTTAAAATGAAGTAATTTGTTTCGAAATATAAACTATTTTGAAATATGATATTTTGATATTTTGAAATGGATTTTTGAAGGATATTGAATTTTGAAATGATATTTGATTTCCAAGTATAAAATACCATTTTGAAATTTTAACCACGGGATGTATTTAATTATAGTTTAACTGATCCTTAAAGGATGGGCGATCCCAAGCATCCTTTGAGTTATTGTGCATTTCTACTACAGTTCACTTGAGTTGGTTTACATTATATAAGTATATATTGTCCTGACTCGAGTGTTTTGTGTTTTACTTTACGCTCGGGTCAGCCTGAGTATTTACAGCTTAGCTTTGGATTTCTTTCTGGAGCTAGGAATCGCTGGAGATTCTGCTTGTCTAGTTATCTGTTCCTTTAGTTCAGTTGTTCTATTTCAGTTCTGGTATTCATAAACTTCTATTTATTTGAGATTTCTATTGTATATGTTTTCAAGCAGATATTATGTATTATGTTTTGAGAGTTTGTTATAGTAGCTTCATGAACTACTATGGTTTTTATATTCCGTCGCGAGTTATTCTGATATGTTTTGTGTATGTGATTCTGTGTATTTGATTTCATTTGCTCCAAATTTATTTACAATCTGTTATTTTGAATTATTCAAGCCAAACATGTGTGCATTATTGTCGATTTGAATGGTCCAAAATAGTGGGTCGTTACAGTTGGTATCAGAGCTTTGGTTTTAGGCAAACCTTAGCCTGCGGAGCAAAAACTCATTAGAGATACGGTAGAAATACCCTAGAATGAGTGAAATCAATCTCAGAATCATATCTTTGTGAGAGAACGTATTTTCGAAGCATAAAATGATTTTTAAATAATTTTTAAAGGATTTTCAAAGATTATATTGGTACAAAAAAATTTTCCTTATATTGAAATCAAGTTTTTCTAAACTTCATCCCTTCGGTATCCACCTTATTAGGATTCTTATCGATTAGGATTCCTTGAACTTTGGAACGTTCCCACTTGTTTTGAAATCCAGTCTTATCTTCCCTATTTGTATCCTTTTGATTTTGGAGCATTCCATAGCTCCACTTTGAATGACCTCTAGAAAGATCGATGATCCCGCCAATCTTTGAATGATTTGTAAAAGGGTGAAACTCCCTTATAATTGGCATTGATTCACCGGAGATTTCTATATCCTCGGTTTACGATGTTTTCTATCTTTTGCTATATTTAGATTCTATCTCTGGCGATCGAAGGTCGATTTGCCTTAGATTTTCGCACCGATTATATTCCTGAAGTCACGGTTGACCGGTTAAGGTCGCCCGCGATTCATATAGGCTTATCCATCTTCTATTTGGTAATTTTATTATCTTATCTTAGTGTGAGCCTATCTTTGAATCAGAATACTATTTGATTAGAGTCCTTCTAAATTTGAATCTCTGTTTTGCTTTGAAATCCATCCTTGAATCGTCCCTTGGAAAGTTTGTGGTTGATTGTCTTTTGAAAATTGTGTATTCATCGTAGTTTTTATTTTGATAAGGATGACCATATTTTTATATAAAGATGAAATGTTTTTGATAAGGATTATATACCTTTTAAAAAATGAGAATTTGAAGTTTTGAAAGGAGTTGAAATTGTGAAAATTTTATAAGAAATGGTTTCGTATAAAATGATTTATAACTGAAGGTTTTGAATCTGAATTTAAGTGATTGAACTCCGGCATTTTGGAACTGGTTTTAAGATTTTGAAATAATAAATAATATGATTTGAAATTATTTTTCCGAATAAGTAATGTTTCAATGATTTTAATAGGTTTTAATGATTTCGAAGGAATTTCAAAGAAGTTTTCAAAGTAAATGGAAGTCCAGAACTCACTTGTGTCGTTGGAAAATAATTTCGGTGATGAGTGCACGCATCATCGACATTGATTTTTGAGTTTCTGAGTGAGGGAGAGGCCACTTCGGTAGCTTTGCTATGCGATTGATTTGTGAAACCAATTTTGATTTCAAATTCCGAAGTGTGATGCGATATTCGAAAGATATATGTATATATATTTGTAAAATTTGAAATGAGCCAGTGTTCAGTCCTTGAGTTTTGGATTTGATTTGATATAACCCTATTTTTGGAATTAATTTACTGATTTAATTGTGATTTCCAACTCTTGGATTGAAATATGATTTCTTCGACTATTTTGAAGGTTCGAGCACTTCCAAATCAAGGTTAACTTTTCAAAAGTTAAGAATTTTGAAGTAAAGTATATAAGTTTGGTATGTATGTTTAAAGTATGTAGTAATATGATTTAAATAAGTTGAAACTGCTTTGTTAAGTAAATGAATAAGGCTATTTTGATTTTTTCTAATATGAAATTTAGATTTGAAATGTTTTGAAAAGAATTTGGTCTTCAAAATATTTTTGAATAAAATTTAGTTTAAATGTTTAACTTAGTAACATCTTTTTGAAACTATATATTTAAAAAGTTGGAATAGATACATAAGTTGTACGTATGATGTTTTATTGGCATAATTAAATTGATCCAAGTTTGAGTACACAAGTTCGAGGTGAATTACACCAATTCGTGTTAGGATTTTTCATTTGATCCTTGATGGCAAATATTTGATATGGATTTTGGGCTTGATTCTAGAATTCTCTATCATAGTATATGGCTATGCAAGGAGACTGATGGTTTCTAGTCGAGAAACCATATCGAAATCTGCATTAGGGAAGTCGAATGAACAATACTAGCTCGAAAGCGAACTTGTGTGATCGAGCGAGCGATCAAATGTGACTTTGCGAAATGATGACATATGTACATCTTATATTCTAATATCATTGATATACTTGACGCTGAAATTGGAAGTTGTTGGGTTGGATATCTTTGTAATTTAATTGGAATTTTTCCTTTATGAAAAACTACTATCAATTTAAAACCTTTTTTTACTATTTTTCTTTTATTTTCTTAAACAAACTATTTTATTCTATTTTATATACAAAACTATTTTACAAAACTATTTTATGTACAAAACTATTTCACAAACTAATTTGTATACAAACTATTCTAAACTCAAAACCTTTTAGTAAGCAAAGATGTTCAATCCCATATAATTCTTCGTACAGCGAAATTTATTTTTGAAAATTTTGATCCTTATATAAGATGGACTTTATGTAAATATAAGATGATTTTGGAAATGAATTGTTTGACTTAAACTATATTAATTTGGAAATTTGGATTTATTTTCTAAATTTATTATTTTGGAAACTTTGGAACTGAAGATATTTGATTTGGGAGCATAATTCGGTGAAACGTATATGATTTTGAAAATTATATTGATATTGAAACAAAATTGAAATTTGAGAACCTTATGTTACTAAATACTTGATTTGGGAGTTATCAAACTTATATAAAATTTGGTTTGTATAAGTATGATGTTGATTCGAAAACTATGGATTTGAAAAGGTACTCAATTTGAAATGTGAAATCTTATATAATTGAAGTCTATATAAGTGTGATTCGATATACTATTGATTTTGGAAAGTATTTGATTTGAAAATGAAATCTTATATATAATGGACTTTATATAAGTATGATATTTGAAAGTGATTTGAAAAGGTACTATATGATACATATTTTCGAAGTAAAGATATGGAAAGTGCCTTCTGCTTGATATCCGCTTTGTGGCCACATTGTGGATTCATTCTATCGATATTTCTCTGATTTTTGGTTTTCCGGATATGATACTCGAGTTTCCATCGAATTCCATGGCAATCTCCATGGTCTTACGAGCGTGACTTCATAGCGTAATCGCAAGGTTGGGGGGCGGCCTACGGGTATGGATGTTTCCTGGGAGATCCAAGCGTAACCATTATGTATCTGCGATCTATTGAGTCGCTTGGTAGCGTAATCAGCAGGGGCTGCGAGAGCCTAGGGTACGGATGTTTCCTGGGAGATCCAGGCATAACCATTGTGTATCTGTCGTACTACCAATCTTCATGGCGTAATCGCAAGGTTGGGGGCGGCCTAAGGATACGGATGTTTCCTGGGGGATCCAGGCGAAACCATTGTGTATCCGCGATCCATGATCGACATGTTTTTTTTTTGGATTGTACTTTCCATATCTGTTTTTAAAAGTTTCCAGTATTTTCACTGGGTGTTGAAACAAGTCTAGTAAGTACGTGCAGAATTCTAGCTTTGCGCATGATCAACGCACTGCCAGAGTCTGCAGGAACGAGGATAAACTTGTTAAGACATCGAGTTATAAAATTATTTTGATAAAATATTATATAAATGATACTTTGATCAGTTATTTCCTTTTTAAAGGATTTTAAAGTGTTTTAAATATTTTACCTCTTTAACCAACAATTTTAAATAAGGGTTCATTCTTCTCTTTCAACCTGCTTTCCCTCCTAGCTACTTTTCTTCCCTACCTTCTTTAGGGATGTCTTCCAACCTATTGTTCTTTCTAGTTGTTTCTCCGCTCCCTTCCTTTTCGAGGACGAAAAGATTTGAGTGGGGGAGAGTGTAACAGCCCTAGATTTTTGTATATATTTTATTTGACTTTATTATATTTTGAAAACTATTTTAAACTTGTTTTATTTCAAACATTTCATTTTTAAATATAAATGTTGATTATTATGTGAATTTTAATTTCAAACTGGTATAAATTGTTTATGTTCCTATAAAAATGGATTTGTGGTCAAACTAGTCAAACTTTGGCTTTTAAACTTCAAATTTAAATATTTAAATTTCTCAAATTTTATCTTTTATTATGAAAATATATTTAGTAACTTGAACACTGCTTTTCGTTTCGTTGAAAACGGAGTTAAATTGTAAAAGTTATGTACATTTCAATTTTGAGTGCAATTTGATTTATTCAGCAATTTTGTTTATTTTAAATTATATAAATTATATTTTCTTTGTCATATTTTATTTTAATATGTGTTAATATGTTATTTTATGTATATTTTTGTCTTTTAATATTTTTAAAGTGATAATATAATTTTTCCAAAATATGTTGCATTTATTTTCTATTTTTAAAGGCTAGTTTCCATTTTTCTGCTATTTTCTTCATTAAAATTATATTTGATTAAAATTTATTTATTTATTTTTGTGAATTCACTTTATATTGTGTTCTTATTTTTATTTATAAATATTTTTCAAGTAAATAAAAATTCTCCAAAGTTCATTGCATTTATTTTCATATTTTCAAAACTAGTTTGCAAATTTTGCTGTTTTTATTAATTAAATTATATATAATTAATATTTATCTATTTATTTTTGTTTATTTACTAAATTTTCGTGTTTTTATCCGAATTTATATGCATTTTTCAGTTATTTAAAATTGCAAAAGAATTATGGAAATTTGAAAGGTTTGTGACCCTTTAGTAGCTTAAGTCTCTTGGTTTTCCCACCTTTTCATTTCTAAACTCTTGCATTCATTGATAACCGACCCTATCTCATTCTTTCAGCTGCATTCTTATTCATTTTTCACGTATAGAAACACTTCTCACCTCAAAAATTTCAGTCTCCATCTGAACAAAGAAAATTTGGTAAACTGTCATACTCTTTTTCCATTTTTTTCTACTTGTTGTTTGATTTTTGCACTTGCCTTCTACCTTCCATGGTTCAGCCCTTGCTCCTCCACCACCATAGCCGCCTCCACCATCACCACATCAGGTCACCATCTCCTCCAGCCCACTGACCAAGCCATGCCGTGGTCATCTATGACGAGATCCACCAAAGTTTATGCAAACACTCCACTTGTTCAACCTAGCCGAGTACCAATCTTGTTCCACCACTCAAACCATCACCTTGGCCGCCACTTGCACCACCATCTCTAGCAAATTACTGACCCCACCAGACCTGGCCGTGACCACTTGCCTTTGGTCGTGGCTTGTTTTTCCTTGAAACAATTGTTTTGTTGCATTGTAGTGTAGTGTCATGCTCATACCTTTGCACATATCTCTCTACTCCTTTATATCCATGCGATGGCCAACCTTTGAACCCAAAACCAGATCCAAATACACCCCTTAGCCATACATTTCAGACCTGTAGCTGAACCATAGGTGGTTGAAAGAAGTGCAATAGCTTTGGATTTGTTTTATGCAGTCATTTCTAACAATGTTTTATTGAAATTTTGGGTTGAAAACTTATGCTGTTTGTATGGTTTTGTGTAAATGTTATCAAGGCCATTAGCTTTGGCTCTCCACTCTCAAGTCATTTCCGTGTTGTCGTGCCTTCATAGTGTCTGTATTGTATGCTTTGGTAGCTATCTCCAGCTCTGAACAGGTGAGTTATTCTCACCAGACAATATGTACATATATAACTAGTGAATTGACCCCTTTTGAATCTGTAAATTGCATTATCATGTTACACCTGCTATGTTATGATTTTATGATGTTCACCCATGCTTAAACACCTATTATATTATATGTTACTGTTATATTATGCTGTTCTATTATTTTTATCAGTTTATCACACTGCAAGTTCCCTTTAGATTAGAATCACTATGGGTTGAAATGATACATACCCGAACGGACTTTAGAATAGGAGAAAATCGTTATGGGCTGAAATGATAGGCCTGAATGATTTTCAATTATTTTCATTTACTTGGGATTGCGGTTTTGAAATGATCAAACCCGGGTATCTTTGTAAATTACGGGTTAAAATGATAAATTACCCGTATCACTTTACCTAGGCTAGAAAATGAAATACATACCCGTTGTTAAAATATGTTTTTATAAATTTTTTTAAAATATTTTAGAAATGTAAATATTATAATATTTTGATTTAAACTAAATAAAAATGATTTTTGTAAAGCATTATTGATTTTCTATAAATTTATAAGTGAAATAAATTAATGGTAAAATTAGAAAATTTGAAATGTAAGTTATTTTGGGAAATTTTAATTTGGTGATAATTGGAATTTAAATTAAATATGAAATGTGATAAATTCATGATAATTTGGATTAAAGTGAATTTAAATGATTTTTATATTATATTAATGATTTTGAATAAAGTTAAAATGTGAAATGAATGAATATTTAAGTTTAAATTTTGAAATATAACTAAAATTGGAAATTTGTGAATTTGGCTTAAAAGTGAATTTTAAGTTAAGTAAATAAAAATGGAATTAAGTTATATTTGGAAATTTAAACTTAACTGTTAAGCTAAAATTTTAATTATAATGAATTTAAAATTGAATGTTGGAATTTAATAAGTGAATTATTATTAAATATAGATTTTTGAATGGAAATTTAACTTTATAAAATCATGAATTTAAGAAAAATTAAATGATGATTATAAAAGTGAATTTATATGATTTTATAAGTTAAAAATGATTTAAATAAAAATATAATTGTTTGTGAAATTATATTGAATATTTGTAGTTAATTAACTGCATTCCTGAAATGCTATTAATTCAAATGTAAATGATAATACAACATTTGTAAATGCTGTAGTTGATAATAATGAACTAAAAAGCTAATTTGGATTAAAGGTTATTATAGCATTTCTGTAAGTGCTATAATTGTTGAATTTAACTAAGTTTTCTTTAAAACTAATGTAACCCTATTCCAGCATTTTTTTAAATGCTGTCTTTTGTTAAATTGAACTGTTTTGAATATAACTTTCTGTAGCATTTTCTAAGTGCTGCGAAAGGTGAATTTTCACTGTTTTGATAAATTTAAGTGAATAAATGAATTTAGAAAAAGATTAAAATTTTGTAAATTTAATAATTTAATTATTAAATATAATAACTTTATTTTGATGATTTAAAATGAAGTAATTTGTTTCGAAATATAAACTATTTTGAAATATGATTTTTTGATATTTTGAAATGGATTTTTGAAGGATATTGAATTTTGAAATGATATTTGATTTCGAAGTATAAAATACCATTTTGAAATTTTAACCACGGGATGTATTTAATTATAGTTTAACTGATCCTTAAAGGATGGGCGATCCCAAGCATCCTTTGAGTTATTGTGCATTTCTACTACAGTTCACTTGAGTTGGTTTACATTATATAAGTATATATTGTCCTGACTCGAGTGTTTTGTGTTTTACTTTACGCTCGGGTCAGCCTAAGTATTTACAGCTTAGCTTTGGATTTCTTTCTGGAGCTAGGAATCGCTGGAGATTCTGCTTGTCTAGTTATCTGTTCCTTTTAGTTCAGTTGTTCTATTTCAGTTCTGGTATTCATAAACTTCTATTTATTTGAGATTTCTATTGTATATGTTTTCAAGTAGATATTATGTATTATGTTTTGAGAGTTTGTTATAGTAGCTTCATGAACTACTATGGTTTTTATATTCCGCTACGAGTTATTCTGATATGTTCTGTGTCTGTGATTTTGTGTATTTGATTTCATTTGCTCCAAATTTATTTACAATCTGTTATTTTGAATTATTCAAGCCAGACATGTGTGGATTATTGTCGATTTGAATGGTCCAAAATAGTGGGTCGTTACACTTCTACTTCATAAAGAAACATTGAAAATGAGAATTGTAATAATAATAATTGATACCTAACATTGGAATGAGAAATATGATTCATATTCTAAAATATATTTTCATATAGAAAATTGTTTTTTATGAGAGTTATTTCTTTAAGTTCAAGATATTTGATCAAAGAACTCTCCGCTAATAGCAATATATGAAATAAATAATCTATATTAAGTGAATGATGGACCTCTGAATTTAGTACGCTATTATAGTAATGGAGGAAACAGTAGGAGCGTGTCATATAGCACTTAGTGATTGCATCAAATTACGAAAATTATTTTCGTAAAACATACGAAACATTATTTATGAAATAATGATAATATTTCAATGTCGACTGAAAAATAGACATAGTTCTATTTCAATATGAATATTCATTATGAAATAAAGCTATAATATGGTATTTTTTCACCACAAAAGTGATGTATCGAAAAATTCCGAAGTATTTAAAATTATTTACAATTATTTTGAAATTATAGACTAAGCCGTAGTTTTGAGAAATAATTTTTATTATATGATTATGAAACATACGATGCTAGTTAATTATATCTTAAACGATTAAGAGCTATGCACCCATTTAGTGAGAGCGTCATAAGAGTTGATGAACTCTTTGGATTGATACATTTAGATGTATGCAATCTTAAGTCTATTAGTACAAAATAGTTCAATAAACTTCATCATATTCACTGTTGAGTTATCACATACATGGACATTTGTATTTGATACGCATGTATAAGTATATGATAGCTTATAGAATATAAATGGAAGTAAATAAATTAACATGCAATAGAAGTAATTCGATTCGATTGGACGGGTGAGTATATTGGATAGAGCTCCGTATGTACCTAATATGACTAAAGATTCAGTCTCAAAGGTCACTCATTCCAAATACATAATGGTGTATTAATTAGGAGAACCTTGTTGGACAAAACACGATTAGTAGTGAGTGAAGTTGAGTTAAAATTCCTTCTATAAGATGTGTACTTAAGAGTAGTACACAACGTTAAAATTAATGTCATCCAAAGAATAGTTTACAAAACCATATAAGATAAGGGTTTATAAGAAACTCCTACAAATCCTAAACCAAGAAGTTGGCAGATTGTGTAAGTCGAAAGACCGCACGTAATAATTGTATGCAAGGGATCTTGAATGAATCGTCCTAAGAGAATTTTGGGAACGATGATATTGATAGTATGATGTGGTATGATGTGCAAATCCGCAATATGTTCTAAGTACATTGTCAAAATATGATTTTGATAGTTGTATCCTAAGGAATATGATCCATTTGCCATAAACGTGTATTTATGGAAAAGATAAATGTAGTTGAAATATAGTGTGCCATATTGATAAGAGTATTAACGTGAATTTCAATTGTTGAAAATTAAAGTAACAAATTTACCATTCGATGTGCTCAAGTTGGTTCAGATTTCTCTAACAAAATTATCTCATGGTATGACTTTATATTTTTTGTATGTATTTGTTGAAATAGAAAATTCAAAATAATGATTTAGAAATTGTTTATACCTAATGACCAAAGCTTTTCGAAGTCAGTTGAAGCGATATTGAGTTTGTGAGTTTTTTGGATATGATCCAAGAATAGATATGAAAGTATCATTCGATGAGCATCAAAATTGAACGGATGTTTTGATATCAAATAGTTTGATTGTCAATAAAATTACAGAGGAAGTGTGTGCTCATAAGAAAGAAAGTTAAAAAGTACATTGATATTTATGAACCATAAGTAAATAACACACTGTTGATTGTTAACGATGTACCTATGTTGAAACTGTTTTAATAGTTTTAATACTCTAAATTGGATTTGTAAATGATGTCTTTAATAATAAAGTATAACAGATACTGGGAATGTCCCAAGTGATATGAAAGGTGTGACGCCCCACCTCTATACTCACATTAGCAAAGAGTATTATTAGATAATACCGTCTGCTAATACGGAGAATAAGGATGGATAGGAGCGACTATCTATAGCCTTGCTTTAACTAACTATTGAATACATCGACAATTGCCCTACCTAGCAGGTCGACATATCCAATGAATACTTAAAACAAGACCATAGGTGGCTAGAGGATCTATCGGAACAGAGTATAACAACTCAAATGCAATATACATCACAGAACAATAGATCATCATATACACATATACCGATACATGACAGAGTATGCAAATAATACATGTCAAGTGGTATAGCAAACCACAATATACAGACAATCCAAAAGAATACATATCAGAGTTACAACAAAATGGGACCACGCAAAAAGCTATGACAAAAAGAAGCTAGCGGAGTAGTCCATGCAGAAGCAAAATAGGCTAAGTCCAAAAGTACCTAACCTGAAACATCTCGGTCTGACCCGAGTATAAATACACGGGTCAGTCTAGCTAAACAAATCAGTTAGATAAGCTGAACAACAATAAACCTGCAAGGTTACAAAGTAAAACAAATATCTCTAAAAGAGATAACACAATCATCTAATCAAAAGATGAACATAGCAAAACAAGCCTCATATCATCGGCATCTCAAATAAACAAAGGATAAGAATATCCCAAAGCAAGCCAAAAGGCAAATAACAAATACCCATAAGGTATACAAGTTCCACAAGGTAACCGCTATACATCATGCGGCTCAAAAAGACCAACACCGAAGGGCGATACCAACGGAATATAATATCAATGAAACATAAGATTGCTCGAGCTCAGTACTGTATAAACAAGGATCCATAAGCCCGAAGGCTCCAAACCCAATATCACTCGTGCGACTCAAAAAGACCTACACCAAAACGATACTATAGGGCAACAAACCCGAAGGCACAAACCCGAAGGCAACAAACCGTAGTGGTGAAGGTCCGGAGGCCCAGTACTGGACACCACTAACTGGCAAAATGTGTCATAACTCTCGAAAAGGAATCCGAAAAGTGTTAACGTGAGTCCCATAACCACTCGTTCGCACTAAACGGTTTACTATCCGTCAGTCAATTTCACACTCAAAGCAGTACAAAGTTCACCTCATTTCATTGGTAAACCAGACCAAAGGTCAAAACGTTCAAACGAATAGATTAGGAATTAACTGAAAAGATGAATGCATGTGTTCATAGCACGCGTTTTATCTAATCATTTAATTCTCCTCCCTCTTCGCTCGGAGTGCAAAACTGTGTGTGTGTTTTAAATAGAAATTAGAAATTGGGGAAACGAGGCTTTTAATACAATTTAAAAAGATCATTTTATAAAAACCCGTGTACGAAATCTAAAAAGAATCATCGAAGTCAAAGAATGCAATAACAACTAATTGGATCAACACGAATCGATTAAACAATGGAAATTCAACTCAAAACAGCCCAAAATAGGCTAAATTAACAGTTCCAGACGTCTAGGGGTTGATCCAGACGTATGGCCCTAGGTTCTGGCCCAAAATAGGCAAAACTGCACATTTCAGACGTCTGAAATTTCCAACCAGACGTCTGAACCCCTAACCAGACGTCTGGATGGATTTCCAGACGTCTGAATTTTGTCTCTGCCTTTTTGCGTTTTCCAGGGACCAATTCCAGACATCTGGATTTTCCAATCAGGCGTCTGAATTTGAATCCAGACATCTGAAATTCAATCCAGACGTCTGAAATTTCCTGGTAGGCAAAAATCAGCCTTGCCCAAAAATGGGCGAAAATCCAAACGGAAGCGATCGGACGAGCGACGAAGACTATGGATTTATGCCAAGCGACAACCCAGCCTTATAGACTCTCCGAAATACCACCTAAAGCATGTTCAAACAACAAAGCTAGGATTTTTAAAGATTGACTTCAAAACACCAAAATCGGCATATTCATAAAACCAATTCATATCAAAAGCAAAAGAACATCATTAAGTGTTAGGAATTCATACCTAACATCAATGATATCAAGAGAAGTAGATGTGAGTTCAAAACTCACCTTTAACCCAAAAACAAAGAAGAAGGAGCTCAATTACAAGGAGAAGACCAACCAATCTCTACTTCAACTCAACAAGCTTCAATCTAAGATCAAAACAAGTATTTCCTAAGTTAGGTTTAGGAAACTTTCTGAAATTGAAGAGGAGAAGAGATGGAGAAGATGAAGATGGAGCTTACCTTAGCTTCTACTTCAATTTGGAGCAAGAATTTGGAGTTTGCAATTGGATTTAGGGTTTGGCAATTCTAATTTCCCATTCCTCTCCCCATTTTCAGTTTTGATAGAGAAAAAGAAATGAATGAGCTAATGAATGAAGAGAGGGCTGAGCTAGGGTATAAAGATAGAACATTGGGTTGAACCCAAACCCAAAACCCAATAGAAAAAGTAGCCAAATTCGACTTACTCCAAACATATCGAAGCTTATACTCAAAAAGATCGCAAATGACATTTTGAACTCAATGGAAGTGGTCTTGAGTCCCAATTCGACTGTTTGCAGAAAGTGGCTTTTCGGACCTAAATCCGACCAACGACGCTATATTTAAATATAAAATCGTTAAATATGCGGGTTGTTACAGATCTCCCCTCCTTACAAAATTGCGTCCTCGCGATTCCTAGAGACGATATTTGTAACAACTACATACATACAACACTTAAAAAAAAGAAGTAAGCTTGAGATGAAAAGGCATACTCACCGTTTTCAAGCTAAGAAAGAAAATCTGGATAAGATCGCTCAATAAATTCTCTAGTTTCCCAAGTACAGTCATTGGGATTAGCGGACCATTGAACTTTAACGAGCGGCACATCCTTGTTTCGAAGGTGTCGCACCTCCGTGTCAAGTATGCGAATAGGCTGCTGTACAATAGATAAGTCCGGTGAGACCTCAAGCTCTTGCAAATCAGGAGAAGTAATGACAGAATCCGACTCCCGAAGACACTTCCGAAGTTGCGAGACATGAAACATGTCATGAATGCCAAATAAATGAGCAGGAAGTGAAACTCTATAAGCCACTGGACCAATACGTTTAGTAATAGAAAATGGTCCTACATAACGAGGAGCCAATTTCCCAGTCGTACTGAAACGCATAACCCCCTTCAAAGGAGAAACACAAATAAAAACAAGATCACCGATCGATAACTCGAGAGGCTTCCTACGGTTGTCCGCGTAGGATTTCTTGCGACTTTGTGCCTCTTTCATTCTCAACCGGATAAGATCAATCTTCTCGGAAGAATCACGAACAAAATCTGGGCCAAGAACAAGCTTCTCCCCAGATTCCAACCAACAAGAAGGTGATCGACATGGCCTTCCGTATAAGGCTTCGAAAGGAGCCATACCGATACTAGATTGAAAACTATTGTTGTAGGAGAACTCTACAAGAGGTAGGTGATCCTCCCAACTACCACCAAAATCAAAAGTACAAATTCAGAGGAGATCTTCCAAGATACGATTCACCCGTTCAGTCTGTCCATCGGACTGCGGATGATAAGCTGTGCTAAAATTAAGCTTAGTTCCCAAAGCTTGCTGAAGACTCCGCCAAAAATGACTCGTGAATAAGGGATCACGGTCACTTACAATAGAACTAGGAACACCGTGAAGTCTCACGATTTCCTTGATAAATAACTTAGCCAAAAGAGAAGCGGTCCTAGTGGACTTAATCGGAATAAAGTGAGCGGACTTGGTCAATCGATCAACTATGACCCAAACAGAAGTATGGCCCGAGCTCGATCGAGGTAGACCATCAATGAAATCCATCGAAATCTGATCCCATTTCCACAATGGAATCTCTAACGGCTGAAGAAGACCAGAAGGGCGCTGATGTTCGGCCTTAATACGTTGACAAGTTATGCAATTACTCACATAACTCACTACATCGCGCTTCATGCCTTCCCAATAATAAAGGCGACTCATATCGGCATACATCTTGCTACTTCCGGGATGAATAGTATACTTAGAACAGTGACAATCATCAAGAATGTCATGCCTAAGTGCAAAATCAGAAGGCACAAAAAGATGGTTCTTCTTGCGAAGACACCAATGAGAATCAATAATGTAATCCAATGACGTCTCATCACTGGATCCAGTCTCAACAAGATGAATAAGATGCACAAGATCAGGATCATGCTGCTGAGTTTTGGCAATACGATCCAATAGAGACGGTCGAGCTTCCAAACTGAATAATGCTATTGAAGAATTAGAGGATGAAGCTCGATCACGAATATCACAAAAAGATAGAGTCTCAAGAATATCCCATTCGGCAAGCATCATAGAAACAACAGCCGAATGTCTGCGGCTAAGCGCATCAGCAACACGATTACCTTTACCAGGGGTATACTGGATATCAAAGTCATAGGAGGCAAGAAATTCGAGCCAACGATGTTGCCTCATATTGAGTTCCTTTTGAGTAAACAAATACTTCAAGGATTTAAGATCGGTATAAAGAATGAAGCGCTCGCCTAATAAATAGTGTCGCCAAATCTTCACAGCGAAGACAATGGCAGCAAGCTCAAGATCATGAGTGGCATAACGAACTTCATTCGGACGCAGTTGCCTAGAAGCATAAGCAACTACCCGATCTTTCTGCATGAGAATAGCACCGAGACCACTACCACAAGCATCGGTGTAGACCACTAGATCATGATTCCCTTCGGGAACCACAAGAATAGGAGCATTAGTGAGAAGTTCCTTTAATGTCTGAAAGGAAGCTTCACACTTATCGGACCAAATATAGCGAATGCCTTTCCGAGTAAGGCTGGTGAGAGGAAGTACAACACGAGAAAAATCCTTAATGAACCGACGGTAATAACCCGCCAATCCAAGGAAACTACGGATCTCATGAACATTCTCAGGCCTCTTCCAATTCTGGATAGTTTCGATCTCTGAGGGATCGATAGAGATGCCGTCGGAAGATACAACATGGCCTAAGAACTTAACCTTATCCTCCCAAAAATGGCACTTGGAGAATTTGGCTTTTAGCTGATGGTGACGAAGAGTACTCAAGACAATTCTCAAGTGATTAGCGTGCTCGGCTTTAGATTTAGAATAAACAAGAATGTCGTCAATGAACACAAGAACGAACTTATCGAGATATTCCCGGAATACCCGATTCATAAGGTCAACAAAGAAAGCTGGAGCGTTCGTCAAACCAAACGGTATAACGAGCCACTCGAAAGAACCATATCGAGTGCGTAAAGCTGTAAGAGGTATGCTATCTTCCGCGACTCGAAGCTGATGAAAACCTGTGGCAAGGTCGAGTTGAGAGAAGACCTTCGCACCACTCAATAGATCGAACATATCATCGATTCTAGGCAATGGATACCTATTCTTGATGGTCAACTCGTTAAGCTTGCGATAGTCAATGAAAAGCCTAAGAGTTCCATCGGACTTCTTCACGAAGACGACCGCAGTACCCCACGGTGAAAAACTGGATTGAATCAACTGCTTGGACTCAAGCTCTAAAAGCTGCTTCTTGAGTTCCTCATTTTCCTTTGTAGACATCCTCGTGGGAGGACGACTAACTGGCTGCGCGCCTGGAATGAGATCAATGCGGAACTTAATTGCCCGCTTGGGTGGCAAACCCGAAACAGGTTCAAAAACATCAGAAAAGTCACAAGCAATAGGAATACGAGATATATTATCATCATCCCGCGAGTCAAGAGAATATAAAGCCATTTCGGAATTATCCACATCCCGAAGAACAAGAGATAGCTGAGTTGGAGAATCCGGATGTCGAAGATATATAATTCTCTCCGAACAAATAATCCTGGCATCATATCTCACTAGCCAGTCCATACCCAAAATCATATCAAATCCCAGACAAGAGATAACGTGCAGATTCGCACGAAAAGAAAAGCCACATAAAACAATCTCAACATTATCACAAAGCAAGCAAAGGGTCGCGGATCCCCCAATAGGATTCGCAATCCTCAATGAAGTAACCATACAAGAAACATCCAAAGATAAATCATCGACGAGCTTCTTCGATACGAAAGAATGTGAAGCACCCGTATCGAAAAGAACTCGTATACTATGATCATGAAATAAAATAGAACCTTCCAAAATAGATGGAGATATACCATTGGGCTGAGAGGGACCTTTAGAAGCCTTGGCAGCATTAAGCTTGCCTGACTTAGCACCACCAGGATCAGTAGGACAGGTGGAAACATGATGGCCTTCTTTCTTGCAGTAGCGACAGAAGAGAGGCTCAGGACAAGCTCGAATAATATGATCCGGAGAACCACAATTGAAACACTTCCGAAGGGAAGGTGTTCCAGCAGACTGAGGCTGAGAATTAGCACCACCAGTCTTCTTCTTCTTAGAAGGAAAAGACTTCTTCTGAAATAGAAATTGCTTCTTGTTGGGGTTCTTGGAAACCTCAACATCCTCACTACTATCACACTCTTTCTCGATAGTTTCGAGATGAAGTGCCGAATCAACCAACTCCTCAAAAGAAAGCATAAGCTGGAGCAACAAAGACTTCTTAAGATACTTCTTAAGACCAGAGACAAACTTCAAATTCTTCTTATAAGAAGTGCTAATGAATTCAAGACCATACTTAGATAAAGCCTCGAAGGATGCAACATACTCAGAAACAGAAGACTTTCCTTGCTTCAACTCAAGGAAGCGACGGGTCAATAAAACTTTTTCAGATTCAGGAACGAACTTAAGTTCGAATCGCTCCCGAAACTGAGTCCAAGAAAGAGTAGACTCATCAATTTCGGCTATAAGAAGCTCATACCAATCAAGGGCGCGCTCTTGTAATAAGCTAGAAGTTACAAGAACTCTATCATGGTCAGAAAGATCCATGCGAGATAAGATACGCTCGCACGTGCGAAACCATGCTTGGACTTCAAGAACGGACTCGGAGCCCTTAAACGGCTTTCCTCCAAGATGAGCGAAATCACTGCACTGACGTGCAAAGGCAGACTTGCGAGGTGGAGACACTCGAGCAGGAACTGGAGGCTGAGTGCTCCTAAATAACTCCAAAAAATGATCAGCAGACATATAAACGACATCCGGATGTGAGCCATTGGATTGCCCCGCATCCGAACGTCGTCCCCTGCCTCTTCCGGCCATACGCTGAAAGTTAAAATAAGAACAAGATTATTCACAAGGTAGATATTACAATACGGAATACTACGTAATAGAATGCATTCCTAGATGTATTCCCAAATTTTATCTACCACTAAAGGCACAAAAGAAATATAGAGGCACGATGGTTCAAAGATTTGTATCACTTATTACACTTTGATGTATCGTAATATGTGCTTATATTCTGTGTTTACCATATTCTGTTCTGAACGCAACTCTGATACCAAGCTGTGACGCCCTACCTCTATACCCACATTAGCAAAGAGTATTATTAGATAATACCGTCTGCTAATACGGAGAATAAGGATGGATAGGAGCGACCATCTATAGCCTTGCTTTAACTAACTATTGAATACATCGACAATTGCCCTACCTAGTGTTATCGTGTATTTATGAAACACTAGAGAATTTTTTACAGAAACAACAAACTTCTTATGAAGGAGTGTTCAAACTCAAACTTTCATAAGTGATATTAAGTATAATACATCAGCAATAAATTTAAGTTAAGAATATTTAAGTTGGAAATGTTTCAAATGAAAGACTGTGGCTGATTCAATAAAAAAGGCTAAGTACATAGTCTTGAATAGCATTGCAATAATAAAAAGTATATAAATATAAATGCAAACATTTATAACCGAGCTAAGGGTGATTTCAAATATTGAGAATCTCATAACATTGTTCTATGATAAAAATGTCACGATATAGTTCATAACAGAACTTAGAGCTCACTTGAAGTTAAGAGACATACTCCAAATTGTTCCACATGATAAAGGTAGTTTATCAGCGTCGTAGAGAGTTGATTGACAGAGTAGATAATTGAAACATAATAGCGTACTCATTCACTAAGGGACTGACCCAATTGGTTTTGAGAAAACTGATTGGAGTAGTTGGAATAAGGTTCCATAATTGACCCCAAATGTAAGTGGGAGATTGATAGAGTTAGGGGTATACCTTAGGGGTAATTATGTAATTTTTTAAATATATCTAACTTGATAACCAATCTTGTTTGAAATAAAAGGTGTTTTCTTTCTATTATATACTTGATATAATGTGTTATATTAATTAGTTAATTTAATTATAAATATATTTAATAGAAAATCTATAAATGGAATGTTTTGTGATAGTAGTTACAAAGTGTTGTAATCGTGAGTAATTTATCACAACGAAAACAAATATACCATTTTAAATATTCCTAGTTAAGATTTATCAAGACTAAATATCAGTACATCCGTTAAGACTAGAGTATATAATGCTCTTCAAATGTTGAGCAGTGTATTACTCACGGCTACTAGGGCCATCAAGGGATTACGTACCGATCGTTATTGGATAACTATGGAATGACTCACTTGGTAGTTTCTACAAATTATATAACCAAGGACAAATAGAAAATATCGATGTCATAATTTTACACAGTTTTCTTGACTTAAGAATACTTTTGATCTTCAATATGAAAGCTCTGCCTTGATTATAGTCAAATCATGGCACGACATCCATCGAGTGACTATAGTTAGATCGAGTGGAAGTATTGAAAGTGAAACACTATTCAAGAGAGGATTCGTCTCCTCAGTTACATGGGGTTAGTATCACGGTCAACTCAAGTCAACTCAAAGTCAAAGTCTCTGGTCAGAGTAGTTTGGTTAATAATAATTGTTATTATTGAGCCAAGGACTTTGTATTTGGACTATAAAGTTGAATATGAACGATATTGGAATTTTGACCGTTACCAAATTCTATAAGTTCAAAGTGTTACAGTTTTGATGAAGAGAATTGGTGTAAATAATATGCACAATCAGGTAACACTTAATAAAGTAAAATTGGATTTTAGAGAAACCAAGTAAGCGATAAATTTGGTCAAAATATCACATTACCTGCTAAATGACATGTGAACGTTAATATTTGAATAGTTTGATATTAATCGCTGACAAAATTTACACTTAACGAGTCATACAACCGAAACGTTAACTGGTCCTTTGACCAAACAATTTAATTAATTTATAATTATTGTAAATTAATTAATTAAATTTATGAAATATTAATTATGAAATTTGATTTTGATTTGATGAATAAATATTATCAAATATATTTCGAATGGTCATAAATATATTAATCGATATACGATATCGATAAGCGTTAAATTGGATTTAATTCTATAATATTTAATTTGGGCTCTAAATGGGTTTAAAACCCATTAGGGGGGATGGTTTGTTCGGTTATTATAGGGCTTATAGGTGGCTGAAAAAGATGGGCGAGAAAGGTCTTGATTTGGATGGCTTGGATGGAAGGAGAATGGGTAATGATTAGATCCTAACTTTTCTCCCTCTCTTCCTTTATATACTACCCTCATTTTTTGCTAGACTTTTGAGGCCTCCAAAAACTCTCCTAGATCTGGTCGTAATTAGTCTTCCCTGGCCTTCATTAATTCAAGTTCAAATTAGATCAAGTCAAGTGCTATTTGATAGCTGGTGGTCATCGGTTCAGGGACTGGCACTCTACTAGATCAAAAATCAGCTCAATGAGCAATTATCACTGTTTCAAGGTGTATTCATGGGCATTTGATATAAGGTATATTTCTAATCTATTTATGAATATCAATATGTGTATGTGTATTTATATATGCATATAATAATTATATCATATTATATATATTGTTAGTAAGGCGTGACGATTCAAATATACAAATATTTTGCCACAATTAGATTGATTATATGTTTATAATTATGTATTAATTTTTTTGTCATTTATATACCTTTAAGAGGCACGACTCAATTAAAGAAAATGAATTTTTAGTATTTTTCAAATTAATATACAATGTTTAATAATACATATAAGCTTTATAAATTTAATATTATATTTTACTAGATACAAAAAGTGATTTTATAATTTTATATAATTAGTATTATATATATAATTTTCGGCGGAGATAAAAATAATATATCTATATATATTATTTTAAAATATTATTTTAAATTAATTAGTATGTAAATTAATTATTTAAATAGATATATAATATGTAAAATACATTTATATCTTATAAAATTAAATTAGTATTAGATAAACTTTCAGCAAAATAAAAAAATGTTTTTTTGTTTATTTTAAATATTTAAAAATAGCCAAATATTAAAATAATTTTTAAAATTATAAAATTATATTTTAAGTATTTAAACAAATATCACTTAAATTTTTTACAGAAATTTTAAAATCCAAAATATGTTTCATAATTAATGTTATATTAAATTTTAAAACAATATCCTTGAGGGTATCTCTTTAAAATTTATTTTGAAATTAAACAAAAAATTTGTCGTGCATAACATATGATATGTATATATATTCTAATAATTATATTATTATATATTTTGAAAGTTTTAATATATACATATATGTCTATTATCATTTATATGCATATATGTATGTATGTGTATATATATATATATATTTAATACATACATACATACATATATATTTAATACATAATATATGTATTAAAAAAATTATACATACATGTATTGCTCCCGACTTTACAAAAATTAATTTTAATATAATTTGTAAATATTTAAAAATATACACATATATACCTATAAATTACAATGTTAAAATTTTATGTATATGTGTGTGTATATATAATTATTTAAATAAAACATAGTTTATATATGTTTATATATATATATAATTATAACATTTTCAATGTATAATTAAAGCATATAAACATATATTTGGACAGTATATTTGTGTACTAGATGAACTAACATGTCCGTTGTAGTGTAAATCTCAGCACTTATACACGAGCTTGCTATACCTTACACGGATTGCACTATTACACATGCATACACATATATTTGTGTATATGACACACACATACATGTGTGTGTATAATGTAATAATAATTACATAAAATAAAACTAAATTATAAATTTATATAAAATAATGATTTTATTTAAAAGAAAGTTAGAAATGTTCTAAATAAATTAGACTTCATAGATCCAATAAAGATCTAGTATGGTAAAAAAAATTGAAATACACCTATAATTTCCGCTGCGGGATGGCCCAGTTCCAACAGAATACACTTCACTATTTTTAATGGAGTTTGATTGATGCAGCGCAACCCTCATTTGTCAAAGGCATAAGTCATGACCAAGCTTTGCAACCTAACGTAGAAGTTGTAGGTCGTCTACGACCTAAGGAGCCACGTGTGGAAGAGCTACGACTTAACGGGGGAGGGTTACGACTTAACCAAGTCAGGGAGAAAAGGCTACGACCTAACAAAGAGGCTAGCGAGTTAGCAGTGTGTGAGGATTGGCTGGGAGCTGAAGTGTTAGGTCGCGAGCGACCTAACGTATTTTTTAAGTCGGAGCTACGACCTACCAGCCTGAAGGAAAAAGAGATACGACTTAACTTGTTTTTAACTCGTGTACGACTTAACGAGTTGGAACTAAGGTCGCATGAAGAGGGTTCAGATGCTATGTTCTTAAGTCGCGAGGTTTTAAGTCGTACAGACTTAAGTCGCGGAGTTAGGCTTCTTAAGTCGCAAAGTCTCATCTTAAGTCGCGAAGCCCTGGATGCCGTTGATGTGTCTGCCGAGTTAATCTCTGTCTTTGATGTCCGTAAAGACGTTGATTCCTGATGCCGCTTTTGTTTTAGGTCGCAAAGCTACGGATGCCGTCCATTCTTTAAATCGTTGAAGTATGAAGACCGATGATCTCTTTAAGACGTTGATTTGGGATACCGCTTATGTTTTAAGTCGCTGAAGCTTTGGAAGCCGTAGATTCTTATGCCGAGTTAATCTAAAACCGTCGATTCCTTAAGTCGTGAAGAAGCTGCTATTAAGTCGCCTGTTTTAAGTCGTAGGTCGCTCACGACCTAAGTGTTGTTGTAATTACCATCTGTTAAGTCGAAAGCTGTATGTTTTGTAAGTCATATGCCGACCTATACTAAGTCGTCTGTTTTCATATGCCGTCTGTTGTAAGTCGAATGGTCTGTATTTTGTAAGGTGTAAGGCGGAGATATTGTTAAGTCGTTATGTTGTAACTGTTTGGGCTTAAGTCGTGTACGACTTATGTTAGGTCGTGACTGTTAGCTCGGAACCGACTTAGGAGATGTAATTTTTGTTGTTTTTTTTTGTGAGTTGTAAAATACCTATAAATAGGCCGAGTCTCTCATTTGTAAAAGGTTGTTGAATATTGAATAAAATTCTCTTTTGTTAGCTTTGTGCTTTCAATTTCAATTGGTAGTCGAGTGTATCTCCTATCTCCACTTACGTTATTCGAGTGCGCTTGAATCTTCGTTTGTTGAAGCCGATTCACGGTATCTTGTGCGCAAGATCAACGTTGAAGAATCGTAGATCTCTTTCCCGGTATCTTCGGATCAACGAGTCAGAGATAGCTAGAATTCGGTATCTTCGGATCAACGAATTCAGGCATCGCAGTATTCAACAATCCACCGATTGCTACTTTCACCGATTGAAGATCGTTTTGATTAATCCGCTTCCATTCCAGATTGTCTATTCGAGCTTACCGAAAGGACCGTTGGATTTAATGGTGATACCACACTCAAAGGGGACAATTAAGAAAGCTGCTGATTTTGTTGAAGGGCTGACGGAATGTCATAAAATCGTTCAAGAACGATTAGAGAAAGCAAATGAGAAGTATAAACAATCTACAGATTTGAAACGACGAAATGTTGAGTTTAATGAAGGAAATATGGTTTATGCAGTGATAACGAAAGATCGTTTTCCAGTAGGCGCTTACAATAAATTGAAAGCACGAAAAATTGGTCCGGTGGAAGTTGTGAAACGAATCAATGAAAATGTTTATAAACTGAAGCTGCCAGATGATGTGTATACGTCTGATGTGTTCAATGTTAAACATCTCGTACCATATCACGGAGATGAACGAGCTGATAGAGAAGAATTTACAAATTCGAGGTCGAATTTTTCTCAACCTGGGAAGGATGATGCAGCGCAACCCTCATTTGTCAAAGGCATAAGTCGTGACCAAGCTTTGCAACCTAACGTAGAAGTTGTAGGTCGTCTACGACCTAAGGAGCCACGTGTGGAAGAGCTACGACTTAACGGGGGAGGGTTACGACTTAACCAAGTCAGGGAGAAAAGGCTACGACCTAACAAAGAGGCTAGCGAGTTAGCAGTGTGTGAGGATTGGCTGGGAGCTGAAGTGTTAGGTCGCGAGCGACCTAAAGTATTTTTTAAGTCGGAGCTACGACCTACCAGCCTGAAGGAAAAAGAGATACGACTTAACTTGTTTTTAACTCGTGTACAACTTAACGAGTTGGAACTAAGGTCGCATGAAGAGGGTTCAGATGCTATGTTCTTAAGTCGCGAGGTTTTAAGTCGTACAGACTTAAGTCGCGGAGTTAGGCTTCTTAAGTCGCGAAGCCCTGGATGCCGTTGATGTGTCTGCCGAGTTAATCTCTGTCTTTGATGTCCTTAAGGACGTTGATTCCTGATGCCGCTTTTGTTTTAGGTCGCAAAGCTACGGATGCCGTCCATTCTTTAAGTCGTTGAAGTATGAAGACCGTTGATCTCTTTAAGACGTTAATTTGGGATACCGCTTATGTTTTAAGTCGCTGAAGCTCTGGAAGCCGTAGATTCTTATGCCGAGTTAATCTAAAATCGTCGATTCCTTAAGTCGTGAAGAAGCTGCTATTAAATCGCCTGTTTTAAGTCGTAGGTCGCTCACGACCTAAGTGTTGTTGTAATTACCATCTGTTAAGTCGAAAGCTGTATGTTTTGTAAGTCGTATGCCGACCTATACTAAGTCGTCTGTTTTCATATGCCGTCTGTTGTAAGTCGAATGGTCTGTATTTTGTAAGGTGTAAGGCGGAGATATTGTTAAGTCGTTATGTTGTAACTGTTTGGGCTTAAGTCGTGTACGACTTATGTTAGGTCGTGACTGTTAGCTCTGAACCGACTTAGGAGATGTAATTTTTGTTTTTTTTGTGAGTTGTAAAATACCTATAAATAGGCCGAGTCTCTCATTTGTAAAAGGTTGTTGAATATTGAATAAAATTCTCTTTTGTTAGCTTTGTGCTTTCAATTTCAATTGGTAGTCGAGTGTATCTCCTATCTCCACTTACGTTATTCGAGTGCGCTTGAATCTTCGTTTGTTGAAGCCGATTCACGGTATCTTGTGCGCAAGATCAACGTTGAAGAATCGTAGATCTCTTTCCCGGTATCTTCGGATCAACGAGTCAGAGATAGCTAGAATTCGGTATCTTCGGATCAACGAATTCAGGCATCGCAGTATTCAACAATCCACCGATTGCTACTTTCACCGATTGAAGATCGTTTTGATTAATCCGCTGCGTCATTGATCCTATCTCTGGGGCTGGCCAAAATTACACTCCGTTGTCTCTAGAGAAGTTAAGCCTAGTCTCTAAGGCTAAACAACTTGATATTTAAGTTTCTCTGGCGAAGCTATGCCTTGTCTTCGTGGTTTAGTCCATAAACTTTGACGTAGTTAAACCGTGACTCTGGGCTAGAGAATTAATACTTCATCGATTTTAGCAGATTTGGGTTAGTTTCCACTGTCTTTAGCATAGTTAAATAAGTTTATACTCCGATATCTCTGATAGTGTAAAAAATAAGTTTAATTCTTTTTAAAGAAAGCTAAAAAAATTTCGATAATCGGTATGGTCCAAAATTTTGATTTTTTAAATTTTTTTGAAACTTCTCTAAAAATGAGTAACCTCAAATAAATATATAAGTTAAAAAGATTCAAAATTTTAAATATCATTCATAAAATTTGAAAATGTTATAAAGAATACTAGAAACTTCAAAATTAATAAAAGAACTGTTTGCTTTTCAATTCAATAGAAATCAAATCGTTTGTAAAAAAAACTAGAAAAGGAACAATTTTTTCGGAAAACATCATATTACTTGCACTCATTTAAAGATTACATTACCCAAACATATGATATATTTGAAATGTTATATAGAAAGTTAGCATGAACTTTGTACAATAATCGAGAAATGATCCAAATAGTGAAAAAAATGATTTTTTTTCACTACGCAGTTAATCAGTTATTTGATTTATGTACACAAAATGAATGTTTTTTCTATACAATAAAGCGACATGGTAGGGTTATCAACTAAGGAATTTGACAAAAAACAATTTGACGAAACCCCTTAAATCAAATGGTTATATCAATTTACTAACTTTGACTAACCCTTTTTTTACAAGAAAACAGTGAAACAAAAATTTGGTCAAAAGGACATGTTACTTTTAAAAAACAATAAATTAACATTTCAAATGAGAAAAGAGATGCGGCGGATCTTGACGACGGTGCAATAGATCTCAACGGCGGTGGTGTCGACTTAGGTGGAAGCGGATGGTGGTCAGTTAAGGTTTTGGGGAAAGAGAGAAGTTGAACTGCTTTGATGATGTGGAGGAGGCGAGTAAGAATGGAGAAGTGGTGCTTTAGTGACAACAATGATTTCAAGTTTCAGCATGAGTGATGAAGTGATGTTAGGGAAAAAGCAGCTAATTGAAGAAGAAGATGTTATAATGTGTAGTTATGATACCGTGTAGTATCAATTTTTTGTTGTGCTTATATTAAATAAATATAATTATGTATATTTACGTTTATAATGCTATTTTATAGTAGCATTTTATGAATTATCGTATTAGTTTCTGAATTGTGGTAACATTCTTTAAATTGTAGCAGCAATTATAAACAACTGTAACATCATTTTAGATTTGTGTAATAATACCACCGTATGGTATTATATTTTGCTTTTTTTTAAATAAATTAATCCTATATATTTTCGAATGGGGATAGTATCATATCCGCATCAGAATTATTTTCGAATATTGTATATCCGTATTCGCGGATACCGACGGATATCGAATATTCATCCACTCCATCCACGGTTAATAAAATAAAAAAATAAATGGAAAATTTTGATCTAGTGATAATGCTAATATAAATACAAGAAATAAAAAATACGACGATAAAAACAGTTTTGGATAGCAAATATACATTTATACATGCATAATATGAATTACTATTATTTTAGAAAAACAATAAATATCAGTCGTTTTATATAATAAAACATGCATAATTTTACATATTATTTTGATATAAGTCGGACGGATAATTTTAAGGTGCGAATTATTTCGTATATATATGCGTGTTTTGGTTTGGATTTTAAATTTTTTATTTTTTTTATTTTTTCGAATATGGATGCAAATAGATTTTGAATTTTGAATTTTTCTTTGTTCTATACCTTGGGAATTTAGAGAAAATCACTGGCCGCAAATCTATAAATTTCAGGGTTTGGAGTTTGCGTCCCTGTTGGGCTTGGTAAAGCAACACTTTTCTTCGTAATCTTCTTCTCTCCAGTAACGTGTGAAAGCTCATTGAAACTATTTATAGAGTAGATTTCGAAAACTATCTGTACAAGCTTCGCTGCTTTTGCCAATTAATTAATAAGATTTAGAAGCATATCTCGTTGTATCAATTATCAATATAAATACCAATGCAGCAGTGTGCAAAGGAAAAAGCATAGTAAAATAACATTCTCTATTCAACATGAAAACAATTCAGTTGTTTATTCTCGTCCTTATTCTTTCAAGCATCTGCATCGTCAACAGCTGTAAGTTCAACTATTTTTTTTTCTTTTAATCTCGAGCATCCTTTCATGTTTTTTAAACGGAAATTCTTATAAATTTAATTATCATACGCAGCTCCAAACCTGTCATCAAATGGCATTGTGAATGGCGAATCAAATATGAAAATGGGTAAAAAAGGAGAAGGAGAAGGAGAACCTATTGCTGCTGAATGTTGCAAGAAGCACAAGAAATGTGGCCATTTCGGGAAGAAATATCATTGCCCCTCAAATAATAAATGCTTTAGGACTGAGGCTAAGTGTATGAAAAAATGCCTTGAATGCGAGGGTGAACTTTAAGGAATGTCCACACTTTCATGCTAAGACCTATCAAGTTGTGACTTCGTGATGTATGCATTGAATAAATAAACCTCGTATTTAGATTCTGTGAATCTTCTTAAAATGGCCTAAGTACATGTATTATGTGTTTCCCATCTTTTAGTTTTCTTTATTTAGTTTTCTTTATTAGGATAGCATTTAGTCTTTTATATATTTATATCATTTGTACAAACTAAGAAGCCATCTCTTGATAAGTAACGAAAGGCGTTAAAATACGTAATTATGACTATGGAAATTATAATAGTTTTGAAAACCAAATCGTGTATAGAACCATGATAGTGCAAATTAAAATTTCGAAGCTTCAGCCGATCAAACAGGTAAACCCGTAAAAAAAAATCTTTCTTCGATTTGCAATCGGACGATTAAAGTTAATATACATTAATATGAGAGTTTTGTTTATTAAAATTTGATGAAAATAGGCTAACGAAAAGATATTTAATAATCTCCTTTAGTTTGGGAATGTTTGCAGTCATTACATGCATCTAAAATTTTAGTGTATTTCTCTGCTCGATTTCGGAAGATCGAGCCTTCTTTGAAACCTGTCTTCAGCTCATGCATTCATACACTCATGCACATTTGATTTGACTCTGTCTTCAAGCTTGTATCCAGCTGTCCAGTCTTCAATACCTGTCACATATAATTCAAAAGCAGTAATCTGGAAAATAATATTTAACTCAAACAGAAAATGAAAATATTTTTGTTATAATATTTGCCTCAGGTATTTGGGTTGTTTCTTTTCATAAGTGCATAAGCCAAACATGAATGCAACACATGGATACAAGGACACGGCACAAGGTCAAACCCGAGTCATCGACTGGATTCAACTCAGGGCCAAGCAACCAACAAAACAAACAAGAACCAGGTTCAGCAAAATGTAGACAAGCCAGTGCAAGAAACACAGCAGTACACATAGGCAGCCCATCAAGCAAAAACAGTGAATGCATCAGGCATGTACAAGAGAAACATAGGCAGTAATATGATATACAGAGGACCTGGAGCATCAGTTCATGTTAAAGAACAAGGCTAGCATGGTACCAGTTCAGTCCAGACCAAGAAAAACCAACAAAGCTCAACACACATATGTTTGTATATATCGTGGAAATCAAAACTCAATGTTCAGATTAGTCAACAGTTTTAGAAAACCAAAGATCACTTTCAAAGTTCTGATTTTCAAAATGCAGAAGTTTTCAAGTGAAGCAGTTTTCTAGAGGACAGCAGAATACAAATACTTCAAGTTCTGGTTTAACAAATGCAGCAAGGTACAAAGGTATGTGAACAAGTTTAACAAAGGTTCAAGTTCTGGTTTAACAAAGGTTCAAGTTCTGGTTTAACAAATGCAGCAGAAAGGAGCTAACAAGCTCAGATTAGAAATCAAAAACAAGCCAGTGAACCAAAATCCAACATACCAAATAATATCACATCGCAATTCATCATCGGCAAAGCAAAATCAAGCCAGTGAACCAAAATCCAACATACCAATACATCATCACAATCCAACATACCAGATTTCTCAAAGTCCAACAGAAAGATTAAACTCGAGATTATAGGAAATAAAGCCTATAAATAAATCCCAATTCATCATCGGCAAAAGCGTGCGAGTGTAATCAAAATCGAGAATAATCAAGTAAACCAGAAGGCAGAAAACATACCAAATAATACCACATCGCACCGGACAACGAAGTCAAAGCAATTCGAGCAATCAATCAAGGAGAATGAAGGAGCAAGCTACCAGGAACGTTTCTCACACTAGATTCGATCAATCAGAGCATCAAAGCAACTGGAATCGCGTGCCCTAGTTTTCACAGAATGGAACGAGAAAGAAAAATGCCGTGCCCTAATTTTCACACAAAGAGGAACGAGAAAGAAAAGTAAAGCGGGAAATGAAAATTGCTAAGGTGTGGATTGATGGTGTGGATTGACGGTTGAGATTTTGTTTTAAATGATGGTGTGGATCGCTGAGGTGTAAAATTTTATTAATTTTATTAATTTGAATATATTTATAGCTACTGCAACATTTTGCTGATATCTATGCTAACACATTGAAGTGAATGTTGCAATAGACAAAAATCAGCATAGCTATCGTTACATTGTAGCTAGCAACACCTTGTAATTTCGTTGCAATAGGCCATCTATGGCGTAGTGATATATACAAGAATAGATTATATTGATAATTTGCATGAGTATATACAAGAACAGATTATATACAAGAATACAATATATGGTAAAGAGACACTAGTAAATATATACATCAATAACATAAATATTGGTTAATTTATTTACCAATTCCCTCCTATGTTGTTGGAAGGATTTCGAGCCACCACGATGTAAAGCGGGGTTTTTGTTCCTATTAGCCTTGTTTCTTGCCGATAATTCCTATTAATTCCTATTGATTTGAAAATAAGCATTAAATATTATTTCAACAAATAATTTGATGCTAAAAAATTAAAGCCTTTAGTCCCAAAAGGTTTTAATTTAGTTTAGAAAATACAACGACAAAAATACATCCCTTGGATGCAGAGTTATGCGTAGAAGAGAAGTGAAGTGAAGTGCTGTCGAAATTGGACAGAAGTGTGGTTTGTGAAGCCTTTAGTCCTAAATGGCTTTACTTTATTTTATAAAATACAACAACAATATACCATTTGAGTGCAAGTTATGCATAGAAGAGAAGTGAACTGAAGTGTTGTCAACCATCAAAGTTAAAACAATAAAGCAAAAATAAAAAAATAAATCGAATTGATTATTTGGATTAATAAACGATAAACTTTATTGTGTTTCTAACATATGTTTTCAAATCAGAAAAAATGTTTTATTATTTTCTCGACCGTAGTTGGATGTATGAAGTCAGAACTGGTATGAAAGGTTCAATAAAGAAACATTTCTATAACGTTGTACACGAATTTATTAGATTCGCTAAATCTAATAATCGTAATAACGAAGAACTTCGTTGCCCGTGTAGTAAGTGCAAACATTTGAAGCATTGGAAAGCAGATATAGTTGAAGTACATTTGTATAAAAATGGTTTTGTGCCAAATTATTACTTGTGGGATCGTCGTGGAGAACTTCTTGCACCCACACCTAATCCTGTAGCGTTAGATGACAATAATGTTATGACGAATCCAATAGAAAATATGGTGGAAGATGCAGCACGATCAATGTTTCCAATGTTTGATCAAGATGACGATGAAGATGTAAATGTCGTAGAAGAACCGAATGTGGGAGCTAAAAAAATATATGATTTATTGGACTCTGCTAAAAGGCCGTTGTGGGATGGTTGTAAAAGTGGAACCGAATTATCAGTAACTGCCGAATACATTACTATGAAATCAAAATTCAACCTTACAAAAGCTGGATTTACAGCAGTTGTACAAGCAGCAAAACGACACATGCCACCCAATATTCTGATGTGCGATAGTCATTATAAAGTGAAAAAACTTATGTCCGCTTTCGGTCTACCGTACCAAAAGATAGATACATGTGTAAAAGGTTGCATGTTGTATTGGAAAGATGACGTTGAGCTTAGAAAATGCAGAATATGTAACGAGGAAAGATACAAACCAAGAAAAAAAAGGAAAAGAAGTTCCATACAAGAGAATGCATTATTTACCCATTACTCCCAGACTTCAAAGGTTATATGCATCTTCTGCTACGGCGTGCCATATGCGATGGCACAGTGTGAGAACACCGGAAGAAGGAACTTTGATACATCCATCTGATGGAGAAGCATGGAAACATTTCGATAGGACTTATCCCGCATTTGCTGCCGAAAGCCATAATGTCAGACTTGGTTTATGTACGGATGGATTTGCACCATTCTCTCAGTTTGGTAGTAAATATTCATCATGGCCTATTATCGTAACTCCTTATAATTTACCTCCATGGATGTGTATGAAAACTCCATATATGTTTCTCACTACTGTCGTCCCTGGGCCTGATGATCCAACACAAGGAATCGATGTTTATTTACAACCATTGATCGAAGAGTTGAAAACGCTATGGAATGAAGGAGTTGAAACGTACGACATTTCGAGAAAAAAGAATTTTCGTATGTTCGCTTCTTTGTTGTGGACTATTAGTGATTTTCCTGCATACGGGATGCTTTCAGGTTGGAGTACGGCTGGTCGTCTAGCTTGTCCTTATTGCATGGAAGAAACACGGGCGTTTTCGCTACGGTATGAAAAGAAAATTTCTTGGTTTGATTGTCATCGGTGTTTTCTCCATCTCAATCATACTTTTAGAAGAGATAGAAAAAGCTTTATAGCTAACAGAGAAGAGAGTATGCAACCACTGAAGATTTGGTCAAGCGAAGAAATATATGAAATTGTAAAGGAGTATCCGAAGATACATGAAACTGGAGTGCAAACTGAAATTCCAGGTAAATCAGACACTCATAATTGGTGCAAACAAAGTATATTTTGGGAGTCACCCTACTGGAAAGATCTCCTACTCCGACATAATATTGACGTGATGCACAACGAAAAAAACGTGTTTGATAACATGTTTAATACAGTTATGAATGTAAAGGGGAAAACAAAGGATGATTTGAATTCAAGACTTGATATAGCAAACTTTTGTAAACGTCCCGAACTTCATATGAAACCCAATGACAATAAAAAACCCAAAGCATGCTATGAGCTAGACAGTAAGTAAGTAAAACTCGTGCTAAAGTGGGTGGAAGCACTAAGATGTCCTGATGGGATTTCTTCTAACCTTCGTAGATGTGTTGACTTTAAAAACAATAAATTGAGTGGGATGAAAAGTCACGATTTCCATATCATGATGGAATATCTATTACCCGTGATTCTCAAAGAACTATTGCCCGTAAAAGTATGGAGCGTTATAACAGAATTAAGTTTGTTTTATAAACAACTTTGTTCGACGACGTTAAAAGTCGATCGTATACGTAGACTTGAAGTAGAAATTCCTATACTGCTCTGCAAGCTGGAAAAAATATTTCCACCAGGTTTCTTTAATGTAATGGAGAATCTACCTGTTCATCTTCCATCCGAAGCACTTCTTAGAGGTCCTATTCAATATGGTTGGATGTATCCATTTGAGAGGTAATATTGAATATCGGCAATATTTATGTTAGTTTAAAATTCAATTTTATATACTTAAATTTAAAATAAATTTGTAATAGGTACTTGAATCATTTGAAGAAAAAAATTAGGAAAAAAGCACGAGTTGAAGGTTCGATTTGCAAATCATATCTCGAAGAAGAAGCTTCATTCTTTTTCTCTCATTATTTTAGTGATCATGTGAACTTATCATTTGTAAGTGTTCCTCGTAATGAAGAAGTCGTTGAACATGAATCTTCTCAAGCAATGTTATCTATTTTTAGACAACATGGCCGACATGCTGGAAAATGTGTGGAAATATGGTTAGACGATAAAGATCACCATGTAGCACACACATATGTTCTTCTAAATTGTCCAGAAGTTGCACCATTTGTCAGGTAATAATAAATTCATATATAATTCAATTATACTTACATATTAATTATATTAAAACATATTACATATTTGAAGTATATATGAATCATTGCATCCATCTGGCGATCTCAGTAAAGAATTTGCTAAATGGTTTTCAAATTACGTTTATGATCCAATAAACCATGTCGTTGACGAAGGATTACGACATCTTGCGATCGGACCAAAAAGAAATGTCAAGACGTATCCAATATTCTTCGTCAATGGATTTAAATTCAACACCAAAGATCACGGTGCCGAAAAATTGACATATAACAGCGGTGTATTTGTCAAAGGTAGTGACGATCCAGATGAGCATATAAAAGATTTTTACGGCGTCTTAATACAGGTTTTAGAGTTGTACATACAACCTGCAGAAAAAGTTTTTTTATTCAAATGCAACTGGTTTAGCAATGTTCCTGGTACTGGAATCAACGTGCACAAAGATTATAAACTTATTGAAATAAAACATACCTCACATTACTATAAGTATGATCCTTTCGTATTGGCCAAGCAAGCGTTACAAGTTTATTTTGCTCCGTATCCATCCTTGAAAAGAGATAAAGCTGATTGGTCGGCTGTTTTTAAAACAAAGGCAAAATTTACATTTGACGGAAATAATATTCCAAACGAAACAGCGTATCAAGCGGACCTTGAGCCAAATAATAAAGTAATAATAACCGATGACATTGATGTAGGGATGTTGAATGATGAATCAAATGTTTTGGTAGATGCATTTGAAAGTGTTGAAGAAAATGATATAGAGTACGAGACCGAGTCTGAATCAGAGAACGACGAAGACTGATAATTTTAAATATTTGAATTGCATGTTGTATAATGTATTTTTATGACATATGTAATATTTAGAGTCTAAATATGACATATGTAAATATTTGAATTGCATGTTGTATAATGTATTTTTATGACATATGTAATATTTAAAGTCTGAATCAAGTGGAATATTTTATGCGATGATATGATATGATATGTTCTGATATGATATACGATATATGATATGATATGTTTGTGACAGATATGTCTTACAGGAGACATGGCAGTAGGTCTGAGCCTTCTCCTTCTCCCGACGCAGGTGCCAGTGGAAGTGCGCCAGATTTACGCCCCGTTGCTGAGTTATTTCCGAAGATGGCAGGGTAAGTATCAAATATATTTCAAGTATGTTATTTAAAATATATTAAATATGTACATCAAAATTTATACAGGGGCTTTGAAGTGGAGCCTTCAGATTTCATTTTACAAACGTCGAGACAGGCATTTATGAGTAGGATGTCCGGCTGTTGGACACGGTGGGACGACATCCCAGCGCCTGTAAAGAACGCAATATGGGAAGATTTGATGGTAATTAAGTATAAATTTTTATTTGATTTGAATGTCAATAGAATGTTTATAATTCAAGTTAATTTCAATATGCAGGCTGCCGTATGTGTTGAGCCCCAGGATCTGGATGTGTTTAGAAATCATTGGAATCAAAGAATGAGAAAAAATTATAGAAACACGATAACTAAAGCAAAGAGTGCTGGAAAAAAGCCAAGTTGGATGAGCGCTGAAGTATATAGTGAGTTTCTTCGGCTCTGGGATACTCCTGAATTCAAAGTAAGCTATCCACTTTCGATTTGTAATTTAAAAATTTTAAGATTTCGTATATTAGTTGCATTAATATAGTTAACCTTGTGTTTAAATGTATAGGAAATATCAGCGCGGAATCGCGAAAACAGGAATAAGAATCCTGCTGTACATCGTGGTGGCTCGAAATCTTTTCAGCAACATAAAAACAAATTGGTAAATTTATAAATTTTGTTTATAAATATCTGTAACATTATTTAATCATATTGGTAACATTGTTTATTCATATGTATATTTTTAGTCTAAGAAGTACAATCGCGAGCCTACGATGGCTGGGTTGTTTACTGCCACACATGCTGTGGAGGAGACAGACGAGGAAGGCAATGTTTCGTATAGATGGACATACGCCAAATCTCAATCTGTAATGGTAAACATGCTTATCCGTAATGATAGTGTTTGATAATACTGTATTTCACAGCTAAAAAATCGTAAATTAAATTTTTTTTTGTGTCAAACTTTTATTTATAATCGCAGGAGTCATATGAGGTGGAGCGGACACGTGTGGCGCAGACCACCGGACGTGAGGAGTTGACCGTTGAGGAGTCAAACCATATTTGGGACGCCGTTATAGATCCGCCTACGCGAAATAGGCGATATAGTTATGGAAATATGGAGGTAAACTGCTTCATTAACTAATATATACATTTAATATGATATGAAGCATAAATTATAACTAGCTATTAACTATTTCACAGGCGATATCGTCCCAGAGGGCTTACAGGAGATCCTAGGCAGAGGAGGAGATAGCTTTGTTGCGTCAGCAGGTTGCGGAGATCAATGACTGGCGGAAGAGCAATGCTTTTGCACAGCAGCTCGATGCGCATATCGCGGCATACCTGGCAGAGCATGGAAGAATGCCTGGAGAGGATGCGTCTGGAGACGATGAGTAGGTAAGGTTGTGCTTATTGTTTTGGCGTCGTTTTGTGTTGAACTTATTGTTGTTTGATGTATGATGACAAGTAGGACAATGATGTATGATTTATTTGATAGAACTTATATGTATTGTTGAGTATGATGTATATTAGTGAACGTTGTGTTTGATTGATGAGTTTTTGGATATATAGTTGTTGTTTGATGGAAAATTGTGAATGTTATGTTTATTGATGAGAGGTTGGTGTTATACTTGTGTTGGAAGATTGAATGTTGTTATAGTTCGACGGAAATTGTTTATATTGTGGTTTGAGGGGGCAAACAGCAGCTGTTTACAAACAGCAACTTCTAGGCTTGCATCGGCTGGAATCGGCTTGCATCGGCCATATGGTTACAGGCTTGCGTCGGCTAGAATCGGCTGTTTGGTTTCAGGCTTGCGTCGGCAAGTTACAGCAATTTAAGCCCAACAGAATTTTGAAAAAAAAGCCACGTGGATAAAGCCGTCACTTCCCGACACTAAAGTGGCGACGAAGCCGATGCAAAACCCGACTCGAATGCTTGGTGGTGACGTCTTATTTTGCATCGGCTTTTAGAATCGGCTTGCGTCGGCTAGAATCGGCCGGCGTCGGTTTTCTGCCGACGCAATTGCCAATTCTCCTTGTAGTGTTTGTTTTGTTTTTAAAATTACTCATTATTATGCGCTCCTATGATACAAAATCAAAAAGGTTACCTTTTTTCATTTTTGTCCAAATATTGTAATTTTAATTTACTTGAAATGGTGTACTATAATATGATGTAAAATATTAGATTTTTAAAGTCATTTTTTTATTTTGGATTACGATTTCATTTTACACTCCATTTATACAATGTAAGCTATAACAAACTTTTGAATTTATATTGTTTTTATTACAAAAAGGTCTTGTTTATGTAATTAAAATAACATGATGAATGTAAACAAACATTATAAATTAGAAAGTGTTAATAGTAGAGTGTTTCGTGCAATTTTAGTTACTTTATTGTATATTGAAATTTTGCAAAGCAAGCTACTTATCACTACTTCATTTATTTCACTACAAGGGTGCAAGCTGCATAATTGTAATGATATAGGGAAATGCAAGAAATGTTGATATATGATAGTTGTTGGTGAGATGTTTCATTCTCACAACACCTCAAATGATCATGAAAGTAATTATAACGTATTTTCGAGAGTTAGAATCAACAAATTTAAGTAATATTAAATCTGCCTTTCGATAGTAATTATGTTGCTGGTGGCTTACATAATCAAGTGGTTGCACTTTAACTGTTTGTTAAAATGTCAAATCAAATTGATATCTTATTCAGGTAAAAAAAGGTAACAAAGAATCTAATATTGAAATCCAAATAAGTAAAAATGCAGAAAAAGGTAAAGACATGAAGAATTTTATGTGGTTCGAATGTTAAAGAATGCTACGTCCATGAGGGAAATATTACTCTCTTCTTTTATATTCCTTGTACAAGCATTAATTAATGGCAATGAGTACAAATTTTTTTGTTATTAACATTAAAAATATCGAATTGGAAAAAAGGTCCCCTCATTGCTACAGTACTGCCTTTTTTATTTATAGTATGGAGATGCACGTGGATTACCGTCACTCTCCTTCGACTGTTTTTATTCCCACCTTTGGATTCCAACATGTTTCATCCATCCTCTCATTTGTTTGGTGTGCACAGATTGCTAACGTGTATTTGGCGGGAAACCATAACTTGAGCGGTTGAATTTTGGGCATTGAGGGAAAGTTTGAAATTAAAGCGGGAACATGTGAAATTGAGGTGGGAAACCCAAATTAAAATGGATCATGCACTTCTGATCTAAAATGGTGAATGGCTTGTGTAATGTCCCATGAGAATGTTGAGAGTTATCCCTCTACTTTGTTGTTGGAACACCGTTGATACATATGGAGCGGAACTGTGTTGTTCGCATGATACTGCCATGGACATGGTTGTAATTGAGTCGTCTTGCCCAGTCCACAATGGTCGTTTAACTTTGTGCTGAGGATAAATGGAGCCGAGCTGCTTTGCCCCCAATCTTTAGTGTTAACTCAATACCCGTATGAATGTGCTCTAAGCAGCTCTTGATGTTGATATGCATAAGTTATTTGATAAGTGTCGCTTGTGCCATTTCTATTTTCTAATAAGCGAAGAACCGCGGTGGAGTGCTATTTGGGTGACCCCATGTGCAGCCCTTGAAATGCTTTGGATTCTTCATGGTACTGCTTAAAGAGTCCTTAGCAACCGCAAGATAGATCTACACTTCAAAGTATTAGCAACGCATTAGCTTTTGGGAATAATAGTTGGGTTTATTGGGTCATTTGATTATAGTGTAGTCCTCTTCTTTTTTCCCTTTCTTTGCAATTCTGTTTTTGTTACGTCCTTATGGTGGTGCATTTCTTTATTATCCTATTCTAATAGCGGCCCACTTCTTTGTCAGCTTGACTTTGCTGTTGAACTACAGTGCTATTCCAAGTGTTAAACAAAAGGATAGCGCATCACTATATCCCTTTGATATAAGATTATTAATGCAGACCTATTATTTTTGTACATTGATTTACGGGTGCAGCACATTCCCATTTGCATATAGCTTTTTAGGGGGGATGTGTTGTACTCTAGCGTTATTAGTGTAGCATTCAGTGTAGCAGTGTAGTATCTCCATCTCATTGTCACTTTTGGGTTATGTTGTAGTTCTGTGTATTATGGTTGCATATTTTTTTCTACACTCTATGATCATTTCAGGTTTTCAGACTCAGTATCATAATGTAACACCGCAGTGCGGGGACCGGCACAGTCATTGAATCTTTGTTGTTATTATAAAATTTTCGAGCACGGTACCTTTTGGACTTCTCCTTATTCTTTATTTCCTCTTCTTGTAGTCTAACTTTTACTATGAGAGCAGACCTTTTTGGTTTGGTGCTTGAATCATTTTGCCTTTAGCAAGGCTCGAGAAATGCGATTGTAAAACTTGCTCCCCAAGTTTGCAGCGATCGTAGATAGATGTCGACTTGTCTCTATATACACCCTCTCCACATCCCATTACTTCTGTTTGCTCATTTCTTTCTTTTTAAAAAAGGAGAAAGTTTTAGTAGCTGTTTCGTATTTAGTACTCTTGCACACGTGTCACTTCCCCATTGGCTCACCCTCTATGGAGCTGTAACATCAATCTCTTCATTTACCAAGTAAATCTATCTTGATTTTGTGCTTATTATTCCTATTGTTAATTTAATCGATAAAGTGACGCTTTAGAAATTTTCCGCCGTTCCATTTGTGTGGCAAATATTCGACTAGGGTGAGAATAAATATTTTTTTCTTGTTAGTTTATGTTCCTGTATTATCACAAAAGAAAAAAGAAAGAGAGAAAACAAGAAAATCTTTATCTACTAAGTCGATTGTTTTCCCGAGTTTGGATTTTCTTTCAAATTGAAATAAAATCTTGTTTCTTGTAAACCTCTTTATTTTAACATTTTTCCGCAATTTACTTCATGGTTTTGGAATGGAATCTTCTTCTTCCCCTTTGTCTTTTCCTTTCACGATAACTCGTTTGAAAGAAGTTGAGGGTATTCTAAATCAATTTTGGTTCGTAGGTTACGAGGTTAGGGTTCTTGAACTTTATGAATGTATTCACACTCCCTCAAATTGGTTTACCTCTCTCACTCCCGAACATATACGATGAGGGCTCTATCTTCCTCCAAATAAAGTCCTCTGCCAGTTCTGACCACCAACGATTTTTTTCCTACCAAGCTCGCTCCCCTTTCGTATTCTCTTGTGATTGCCACCTGTATTCTCTATGTGGAGAATAGTTATGCCATTACTTGTGAGGAGCTCCAATTCTTGTTTGATATCAATAAAAGCCCTTCAAGGGGCAATGCTAGTTTTTATTACACTCAAGCTAAGAAAGCGATCCTAACATCTATCCCTCGCAGAACTCAAAGTTGGATCGACTCATATTTCTTTATTTCAACTTCTAACAATTTTCTTCTTCCTTTCACCTTTATCCCACTCGGCTCATTTTTTTCGATGATTCTACCAAGTAGTATAAGTCCCATAGAAATTAAATTTTAGAATTAGGTAAGGAGGAGAGGAAAACATAAACATTTTTTTTTACTGAAGAGATGCTAAAAAAGCATGGGTTTCTAACCCAAATCATAAATTCTCTCATGTTATTTTTAATCTTTCTCCGATTTTGGATAAGCCTAGGGTATACTTTGCTAAAAATAAATTATGAATTCATTATTTTTATGTTTTTAACCTTTAAGATAATTTTCTGACCTTAAGACTCTTTTTATACACAGGTAAAATGGATGATGATCTCTTGGATACGCTTCTTGCACCTAGTCCACCGATAAAGAAAATATCCAGAAGAGAAAGCATAGTGTTGATAAAGGTTCTGGCCAAACCTCCAAGAAGTTAGTCCTTACTTCTCCCTCTCCTCCTTCAATGAATCTCCCTATTTCTACTTCGACGGCTCTCCCTGTTCCTCCTTTGCAGTGTCTTCCTAATCCTTGTACTCGGTATTTTCCTTTGCTCAAAGGCACCGTATCTATACTCGCTGAGAAGGCTGGAAAGATTGCACTGGATAGTTTATATAGTGTTGCTTCATCTTCCACTTCTCTTCTCCCCTTCCATTTTCTGAACTTCCCTCTTCTGATCTCGTGGTCGAGAGGAAGATATCTTTGTCCTACCTAAGTGCTTTTCCTTTCTCTCCTTCTCTCTTTTCCTTTACTTATTAAGTTGCTTCTTACCTATTTATTATTATATTTATATTTTAACTTGGGGCCTTGACAAGCGAGGCTTAGAAGAGACGGGAATCAGAGTAGGTCATACCTTTGGCTCGAATTGCCGAACTTGAAACAAGTCTTAATTCAGTCACTTCCGAGAAGGCTAAGTTGTGGGAGATTTTGATGCATGTTGCCTTAACACGGAGGAGAAAGAGAAGACTATGGAGGAGGCCTTAGCTTCAAAGGACCGCGAGCTGAAGGAGAGGGATGTTGAACTGGTGACGTTGTAGAAGGGACTTAGGGAAAACACTTCCACCGTGGTCTACAAACTGTATGCCTCAGCTTGGTGCCGAGGTTAGCCTTGACTTTCTGGGGACTTGGCCAACGTTGATAAAGCTCTTACCTACTGTCGAAGTAGGACAAGGAGGTTGTTGTGCATAATGCCTCTCCTTCTGCCTCTATGCAACTAATTGGGGATGAGGTGCCCTGGGATATTGAGGCGTCTAAGGATGCCCAAGTGGCTAAAGAGACTGAGGTCACTTCAAATCCTCATGTAAATACTTAAAACTTTTTGTATGTGAATTTTAAGATTTCTTTAATATGCAATGAAAGTTGGTTTGTTAATCTTGTTTCATCACGTTAGATTTCCTTTATTGCCATTTTATTTTTTTACTGTCTTATGAATGACCGGGTCGTCATCCTTGTCTTTTTGTTCATTTCAGTCTTTTGAAGAAGTTTTGTTTACTAAACTTCTGAAAGAAAGCGAGGATAGGCTCAAAACTCAAACATTAGATCATCTTGGTCTTAGTGCTACGGCTATTTGTAGGCACGAGGAAGAATTAGATGATTCTTTTACGAAACTTAGACACGAAACTCAAGGGTTCCTCTTCAGAATTGATCAAGTAGTTAAAGAAAAGGAGGCTTAGAAAGTGAAGACTTAGAATGTTTTTGGCGTAGGCTTAGAAATTTACATAATGATTAAGTTCCGCTTACTTTTGTTATTTTTTATAGATGGTTATGTCGGATTTATCTTATGATGACGTAGTTAATAATACATGTTCTTATTTTTCTTTTTACATGGTACATTCCTTTTCCTTGAGTCAAAATTTTAATCATTACTCACTAGGTTGGTTGCCATGGGCTTTCACCCGAGTTTAATGAAGTCCTTGAATCCAATTTTCCTTCTACCCCCTATGTTCATGGCCCTTATGTTAAGAGTGTGCCTTAATTTGAGGTTGAAGTGAAGACTCCTTACGGGTCCTCAAAAGAAGAAAATATCCATCTTACAATTGCTAATGAAAGGCTTGAAAAGGAATTGAAGGAGGCTAGTAGAAAGCTCAGGGAGGCAAAAGATGCACCGAGCCACCAACACCAACTTAATGTTAAGCTATGTGATGGGGTTGTAGTAGCTGAATCGAAATTGGATGAAATGCGGCAATCATTAATAGATGGCGAGGTACTCTATAGTGTCGTTTATTAGGCAGAGATAGCGAAATTGAATAAGACCATAGAAGGTCAATCTGCTCAACTTGCTTGTTAGATTGAGAGAAAGGAATGTACTGAAGAAGGAAGAATGATAGAGGGACCCAGTTAGGATTTGGTTCATGCTCCCCCTATAGGTGTGAATCATTCTTTGGCGAACGAGTGGAAGAAGAGGATGGAGCCAAAGGTGCTTCCATATCCACGGATGGAAGGTTAAAGGACTGATGCTTTGAGGTATTTTGGTGGCTTTTCCAGAAAGACTAAGAAAACTAAGGCTCGGCCAATGGATATTTTAGAGAACACGAGGAAGGAAGCTGTGAGGACCCGTTTCTTTGACTCTCAGAAATCGACACTAATACATCCTCGGTATTCACATGCTGCAAATCCAAGTGCCGAAGAAGCGAATTCTCAAGGGTAAGAAAGAAAAATAAAGACAGAACAGAATCTCACATATATTATTTCAACATAAACTTTACAACGGAAATTAAAATGCATTTATCATAGTTAAACATGGACAATTATAAATTTATGTCCTTACAATTTGCGGAATACTATAGCATAAGAGTATGGTGGAAATAGATAAAAATCTTCTGACTCCATGCTTCGAGCTCCATCCAGATTTCTTCTAAACTAAACCTGACTACTAGGCTGCCCTGGAAAATTAGGGCACCCAGAGTTTAAGGAAAGGAAAAAATAAACTCCGGGTCAGTCATCGGACTGGTGTGAGAACTAAAAATACAATGTTTGAAAAAAAAAGGTATCTCGTAAGACCATACTGCATATAAACACGGAATGAGTTTTTACCTTATGACAACGAAATCATTATTACGTAAAAATAAGGGATATTATTTTTAATGATATTTCTTTGAAAACATTCGCAAGTAAATTTATTAATCTTAGCCGAGATTGTTACATCATTAAATTCCAGCATACCACCTTATAATACAAGGCTTTCTACATCTAAAATCTTACGGTCTCTTATTGGAGAATGGGTTTCCATACAAATGACCAGGTGAAGAGACTACCTTCCGGCTGTACATCTCTAGAGGAATGTACCGAGGCCCAACTAATGGTCCTTTACCAATACAAGACCGGCTTACCTCTTCCTAGATAGTATCAAATATGTCATCACCCTGGTCTTTACCGACCTATCCGAGTGCTCGATTTCCATACACCACGTTAATTTAAACCCAAAAATGTCATAGCGGGTAGAAATATATCCAGTAGGGGATGATCATACCCTAACGGTTGCGAATCGCATAGCCTTGCCGCATCTACCCTGTTTTGGTCATTTTCAGGTGTGAGTCTTGAGGTAACGATTACCTTCACATAGCACATCATCTTCCTTTGAATGCCACACTGCCATTCCATCGATCACTATTGAATTTTACGAACATACAACCTTTGAGCTCATACGTCTCAGAGAAGAATGTTAAGTTAAGAGAAGAAGCCTTCTCCCCCACCAAATAGAAGTATGTTTATAAAAGTCAACGACGAAATCTCAAGAATGCAATGTCAAACAGCCATCCATGCAAGTTCGTTTTGGGACTAAACGAAACCGAAGGCACCCTCCTACCGCATCCTGTTGGGAATTAACGCTAGGATTAGTAGCGAAAAGTCCTTGTCACCTAAAGAGTTTCAGAAATGAAGGGACCATTGCTACTTTAGTATTTGGGAGCTAACAAGAATTATCAACAAGCAGTCCTTTCACCCCAAAAATCTTCGGTCTTCATCCTTCATTTTCTTTATCGGGTCTTCATTTTTCGAACGCATATATTTGTTCAAAGTGGTTTTCGGATAAGAATCACTCAAATCCGACCCCGCTTTCTCCGATCCAATCATCGATAAAAAGAGGTTATGTGAATAGGAAATCATTCTTTAATTGATCAAGTTCTTTTTATCAAAATATATTCTGGAGATATATATTTCTAAAACATTCTTTCTGGTATATACGGAATCATTAAACCTCTCTTATCAAATTTTTTGATTACATAAAACCCTTTTTAAACTCGGAATAATTCGAAATCATTTCATTTTTCACTTAGAAAAATATTTCCAAATCATTTCATTTAAATCTTAACAATGATTTCTTAATTCAAAACTCATAATTTGATTGAGTTAAAACTATGTTATCTAGGATGATAATCCCAATCCAGTAAATATTAAGTGAGCAGAATCCATAGAAATCATCTAATTCTACTCAATATTAATTCTCGTATTCAGCAAATACTATGGATGTAATAATGGCGAAATCACCTTTTAAATTCCACGAATCGTACGAGTTCCCTCTTCGGGCTTCAATACCGAGTAAAAGAAGATCATCTCTATAAAATCAAAGTTGTATTTAATTTAAATTTGGAAAATTTAAATCTTTTTATACTTAACCCGTTTCCGACATTTCGACCTTATCCATCCCTCGCCCAAGGAAGAGGCCAGGTGAGCCACGGCACTAGTTGCTCCTAAACTTCTCCTTAGTTTAAGCACCTCACATCCAGATCTTACGAATAGAAAAATCCAGTCTACTCGTCGGTTTTTACAACCAAGATTAAACCACTTTATTTATAATAGTTTTCCTTAAATCATTTATTTAAACTCTCTTAAATAAGCTAAAAAGCATCCAATCATTATTAAAACACTTAATTATCCTTTTATAAAATATTTATAAAAGATTTGGAAAAGAATCCTTAAATTTAAAACTAAAATTTAAAAGTTGTTGAAAAATGTTGCGGAAAAGTGCTGCGGAAAGCGCTTTTATAAGCTATATTAATCAAAACGACTTATTATTATTTGAAAATTTGTTATTTTATTTCTCAAATCACTTTTAAAACATTTTAAAAAAATTATAAGATTTATTCCACATATTTAAACATTTTTTAAACATCATTTTCTAAGAAATCCAGTTTTGGATCGTTAACAGCAAAACCGAGATTTTTTCAAAAACTTATTTTACTCATATTTCAAAATCTACTTATCGAAATCTTGATTTTCTTTCTTCATTAGAAAACTATGTATATAATAGTTCAGAAAATTCTTATCTCGGAGAATTTCGAGCTATATTCAATCTTTTACACTTGTTTGACTTTTATGGTGTGAAATTGCGAACTGTCGTTACGCGACGCGCCTATTTTTGACTAAATTTTCATTTCTTTTCAAACTTCATCAAAACACATTTGAATGTTTATAAAACATTTCAAACTCATTTTAAACCATTTTTAAAGGGCTTAACATTCCATATACACCAATTCATTAAATGAAGGAAAGTGATTTCCTTTGTGCTTATCGACGTGTATTTTCGTAACTTACTTATATTTTTAACATTCATTATTTAAACAACTAAACTTTATGATCAAAGAATAATAAACTTCCATTACAAACATCATATCATCATCCAAAATATAATATAATAGTTTACGAGTTCTCACATTGACTTCCTGTCGGAAAAAGGCATTAGCTTCACTAACTTGCGATCTGAGCCAACGAACCCCAACACCTTGCCTCATAGTGTGCTCGGCCATTCCATGCCAAAAGTGGTACTCAGCCAAGCATGGGAAATGAGGTGTAGGTCTCTGGATTATTATGGAATTTACCGAAAACTAAACCTAAAAATAAGTCATTTTCTCTCCAGTTTTTGGACACTCAAGTCTCTAATTTTCGAAATGTGGTCAACATGAAAGTTTTAGGAAATTCTTTTCTCTATGGTTTCAAAAGAAGATACACCCGCTTTCGATTTGTTTTGAGGAAGTTATGATCAAAGGAAGAGAGGGTATTCTCGAATTCGTAAAAAATGATGCCCAAAAATGCACTGTAAAAAAGTGAAATTTTGACATAGTAAGACTCAAAACTGGAAGAATTGCTAAACAAGAAAGTTGTAGACACTGGAATTCTACATGGCTTAAAAAAATAATTACTTCATTTGGATTAGTTTTGGAGGAGTTATACTCGAATGAAAAAGAGGTATATTCGGCCTTCAAACCTGGGCTCAAAAATGCCCTGGAAAGAAGTGGATTTTGAGCATGGCTAAGCTTAGAATGGGAAGAAGTGGTCAATTATAAAGTTGTAGCCACTAAAAATTTTATGATTTGGAGTCGGGAAGAGGAAGTTATGGCTGGTTGAAATGGATGAAAGAAAAGAGAGGAGAGGTATTTATAGGAAAAGAAGAGTATAAAATTATCCATGCATAAATCATCATTATATGACTTCACCAACACACTACCGCCCTCCCTACGGATGACAAAAGCCTCCCCCATGTGCCCATCGCTTCCATCTTCTCATGTATATATTTGTTGAGTTATTTAAGCTTAAGGGTTAAGGTTTATATAAAATATCTTAGATTTTCTAATATATATGTTTAAGTGTAAATGTATACATGTTTATGTTTATGTGTATGTTAGGGTATGCATTTATGTGTTATATATGTGTATATGACATATAAACAACGTCGCATTGATTCCGAACAACTATCGTTCGATAAACCGTTGCCAATCGAAGAACTGATTCCCGGTCATATTTTCACTTCTTCGTTAACGTACACATTTTTGTGAACAAACTTTGAAAATAAATTTATTATCATTTTTAACTAATTAAAATGATCACATTTCATTTGTATAACCATATAAATAAATATTAATAATTATTTACAAAAATCGCTATTATACCGATAAAGCAATATAGATTTTTCCTTATATTTTCAAATCAAATATATATCTTTATAAAATTATTATAAATGATTTATTATCACTTTATAACTATTAAAAATGAACTTTCATCATTTAAAATAATTATTTGAATAATTAAAATAATTATTAAATCGTTAAATCTCAATTTAAATTAAATAAATCAATTATTGTAATTAAGGGTATTACTTAACAGTGTAAAAAACACATTTTATTTTCAAAAACAATTCAATTAATTTTATTTCATATTCTTGTTTAATTATAAAAATAAGTGTATGTATCTAGCTTCGTGCACGACGTTTTATGATTATAGATAAAACGATTTTCGGCCATTTTATCGATTTAAATTTCGAGGAAAATATTTTTGTAAATATTTATTCAAAATAAGATTGATATTATTTATTATCATTTTAAACAATATTATTTGTATCATCAACCTTTTATTTGAATAAATTTAAAAACAAATATAATTTATCAAAGCGATAAATTTACAAGTCGTTACAGACTTCCCTCTTAAAAGAATTTTGTCCTCGAAATTACCTAAAATAAAATCCCAAAGGTTTTGCCCAAAATATTTATTTTTAAACTTACACCTGTACAATGTATATAGATCATCCTTACACAATATCTGGTTCGAACTACTATTCGAATTCACAACTTTACTTCCAAGCTAGCATTGATCCCCCGATCCTTTAATGCGCACTCTGCCAGCCTTTCTGATCAGAACTTTAGTTTTCCTTGCATAGCTCTTAACTATGATAGAAAATTCAAGTATCCAACCATAAATCCTCATCAATGTTCTTCGTCAAGAATCGAGTGATAAATCTGTTTTCGGATAAGTGTCAAACACGTCAAAGTTCTACACTCGAATCTTAGATTAAATCGTGCGACGAAATAAGCCACATACTTTATATGAATTTAATAATCTTTCAAAAATTTTAATGAAAACATTTCATAAACTGTCATTCTATATTCAAACTTCTATAAAGATACTTCTTCATACATAACCATTTTATTTCTGAATATTTCTACTTAAAGATAACATTTCTTTTCAAAAGATAAATATCTTTTTATTATGGCACATCTCTAAACACATCTTAATGGTTTCTGAAAAACACATTTTCAAACTAATTCTTTAAATTGATAAATCATCATAAACTTCCTTTAACTAATATCAAATGTGAAAACATTCTTTATTTAGTTAAAACTTCCTTTATCAATTAACACTCCTTTATTAATTAAAACTTACTTTATATATATATATATATATATATATATTCTTTACTTATACCAGTTTTAATACTTAAAAAGTATTCATATACTTATTTAATGGTTATAAGTATATTCATAAATTACTTAACAAGTTTTTTCCTTACCTTTAAAATATAATCAAAGAGATAAAAACAATTATTACTAAAACATTGTTATAATGAACTTCTCTTTTTATAACATGTTAATTATAATATTTTCTATCTTTTTATAAAAGACTTCAATACTTGTTATTATCTTTAAATCCCATTATTAAAGATCTAAATATACCCATAAGATTTCTTCCTAAGTGTCATTCAAAGGTTTAAAAAAATGTTACTAAAACATCATTTACTACAAACCCAAAACCATTCATTAATAACTTTAATTTTAAAGATCAAAGCATACCCATGCTTAACAATTAAGATAACACACTTTGATAAAAATTGACAACCATTAATTTGTCAATTAATGATTCACATTATCCTTTTTAACTTTAGAAAATTATATTTATCGAGTAACTTAAAAATGATGCCAAGGAACTGGATACTACCAATAGCATCGTATATTTCCTTAACAAGAAAGGGAATATTTAAGAAAAGTGTTTACCATCCGAACACATCTCTTACCCATTTTTAGTTACTTTCGAGCCACTCAAATCAATTAATCATAAGATAGTTTTTCATTTTCAAAATCCCATTTTAGAAATAATATTATTATTATTCCTTTTCCAAAAATCATTTGAAATTCCTTTTAAAAATACCAGTAAATTCTCAGAAATTCCTTATAAAGCAAGTTTTATAATCTATTTTATAAAATCACTTATATAAAAGACATTTATAAGATTTATTTACCTTAAATAAATTCCGTTAATCTTAAACAAACATTGTTATTTATTGGATACCCCATAGTCAAATTGTGAAACTAAATTCACGAGGTGTACATACTTAATCTTTTAAATAAAACAACCCATCAATTAATGATAATAACTGAGTATTATCCTTTCCTTAATCAAATAGCTATATTACTTGAAAATTGTTCTTTATATTCAAAATATAATCGTAGGTAAAATTATTTCATTTACCCATTTTCAAAACCAATATCATTTGTATATAATATTAACAAATACGTGCTCATATATAATACTCTCAAACTCATTCTAGGGTCTTACAAACCCTATCTCTAATGAGTTACTCATCCTAGGGTATTAATAACCCTATCTCTGATGAGACTTTTACCCCTACCAAAGCCAAGGTGTTTGCTCAACCTAAGCTCTGATACCAAATGTGAGGACCTATTTCTTCGACTCTTGGAAATCGAGACTAATACATCCTCGGTATTCACGTACCGCAAATCCAAGTGCCGGAGAAGCGGATTCTCAAGGGTAAGAAAGAAAAATAAAGACAGAACAGAATCTCACATATATTATTTCAACATAAACTTTGCAGCGAAAATTAAAATACATTTATCAGAGTTAAATATGGATAGTTATAAATTTTTATCCTTACAGTTTGCGGAATACTATAGCACAAGAGTGTGGTGGAAATAGATAAAAATCTTCTGACTCCATGCTTCGAGCTCCATCCTGATTTCTTCTAAACTAAACCTGACTACTAAGCTGCCCGGGAAAATTAAGGCACCTAGAGTTCAAGGAAAGGGAAAAATAAACTTCGGGTCAGTCATGAGACTGGTGTGAGAACTCAAAATACGATGTTTGAAAACAAAAAGGTATCTCATAAGACCACGACTCACATAAACACGGAACAAGTTTTTACCTTATGATAACCAAATCATTATTACGTAAAAATAAGTGATATTATTTTTAATGACATTTCTTTGAAAACATTCGCAAGTAAATTTATTAATCTTAGTTAAAATTGTTACATTATTAAATTCCATCATACCGCCTTGTAATACAAGGCTTTCTACATCTAAAATCTTACGGGCTCTTATTGGAGAATGAGTTTCCATACAAATGACCAGGTGAAGGGATTACCTTCCGGCAGTACATCTCTAGAGGAATGTGACGAGGCCTAACTGATGGTCCTCTACCAACACAAGACCAACCTACCTCTTTCTGGATAGTACCAAATATACCACCACCCCAGTCGTTACCGACCTATCGAGCGCTCAATTTCCATACACCACATTAATTTAAGCCCAAACATCATAGCAGGTAGAAATATATCTAGAAGGGGATGATCATACCCTAATGGTTGTGAACCACATAGCCCTGCCGCGTCTACCCTATTTTGGTCATTTCCAAGTGTGAGGCTTGAGGTAACGATTACCTTTCACATAGCATATCATATTCCTTTGAATGCCACACTGCCATTCCATCGATCACTATTTACTCCCACAAACATACAACCTCTGAGCTCATACAACTCAGAGAAGGGTGTTAAGCTAAGAGAAGTTATCTTCTACGCCACCAAATAGTTGTATGTTTATAAAAGTCAACGATGAAATCTCAAGAATGCAACGTCAGACATCCGTCCATACAAGTTCATTATGGGATAGAACAAAATCGAAGGCACCCTCCTACCACATTCTGTCGGGAATTAACTGTAGGATTAGTAGCGAAAAGTCCTTGTAACCCAAAGAGTTTCAGAAATGAAGGGACCATTGCTACTTTAGTATTTTGGAGCTAACAAGAATTATCAACAAGCAGTCCTTTCACCCCAAAAATCTTCGGTCTTCATCCTTTATTTTCTTTATCAGGTCTTCATTTTTCGAACGCATATATTTGTTCAAAGTGGTTTTTGGATAAGAATCACTCAAATCCGACCCCAGTTTCTCCAACCCAATCATCGATAAAAAGAGGTTCTGTGAATAGGTATTCATTCTTTAATTGATTAAGTTCTTTTTATCAAAATCTTTTCTGGAGATATATATTTCTAAAACATTCTTTCCGGTATATACGGAATCATTAAACCTCTCTTATCAAATCCTTTGATTACATAAAACCCTTTTTAAACTCGAAAAAATTCTAAATCATTTCATTTTTCACTTAGGAAAATATTTCCAAATCATTTCATTTAAACCTTAACAATGATTTCTTAATTCAGAACTCATGATTTTGATTGAGTTAAAACCATGTTATCTAGGATGTTATTCCCAATCTAGTAAATATTAAGTGAGTAGAATCGATAGAAATCATCTTATTCTACTCAATATTAATTCCCGTATTCAACAAATACTATGGGCGGAATAACGGCAGAATCACATTTTAAATTCCATGAATAGCACAAGTTCCCTCTTCGGGCTTTAACGCCAAGTATAAGAAGATCATCTCTATAAAATCAAAGTTGTATTTAATTTAAATTTGGAAAATTTAAATCTTTTTATACTTAACTCATTTCAGACATTTCGTCCTTATCTATCCCTTGCCCGGGGAAGAGGCCAGGTGAGCCAGAGCATTGGTTTCTCTTGAACATCTCCTTAGTTTAAGCACCTCACATCTGGATCTCATGAATAGAAAAATTCAGTCTACTCGTCGGCTTTTACAACCAAGATTAAACCACTTTATTTATAACATCTTTTCTTAAATCATTTATTTAAACTCTCTTGAATAAGATAGAAAACCTCCAATCATTATTAAAACAGTTAATTATCCTTTTGAAAGACATTTATAAAAGACATGGAAAAGAATCGTTAAGTTTAAAACTAAAATTTAAAAGTTATAGAAAAGTGCTGCGGAAAGCGCTTTTATAAGCTATATTAATCAAAACGACTTTTTATTATTTTAAAATTCATTTTTTTATTACTCAAATCACTCTTAAAACATTTTAAAAGATTTATAAGATTTATTCCACATTTTTAAACAATTTTAAAACATCATTTTCAAAGAAATCCAGTTTTGGATCCTTAATTGCAAAACTGCAAAACCGCGATTTTCCAAATACTTGTTTTACTCATATTTCAAAATCTACTTATCGAAATCTCGATTTTCTTTCTTCATTAGAAAACTATGGATATAGTAGTTCGGAAACTTCTTATCTCGAAGAATTCTGAGCTATATTCCATCTTTAACACTTGTTTGGTTTTTATGGCGCGAAATCGCGAACTACCATTGTGCGACACGCTTATTTTTGACTAAATTTCCCATTTTTTTTCAAACTTCACCAAAACACATTTGAATATTTATAAAACATTTCAAACTCATTTTAAACCATTTTTAAAGAGGCTTAACATTCCATATATACACCAATTCATTAAATCAAGGAAAGTGATTTCCTTTATGCTTATCGACGTGTATTTTCGTGACTTGCATATATTTTCAACATTCATTATTTAAACAACCAAACTTGATGATCAAAGCATAATAAACATCCATTGCAAAAACATATCATCATCTGAAATATAATATAATAGTTTAGGAGTTCTCACATTGATTTCCTATTGGAAAAAGGATATAGCTTCACTAACTCGCGATCCGAGCTCACGAACCCCAACACCTTGCCTTATAGTGTGCTTGACCATTCCATGCCAAAAGTGGTGCTCGGCCAAACATGGGAAATGAGGTGTAGTTCTTTGGATTATTATTGAATTTACCGAAAACTAGGCCAAAAATAGGTCATTTTCTCTCGAGTTTTTGGACACTCAACTCCCTGAGTTTCGAAATGTGGTCAATATGAAAGTTGTATGAAATTATTTTCTCTATGGTTTCAATAAAAAACACTCGATTTTTATTTGTTTTGAGGAAGTTATGATCAAAAGAAGAGAGGGTGTTCTCGGATTCGTAAAAAATAAAGCCCGAAAAAGCACTGTAAAAAAGTGAAATTTTGACATAGTTAGGCTCAAAACTAAAAGAAGTGCTAAACATGAAAGTTGTAGAAACTGGAATTCTACATGGTCATAAAAAAAGAATTACTTCATTTGGATCAGCTTTGGAGTTATACTCGAATGAAAAAGAGGTATTTTCTGCCTTCAAACCTGGGCTCGAAAATGCTCTGGAAAGTAGTGGATTTTGGGCATGGCTAAGCTTAGAATGGAAAGAAGTGGTCAACTAGAAAGTTGTAGCCACTGAAATTTAATGGTTTTAAAAAAAGAATTTTATGATTTGGAGTTGGGAAGAGGAAGTTATGGCTGGTTGAAATGGATGTAAGAAAAGAGTGGAGAGGTGTTTATAGGAAAAGAAGAGTGTAAAATTATCCATAAATACATCATCATTATATGGCTTTACCAACACACCTCCTCTCTCCCTAGGCATGAAAAAATCCTCCCCCATGTGCCCATCACATCCATCTTCTCATGTATGTATATGATGACATATGTAAGCTTAAGGGTTAAGTTTTATATAAAATATCTTAGATTTTGTAATATATATATATATATATATATATGTTTTAAGTGCAAATGTATACTTGTATATGTTTCTGTATATGTTAGAGTGTGCATTTATGTGTTATATATGTGCACATGACATATAAACAATGTTGCATTGATTCCGAACAACTTTCGTTCGATAAACCATTGCCAATCGGAGAACCGATTCCCGATCACATTTTCGTTTCCTAGTTAACATACACATTTTTGTAAACAAACTTTGAAAATAAATTTCTTATCATTTTTAGCTAATTAAAATGATCACATTTCATTTGTAAAACCATATAAATAAATATTAATAATTATTTACAAAAATCGCTATTATACCGATAAAGCGATATTGATTTTTCCTTATATTTTCAAATCAAATACATATCTTTATAAAATTATCATAAATGATTTATTATCACTTTATAACTATTCAAAATGAATTATCATCATTTAAGATAATTATTTGGATAATTAAATAATTATTAAATCATTAAATCTCAATTTAAAATAAATAAATCAGTTATCATGATTAAGGGTATTACTTAACAATGGCAAAAACACATTTTATTTTCAAAAACAATTCAATTGATTTTATTTCATATTCTTGTTTAATTATAAAAATAAGTGCATGTATCCGCTCCAAGCTGGTTATCGATGAAACGGTTTTCGGCCATTTTATCGATTTAAATTTCGAGGAAAATATTTTTGTGCATATTTATTTAAAATAAGATTACTATTGTTTATTATCACTTAAAACAATATTGTTTGTATCATCAACCTTTTATTTGAATAAATTTAAAAATAAATATAATTTATCAAAGTGATAAATTTATGGGTCATTACAGAAGCTGTACTCAAGATTTATGAGCTTAAGGATTCTTTACATGAAGCTGGGATTAGGATCTCCTCCTTGTTAAAAAATTTAGACGAGAGAAAGTTGAAAGCAAAATAGGTCAGATTTTCTTGCAGCGTGCCAAGAACGTCTTTTCTTATCTCTATCCTACGCTCGATCAGAGCTTCTTGCACAATGTAACGGGTTTCAAAGCAGCCGTAGAAAGGGCCAATGAATACTTGGGCAGGCACTTGTTATAACCCTCGAAAAACTATTCCCATCAGTTTAGTCTCACATCTGGGCATTGTATCTTAGGTGTTTTTAGTGTAGTATTTTAGGGACTTATAAATATAAATAACTTTATAATTTTACATTGTTGGATACTTTCTTTGGTTTTTACATACATTATGTAAATTAATATCTCTTTGTGAAGCTTGTGAATTTCCTATACGCTTTTTACTTGGTTATATTTCTCTTTAATTTTGCTATGTATGGGCTCATTTGACTTTCAGCCTGCTTCTTTTGATCAAGATCCAAAGGTGGCTGCTCTTAAAGGTAAGCTTAATTCTACTTTCGCTAAGGTCGTGGAATTGGAAGGTTTTTTAAAGAATGTCGAAGGCGTATTTGAGATCGTATATATGGATGAAATTAAGCCTTTAAGTTGAGGAGTTAGGTGGGCAGATTGCAAAGAAAATTAGCGTCGAAAATGATCCTTTTGCCGCCTTGACTACATGTACGAATTCTAGGCTTGGTGTCGCTCCTGCTCCCCCACCTAGGGCAAATCTCGATGTCATTCTTTCATGGAAGAATGATTTGAAAAATTACCATGGGGCCAGATTTGCTGAGTTAAAAGATTGTTACAAAAAAGGGTCAGAAACTGATGGTAGCGGCAGTTCGCCTTATATTTCTACTGCACAAGAGCTATTAGGACCATGTACCAGAACAACTGATAAGGCAAAGGATCGGTTTTTAGATGAGATTAAATAGATACATGGAGTGGCTATGAGACATGTGAACGGCCTTGAAAACAAGATTTTTATATTAGAGTCCGAGACTCATCTTGATGCCGTTGCTACTTCTCGAGGTGGGTTAGACAAGGCCACCTTATTGGAGCAGCTTCATAATGAGAAGGTAGGAAGGGTTATGGGAAGATTGGTGTGAAGCCTACGATTGACATTTTCACTCATTTTTTGGCCGAGGCTCGATCTAACCTTCCTAGCAATTGTACGGATTATGAATTTGATCCGCAGGATTATGGTGATGTTTGGGCCAGTGCTAATTACGACCTTCGTATCATTTTTGGTCGTGTTTCCCCCAGTCCCTCATCAGTTGTTATTACTGAATTGAATGACCATCTCGTACTCTCCAACTAAGGGTAGCTCTCCTCCATGCCCTGCACCGACATCTCGCAAATCACATCATCGAAGAATGATTGTAACCAACTCTTCCTCCAAATCCGAGTCAGATTTGTGATGTCGTTTTGCTTTATTGTAGCTCATTATTTTTCTTTGTACTTTTAAAGTGTTTGTAGAAGTACAAAATGTGTAAATATGCGCAAATCTTCAGTGTATTTTAATAGGACTAAGTAAATATAAGAAAGTCCTTATTCTTTGCTGTTTACCTGGAAAGCTTTAAATAATTTCTGAAACTGCTTCTTTTTTAGGTAGTTGTTTTATATTCCATGAGTCGTTTATTCCTTCCCATCTTTGAATTCGTTTTCTGTATAGCTCATGCTTTCTAAATGTTTCCTTTGAAGTTTAAACCCCATCGTGCGCTTGGCATAGTCTAACCCGCTATTTGGGGGTGGATTATTGTTCTAATAGTGAAGTCAGGTCGTGTATTTACATCCTTCTCAATTTATACACATGGTTTTTCGTACCGGTTTAGACTATCCAATAACCTTACATCTAGTGTGGCTATGTTAATAGAATTAACATAGAGAGATTTTTGTACTGGTTCGGGCCATTCAATATCCATACGTCCAGTTTAGTTATTTGGCTAAGAAAGCCGGACTGCGTTTTGTGCAATTTTATTTTGATAGCTGGTTTGGGCCGTCTAATATCCCTACATCTAGTGTAATTATTCAGCTATGCCAAAGAAATTAACACTGAGAATTTTATACTAATTCGGGTCATCTAATATCCCTGTGTCTAGCTCATTGTATTATTATTTTTCATAACAATTACAATATTTATTACATAAGTAGTGGAGATTACACTAAATAGGGTCTAATGTGCTCTGAGTTCCATGTTCTTGGAACTAGGTTGCCATTAGGTTTGATAGTCGGTATGCACCATTGGATAATAATTCTGCTATAACTAATAGGCCTTTTCAGTTTGGGCCCAGAGCTCCATCTCCTGTGTCTTTCATGTTGGACATTACCCTTCTAAGTACCAAATCTCCCTTGTAGAAATTTCATTCTTTTAGTCTTTTGTTGTAATTCCTTGCCATTTTTTACCGGTATGCACTAGATTCCACTGCTGCCTCATCTCTTCTTTCTTGAATGAGGTCGATGGCAGCTTCTTTTAGCTTCCTATTCTTCTTTATTGTGTAAGATATTCTTTTATGCAAAGGGACTTCCACTTCAACTGTAACGACCCGGAATTTTCGACCCTGAAAATTCGACATTAATACGTTCACTGTAGAAATGCCGAGCAATCGAACGCCGGAAATTCCAGATTTTTAGGGTAAAGAAGAAAAGAGGTAGAAGAAGAAACAGAAAACAATAGCACAGAATCTCACATTCGCAGCGGATCAAAATATAATATCAAATAACAGCATTTACACAAGAAAAGCTGTAACTACATATTTACAAACAATATATCAGAGTACAACCATTCACAAATAAACTGAACAGCTATAACAACTTGTCCTAGACTACAATCAATACAATCTCAAATACACAGCGGAATATACTCCATACGTCTCTGCCATCCAGCTCATCTCCTGAACTCTAGAACATCCTAACCTAGAAATCTGTAATACTCGGTCTGACCCGAGCATTACAATAAAGTAACACTTGAGTCAGGCTGGAAACCAGCGTGAGTAATCCCATATAATTTGAAACTCTAAGGTTGTAAAACTTCTTTGAAAACCCGGGTAACTCGTTCCTTACTACGAGTTCATATCTTATTATAGTCAAACAATTATTTCACAAAATAATATCTAAGTACCGTTACTTAGTTTCAAAGGTCTAGTTTACTTAATTTATTCCATTCCAGCCTATTTGATTTACAAATCAAATCTATAAAGAATTATAGATTACTAATCGAAGTGGTTCCGGATATCGCTGATATCCGATCCCGGTCTCTTCTACTCAAATGTCATCTTTAAGCCAAGTTGTTTCAAGTTTAAACAATTCAATTTATATTCAGAATATCATATTCACATAGCAATTCTATCACAGATAGATAACTTATATTATCACAATTCATTCAAAGCATCTCATATCACAGAGCATCACATATCAGATATATCAAATAATCCAAGGTATTCAATATAATTTAATCATTCATAAGCAAGGTTAATTAGTTATAAAATTCCTAATTAATTTAATTAAATTAATTACTTTTAATTCCTGCTTAATTAACATTAATTAATTACAAACCATTTATTATTACGTTAATTAATTAATGAAATTAATTAATCAATCCTTAACCATTCACATAAATTAATTAACCTTTAATTATTTACATTAATTAATTAAACTATAATTAATTACAGTAATAAGTGATCCTTAATTAATTACAATAATTAATTATCCCTTGATTAATTATCCTTTAATTAATTACCTCAATTAATTTTATTAAGTAATTATCCTTTAATTACTTTCATTAACTAATTATCCTTTAATTAATCTCGTAAATTAATCATCCTTTAATTAATTACCTTAATTAATTAATCCTTTAATCACTTTCATTAAGTAATTATTCTTTAATTACTTTCATTAATTAACCAACTCTTTAATTAATTACATAAATTAATTAATTATCAAATTAATTACCTCAAGTAGTTAATCTTTTATTACTCACAATAATTACAGCAAGTAATTAACCTTAAATTAATTACATACATTAGTTATCCTTTCAATAAAAACTGGGTTTTTATTCTTTTGAAAACTTATTAGCTTGGAAATGAAAACCCGAGCCACACCATCAAAATCCCGAGCCAAACCCGCTATCTCCCCGAGCCAAAATTCAAATTTCTCGAGTCAAACCCCTACTTCTTCAAACACCTAACAACCCAAATACACACACACCCACACATGCACGTGCACGATCGTTCGCCAGCGTTCTGACCATCATCGCCATCGCCTGCATATCGTCTTCGACCTCGCCAAGCAACCCAAACACCCAGATCGACGAATATGCTAGAGAATCAAAATCGAGCCTATCGATCACCTTCCTGGAAACCAACCGATCGACAAAACCTACCATTCGCCGCCGACACCGATCACCTGAGGCCTCACGACTCCAACCAAAGCTGCACCACTCGACTACGCTTCTAATCCCCCTGGTGCGATCATCTCCGATTAACCCCCGACGACGAACCACCCTGAAACCCACGTCGACAAAAACTGCTTCTTAAACCCTATTTCGTTGTCGTTCAACCACCATGGCCATCTTAAAATTACTTCACCATTTTTCCATCAATTGCCACCACTCCTACTTCCTCCAGCCACAATCGTGATAATCAACTCCGCGCCATTCGCCGGTAATAGACAAAAACCCAAATTCTGGTCAACTCAAGAATTCCCAACAACCCCAAGCTTAAAAATCATGATTTCTTTTTCTAAATTCGTTATTTACAATTACGAATCTGATTATGGATTCAAAACATGGAATCAAAATGATTTATTCTTGACCTTAATTTACTTTCCACTGCAATTTCCCATTCTTGAAATATTTACTAAATTTGAATACTTGAAACTATTTTTAAAATTTTTATTACATAGTTATAATCACTTTTCATTTAGAGATCGAAACCTAAAATCATTTAGATGGGATGATTTAAAATTTTGAACAGGTTTTAAACCCTATAATGTTTGAACAGAGGCAAACAAACATGCACAAGATCAATCTACATATTTACATACATGCAGGCATATTTTCATCTATACCAACATTTTCCACAACATATTTCCAAGCATTAATCACATGTAAACAAGATATAACAGATTCCAGATTTTATAGAGGTAGTTTACTCACCTGTATTTGGATAACAGAGGATAGAGCTTTTCCCTTTGATCTGGAATCTTTATTTTGATTTAAAATTAGAAGCCTGAATCTTGCTTACTTCAGTTGAAATGGAAGTTGTTTGATTATATTGATCTTACTTTGCTTTAGTTCAGTTTGAAGATTTGAACAGGTTTTGATTTCCTTTTTAGTTTTTAGTTTAGAAGGAGATAAAAGAAAAAGGAATGAAAAGAGAGAGATGAAAATGAATATGTATTAACTTGGTTTCTCAAAACACTTTTATTTATATATATTTCAATTTAAAGAAAAACTAAGGCCACTTGTAAATTTTCATGTTGTCTCAAGCTACAAATGTCAACAACAAATATTATATTTATTTTTGTTTTTATGCATGCATTTATGAGTTTTTATATTATATATCTTTAACTTTCTTTTTATTTATAAGTATATAACTCAAAGAAAGCAATATAAACTTATTTATTTATACCCACTTTAAGCTTAAACTACTTATACTTTTAAAAGAAAGTATTTTAAACCTTTAAATCTTAGCTTAAGCTATTATAAATATATATATCCTTAGTGTTTTAAAATATAGATTTTAACTTTAAATGTCTTTTGAAAATTATTGTCTTGAATTCAAATCAATTCTTCCTAATCACAATACATATATATATATACACACACGCGCGCGCGCACGCACACACACACACACACTTATATACTTGTATATGTATACACTTAAAATTTTCAACATTTATTATAGTTTCAAATCCATTTATATATCCAGATATTTTTAATTATCAGAATTTTATTTGTTCAACTTATAAACCAGTACTTTTAATCCAGTTAATTACCAATTAACAGACGTCCAAAAATCTGGGTTATCACATCAACGGGGAGCATGGCCTCATATCCATAGGTTAATGCGAAAGGGGTATGGCTAGTTGGAGTCTGGTTGAGGTTCTTTAGGCCTATAATACGAAAGAAATTCTTCTGTCCACTTCCCTTTTGCTTTCTACGGCATTTTCTTAAGCAACTTCTTGATAGTCTTATTTGCTGCTTCAACCTACCCATTTTCTTGTGGATGTGCAACAAAGAAATAATTTTTAATTATGGCATTCTTCTCATAGAACTCCGTGAATTCTTCGCTCTCAAACTGGGTTCCATTGTCAGAGATTACCTTGTAGGGGATTCCAAATATGGTAATTATGTTTCTCACTACAAAGGTGATTATCTTCTTTGTTGTGATTATAGTAAGGGTTCTGCTTCCATCTATATAGTGAAATAGTCGATTGCCATTATTGCATAATTTGCACCTATTGACATAGGAAGCAGACCTATTAAGTCTACGCCCTATATATTGAAGGGCCATGGGCTAGTTAGTGGGATGGCTGTCTAGGGATACTCGTGAATCTTTGACATTTGTTGTATGTTCTCTCAAATTCCCTTGCATCCTGGAGTGTCGTAGGCCAATAGTAGCCATGTGTTAGTACCTTCTTTGCTAACTTGGCTTTCCCAGAATGGTCCCTTTATGTACATCTCTCATGACATGCATTCCCTCTTCTTTGGAAACGCACCTAAGATAAAGGGTGGAATACCCTCTCTTATATAATGTTTCATCAAAGAATGAGTAGTGCCGAGCCTGATATCTTATTTTTCGGGCTTATTTTTGTTTTAGGGTAGAATTTCATTTTGCATGATTGTTTTATGGGGGTCATCCAAGTATTTTCTTCGATTTGCTGAAGTGGAGGTTCAGTTGAGGATTTCCCTCGGTTTCCTAGTCCTAGGACCCCTGAATCATTGCCCGTTAAGCTCGAGTTAGGACTAGTATTTGATCAGCCTTTGTTATGCTTAGCTCTGCCTAATGCCTTGTTGGAACTGCCTTCATTTTATTTGCCACTTTGGTACTTGCAAGTTTAGTTAATGAATTGATGGAAGAATTATTCTTAGAAAATTAATTGTGTCCAAAGCAAGTGTCACTTATCAAACAACTTATGAAAGTAGGGACAACGGGAACATGTGAAAATTAACATGTGAAAATATGGCACAAGTGGCACTTATCAAACAACTTGTGCATATGAACATCAAGAGCAGTTCAGATCACATTCAAACAGATATTAAGCTAACACCACTGGTTAGGGGCAAAGCAGCTCAGCTCTTTTTATCCTCAGCACAATGCCAAATGAACATTACAGACTGGGCAAGATGACTCAATTGCAACCGTGTCCAGGGAAGCATCATGCAAATATCGTAGTTTCACTCTGTACGTATCAAGAATGATCCAACAACAAAGCAAAGGGATAACTCTCAACATCCTCGTGCGGTAGTACACAAGTGATTCACCCATTTGGATCAGAAGTGCATGATCCATTTGAACTTGGTTTCTCACCTCAATTTCAGATGTTTCCACTTCAATTTCAAACTTCCCACTAACACCCAAAATTCACCGCTCAAATTATGATTTACCACCAAAGACACATCAGCAATCCGTGCACACCAAACAAACAAGACAGATGGATGACACGTGACAGAATCCAAAAATAGGAATTAAAACGGTAGAAAGAGTGACAAAAATCCACATGCATCTCCATACTATAAATAGAAAAGATACTGTACCAAGATGGGGATCTCTTTCCCAATTCGAAATTTTTAAGGTTAATAACGAAATGTTTTATACTCATTGTCGTTAATGCCTGTATAAGGAATATAAAAGAAGAAAGTGATATTTTCCCTATGGACCTAGGATTCTTTCACATTCGAACCACATAAAATTCTCCATGTCTTTACCTTTTTCTGCATTTTTACTTACCTGGATTTCAATGGTAGATTATTTGTTACATTTTTACCTAAATTAGATATCAATATGACATAGCGTTCTAAAAACTGTTAAAGTGCAACTACTTGATTTTGTAAGCCCCCAACAACATAATTACTACATAAAGGCAATTAAATATTACTTAAATTTGTTGATTCTAATTCATGGCAGTACGATATAATTACTTTAGTGATCATCTAAGGTGTTGCGAGATCGAAATATCTCATCAACATTTTTGGCGCTAAAAGGAGAGGCCGAACCTCCGTTTTCAATTTCTAGTAAACTTTACTTATATTTCCTTTCATATCCCATGAATCCTACTGATTCCACTACTCCTTCTCCACAAGAATAGTTACACTTGGCTTCAAAAACCTCAAAGAAGCTACTCATAGTGCCGAAACCTCAAACTGAAGCGGAAGCTTCAACTGAGGCCTCCATTCAAACCGACGTTAGATTAAAAAGAAAAATCCATTCAAACCCTCAAACCAAATCAAAGTATGCTAATATAAACCCATTATTGCTGAAAATATAGGCCCAGTCTGCCCTTAATAATGATGCCCCTTCACTCTACGGAGGAGATTCGTCCAAGATCGACCCCAAGAAAGATAAAATCCATCAATTAAAAGCCCGTGTAGAATAGCTAGCAATGATCTGCCAGCAAAGCACTGGAGAGAAATTAGGAGAAGAGGGTTCTTCTTTATTTAGTGAGACCATCATAGAGGCAGACTTCCCTGACAACTTTAAAGCACCTTCAATTGAAAAGTTCAATGTAACTACCAACCCTAATGACCACATCCGCACCTTCGAGTATTACATGGACATTCTAAAGGTTGGAAGAATGGCCTGATGCAAGCTTTTCCTTGATTATTTAGCCAGTGCAGCCTCCCGATGGTTCAGGAGGTATGGATGAGAGGAGGTCCAATCTTATAGACAGTTATTTGTAGATTTTCTAAGGGGTTATATGAGGTTAGTATCATGGTCAACTTAAATCAACTCAAGTCAAAGTCTCCAGACAGAGCAGTTCGGTTAATAATAGTAATTGTTATTATTGAATAAAGGACTTTGTGTTTGGAATATATAGTTGAATATGAATGATGTTTGAATTTTGACCATTGCCAAAGTCTATAAGTTCAAAGTGATATAATTTTGATGAAGATAATTGGTGTAAATAATAGTCACAACCGAGTAATGCTTAACAAAGTAAAATTGGATTTTACCAAAACCAAGTAATAGATAAATTTGGTCAAAATGTCACACTACCTGCTAAATGACATGTGAACTTTAATATTCGAATACCTCGATATTAATCGCCGACTAAATTTACACCTAACGAGTCACACAACCGAAACGTTGAATTTTCCTTTGACCAAACAATTTAATTAATTTGTAATCGTTATAAATTAATTAAAATTTATGAAATATTAATTATGAAATTTGATTTTGATTTGATGAATAAATATTAATAAATAAATTTATAACAGTTTACATATATTAATCGATATACGATATCGATAAGCATTAAATTAGATTTAATTGGATAATATTTTATTTGGGCTCTAAATAGGTTTAAATCCTATTAAGGAGGCTGGTTTGTTTGGCTATTATAGGGGTTATAGGTGGCAAAAAAATATGGGCTGGAGAGGCTTTGATTTGGATAGCTAATATGGAAGGAGAATGAATAAAGATTAGATCCTAGCTTTTCACATTATCTTCCTCTATATAAAGATCTCTACCCTCATCTTTCGCTGGACTTTTGAAGGCTTTAAAAACTCACCTAGATCTAGCCGTAATTGTTCTTTCCTAACCTTCATTAATTCAAGTTCAAATCAAATCAAGTGTTATTCGATAGATGTCATTCGTTCAGGATCTAGTACTCTATTGGATCGGAAATCAGTTCAAGAAGCAATTATCATCGTTTCAAGTATTCATCAACATTGGATATAAGGTATATTTCTAATCTATTTATGAATATCAATGCATATGTATAATAATTATATCATATATAATCGTTAGTTAGGCGACGATCTGAATATATAAATATATTATCACAATTAGATCGGTTGTGTGTTTATAATTTTATATTAAAAAAAATCTATCATTTATATACCTTTAAGTGGCACGACTCAATTAAAAAAAATGAAATTTTATCATTTTACTAATTAATATACAATATTTAATGATACATATAAGCATTATAAATTTAATGTTACATTTTACTATATGCAAAATGTGATTTTATAATTTCATATAACAGCTATTATATATATTTTTTGGGAGAGATAAAATAATATTTATATATATATATATATATTTAAATATTATTCTAAATTAATTATTATTGAAGTTAATTATTTAAATAGATATATAACATATACTTTATATTTTATAAAATATACTTTATATTTCATAAAATTAAATTTTTAGTAGATAAATTTTGGGCAAAATAAAAAAAGTGTTTTTATTTATTTATTTTAAATATTTAAATATAGTTGAATATTAATGTAATTTTTAAAATTAGTTTTTAAATTATAAAATTTTATTTTAAATACTAAAACACCATAATATCGCTTAGGTTTTTTATAGAAATTTTACAAAATATGTTTTGAAGTTAATTTTGTATTAAATTTTAAAACAATAACCATGAGGATGTCTATTTAAAATATACTTTGAAATTAAAATAAAATATTAATTTTTTACCATATGCAACATCTGATATGTATTTATATTCTAATAATATATTATTATATATTGTAAAAATTTTAATATTTATATTTGTATATATTTTTTATTATTATATCATTTATATTCATATATGTAAATATATACATGTTTAATATATATATGTATGTATTAAAAAATTTTATACATACATATACATATACATATACATATACATATACATATACATACATACATACATACATACATATATATATATATATTGCTTTCTACTTTAAAAAAAATTAATTTTAATATAATTTATAAATATTTAAAATATACATACATATATATATATACACACTTATAAATTGCACGTTAAAATTCTATATATTTTTGGGTTTTTTGCCAAACTCCTATATTTCATTTATTTATAGCTATTCTAGTGCATGTACCGAACACATGTTCTCTTATTCCATTTATATATCCGATAAGGGCCCAGTAAACCCTGCTAGCTTTGCTAAAAAAAGATAAAATTCTATATATATGTTTATATATATAATTAATTAAATAAAACATAGTCTATATATGTTTACATATATATATATATATATATATATAATTATAGTAGTTTGAATATATAAACTAAAGTATATAAACATACATTTGGACAATATATTTATGTACTAGATGAGCTAACATGTCCGTTGTAGTGTAAATCTCAGCATTTAGATAGGTGCATGTTATACCTTTCGTGGATTGCTATGTTACACATGCACACACATATATATGTGTATATGATACATGTATATATATAATGTAATATAATTACATAAAATAAAACTATAAATTTAAATGAAACAATGATTTTATTTAAAATAATTTATATTTTTTATAAATAAATTAGATTTCATAGGCCTAATAAAGATCCAATATGGTAATAAAATTGATATTCACCCATAACTTCCGCTGTAGGCTGGCTTACTTCCAACAATCAAAGCCCAATAGTCTATGTGGTCTAAATTAGTCATTGTTAGGTTTAACCAATTAAGCTCACAACCCAGTTAGTAAGGTGTCTAAGAAAGGTAGTGTTAAAGGATTGGATTTAGGTAATCAAGTACTCTGCCTTACCACGCTACCGTCCTGGCCCGAAAAGATATGTGAGCCAAAAAGATAGCCTCTAATAGATGAGGCCTAATTTAAATTGGGCCTTGGGCTAATTTTCAAAATTGTTTGAAAATTAAACTATAAGATTTTAAACTTAAAAGTTAAATTTAAAATAAGATATACATATATTATAAAAGTTATAATATAATAAATTTTCAAAATGTTTTTAAAATATTAAATATTAATTTCGAAAATTTAAATTTATTTATAGGATTAATAAAATAAATAAATTTATTAAATAAGTTAATTAATGAAAAATTATATACATGTATTATTTTTGTTTGATATATGTTATGATATTTAAAACGTTTAAGATATTAAAAGTATACATGTATGTATATAATATGATTTTTGAAATTAATCTAATTCAATTAAAATGTTATATAATATGTATATTAAAGGTTAATTAATTAAATCAAATTAATTAAAGGTCAATTAAATAAATAAATAAATTAATTAATTAAAGATTAATTAATTAAATAAAAATACACATATATGATATATATGTGTTACACTATAAAGGTTATAGTATATAATAAATAATTAATATAATTGTTATATTAAGATAATATAAAATTAATTAAGTAAGATTTAATTAATATAATATTATAGACAAGCCTATTATATAAGTTAATTAAAATATAAAAATTATAAAATAAAAAAACTTATATATATATATAAATGTATAAACTAAAGGTGGAACATTAAAGATACCCTAAATAAACTTAAGAAATAAATACATACGTATATGTACATATACTGTGATTTCAAATATGTTTAGCACTTGAATCATGCAAGTATTTGATAAGAAGTACATTATTTCATAAGTCAACATCACTTGATATAATATATTAAAGATTATGAATCTTTAATATAAAGTTGTCCACTATCATTTATATATTAATTGGTTACTTCAATACTCTTCAATTGTTAAGCTTTCCTCAAGCTACGGATGTTATATGTAGTGCTATTAATATATTGAATAGACAAGGTAAGATAACTGTACGTATTTGTTGAGCCTTCATCAAGGTATGTGCATTATACTTAGGCTGTCGTGAAATGGTGTGTAACAACCCTATATTTTACAATTATTTTTAAATTGATTTCCAGATTTAAAAGCTTTATTTATGAAAAGAATAAATTTTGTCATTGTAAATATAAAAACTTTGATTTTGTATGTGGATTAGAATTCCAAATATGCCAAAATTTAATATTTCCAAAAAATGTGAATTTTGGTTAAAATAGTCAAACTTTGACTTTTAAACTTAAAAATTTAAAAGTTTGAAATTATAAATTTTATATTTTATTATAAAAATAGATTTAATAACTTGAACACTACTTTTCGTTTCGTTGAAAACGGAGTTAAAATGTAAAAGTTATGTACATTTCAATTTTTAGTATAGTTTGTTTTATTGTGCAATTTTGCCTATTTTAAATTTTATAAATCATATTTTCTTTCTTATATTTTATTTTAATATGTGTCAATATGTTTATTTATGTATATTTCCATCTCTAAATATTTTAAAAATGATAATAGAATTTTTCCAAAATTTACTATGATGATTTCCTATTTTTAAAAGGCTATTTTCCTATTTTCTGCTATTTTCTTCATTAGAAATTATATGTAAATTAAATTTTAAATGTTTATTTTGTGAATATATTTTTATTTCATGTTATTGTTTATGTTTAAAAATATATTACAAGCTCATATGAATTTTCTAAAAATTTATTCTATTCAATTCCAAATTTTCTAGACTAGTTTACTATTTTAGCTATTTTCTTAATTTAACTTTATATAATTGATAAATATTTATATAAATTATTATATTTTGATAAAATTTCGAAATTTTATCTGAGATTATTATTTTTTCCAGAAATATAAAGTTATAAAAAAGGAATTAAAGATATATGAAGAGTTTGATACCTTTTGTGTGCTTAGCCCTTTTGAATTCTACCGTTTCTTTTCAATCAATACATCTTTTATTTTATTTTTTGCCGTTCTTTTCCTCATTCATTTTCAGCCGACTCCCTCATCTTATTCACGAATTTTCAAAGCTCCAAAACCCTAAAAAAATCATGGCCTCCATCTTGCAAAAAAAAATTGGTAATCTCCCTCTTTTCTTTCTATTTTTTTTCTTACTTTTCTATGCAATTTTGCCTTGATCTCTTCACATGTTTGCTTGGCCTAGCCTCTACCACCTTCATCCCCATCATCACCTCCTCCATCTACTACAGCAAACACTCCCTTCCCTCTGACCAAGACAGGCCATGACCTTCCACTTGAAGCCATCACCACAAAACTCCACAAAACATTGCCTAGACCACACATATCATCACCTACCCTCCATATCTTGCTTTGGCCACCCCCTTAGCCACCACCACCACTTGCTACATGACCTTTGGCTGCTGCTACTCATCACCCAAACCTCTGTCCAGACCTGTACCAGATGATGGCCGAGCCATTTGACCCATAGACCGAGCCAAAAGTTGAACCAAACTCCACGATGTTGCCTAGTCTCTTGATATTCTTGTGTTGTAACTTCCTCCACATGTTCTAGCCTTTATTCCATGCATTCCTATGATCAAACCTGAGCCAAAGTCATGTCAAACCTGACCTAAATAAACCCCTAGGCCATGCAAATCATTGTAGAAAACAAGGCAAAAGATTTGACATTCAAATCTCTTTTCATTTCAAAGTTATTTCATTTTAAAGTCGTATTGAATTTTGTTGTTTTGATTGTTTGTTTTGGGTTGTGCACAAGAGTTGTAGCTTAGATTCGCTCTCCACTCAAGTCCGTAGTCTTGTCATCGTGCTTTTGTTTCCATTGTGTCATTGGTTTGATATCTCCAGCACAAACAGATGAGTTATTCTCACCAGACAATATGTACCTATATAACTAGTAAATTGACACCCTGTGAATCTGTAGAAATATATTATCATGTTATACTTGACTATATTATGGTCATATGATGTTTATACACCTGCTATATCATATGTTACTATTATTTAATGTTATTCTGTTATTTATATCAGTTATCACCATTGCAAGTTCCCTGTAGACTAGAATCACTATGGGTTGAAATGATACATACCCGAACGGACTTTAGAATAGGGAAAAATTGTTATGGGCTGAAATGATAGGCCTGAACGATTTTTATTTAATTTATTTTAACTTGGGATTGCGGGTTTGAAATGATAGAACCCGGATTTTTCTTTTTTTAACTGCGGATTGAAATGATACATATCTGTATCACATGACCTAGGTTAGAAAATTATATACAGGCCCGTGGTTATTTTATAAAGTGTTTTGGATATTTTTAAGTATTTTAAAAAACTATAAATTTATGAAATTTGATTTAAATAGATTTGAAATGTTTTAAATTAAAGAAATTATGATTTTTTTTCCATGTGTTAAAAATGTAATTAATGAATGGTTTAACTAGATTTTTGAAATATAACTTAAGTTGGAAATTTGGAATTTTGGTTAAAAATGATATTTAAGTTATATAAATAAAATGGATATTAAATTTTATTTGGAAATGGTAAATATGATAATTTGATTAAATTTGAATTTAAGTGATTTATTAAAGTATTATTGATTTTTCTATGAATTTAAGTGGTTAAATAAGTGAATGTTTAAAAGTGATCTTTTAAAATATAACTTGACTAGGAAATATGAAATTTGGTTTTAATTAAAGGGTTAAGTTAATTAAATAAAATTGGAAATTTAGTTAAATTTGTGAAATGGTAATTTAAATTTGAAGTGTTAAGTTATTTGTTGAAATGTGAAGAATTGGAAACTTTTACACTTAAATTTATTAAGTAAATTATTGAAAATTGGATTTTATTGTAAGAAATTTATTATGAAAAGATATATGTTAAACGATATGTAAATGAACATTTTAAATGTAAAAATATGATTTTTAAAATGTTTATGTGTTTTAAATTAAAGTTATTTAATTGCTGGAAATACACTAACACCTGAAATTAACTTTTAATAGCATTCAGAAATGCTATAGATTCTGTTTTGAACTAAAATTGTGTAAAAAGAGCTATTACAGCATTTCTGAAATGCTGTAGTTGCTGTAATTGAACTTATAGGCTAATATTGAACTCAGGTCTATTATAGCATTCTACGGAAATGCTATAATGGTCTGCAGTCTTTGTTGAAACCAAATTTAACCCTTGTTTTGAAATCTGAACTACCGCAGCACTTCTGAAATGCTGTCTTTTCTGTTTTGAACTATAATTCAACTAAAACTGAGTTTTAACAGCAGTTTTAAGTGTTGTCTTTGCTGAATTAAAAATGTTTTCAAATATAACCTATAGCAGTTATTTTTAAATGCTGTGAAATGCTGAAATTTTAATAATTAGGGTTTTTGACTTAGTAAACGAACTCAGAATGGTTTGAAACTTTGGAATTTGAATACTTGATTTGAAAATATAATAATTACACTTTTAAAAGGTTTAAATGAATTATTTGATTGGAATATAAACTATTTAAAAGGTGACATGAAATGATAATAAATGAAGTATACCTTTAAATTTAAAAGGTATTTAAAGTTGAATATTTAGATTTGAACTCAAATGATATTTGGAATATTAAAATGATTTGAAATGAAGTTTTGAAATGATATGATATTATAAAAATATGGAAATGGTTTGGAATTGATTTAATCTTTATTTTGATAAAGATTTGGATTTGAAATGATATTCTATTTTGAAGTATAAATTGTTTTTAAACTTATAACCACGGGTTATAATAACGATTAGTTGTTAAAGAGACCGGGATCGGATATGGACATACTCTCTGTCGATACCGAAAACCACTTTGACAACTGTGTACGCGGTGGAGTTTCCAGAATGAAGTAGGATGGTGACGACGTTCTTAAGGTATGTTACGTGGACCCAACTCCCGTGAGTTGGCATAAGGTGGCTAAAACAGGAGCGATCTCGGACCAGTGAGGTAGCACCTCTTCTCGGACACATTTCTTCGATATTATACTCTTACTTGTGATTGATTAGATGGCCATCCTCCGATTTGGGAGTGTTGTTCGAGGTGGACGATAGTGGCTGCTATGCGCTCCATCAGTCCGTGTGCGTAATTGGTATATCTACCCTAGCATTGCGTAGTTGTGCCGTGTCACCTACCATATCGAGCTTTACTACGATTTGTGATTTCTCCCGTAGCCTGTGGAGTATCGAGGGTAGCCCCCATTTTGGGAGTATGCTAATACTGGATAGACTACTGGGACTATTACGTGTTAAGGTGGAAAATGTAAAGCCTTAATGCTATTTAAAAGTATGTTTATTTTATATTAGACATTATTATAATATCGAATATTACTACATAGTAGATAGTTTAACGGATCCTTAGAGGATGGGCGGTCCCAAGCATCTTCTAAGTTACTTGTACCTTTATTACAGTTCACTTGAGTTGGTTTACATTATATAAGTATATATTGTCCTGACTCGAGTGTTTTGTGTTTTGCTTTATGCTCGGGTCAGCCTGAGTTATTCACAGATTTGGATTTCCACTCTCTTGGAGATTTGAATCGCTGGAGATTATCTGCTTGTCATGTCCTATCTATTTCAATTTCATTGTTCTACTCAGCTTGTACTTGGTTATTTTATTGAGACTTTTGTTGTACTCTATTTCTTCTGTTGTATCTTATGTAACTCTGACATATTTAGATAGTAGCTTCATGAACTACTATTTCTTTTACTTCCGCTGCATTATTTTACTCTGTGTCTGTGATCTGTGATTATATTTATTTACTGTATATTCTGAGATTTGCAAAATTTTAATCACAACGCGGTATTTTGAGCAATTCAACTCCGGCATGAGTGTCTACCTATACACTTATAATGGATGCGAATGGTTGAAAATATCGGGTCGTTACATGGTAGGTCCGAGTGAATAGTCCCACTTACTTGTTGAGCTTTCCTCAAGGTAAAGGTAGGATTAGGGTAATGAACCATGGGTTAAAAGTTGTATGTGATACAATTGATAAGGAGTTATCCATCGTATGTGGGTCTATGATTTGTTAAGCTTTCCTTAAGGTCAGAATCCCAAGACTACGTGTTCTAACACCTATTAGTGAAGTCGAAAGACTTCTATGTTTTTCTTAGGGTTTGGTGAAACATAAGAGACTAGTGGGAGCCTTATTAGAAAAATGAAATGATAACATTTTGCCTTTCTAATATCGTAAGAACATATGATATATAATGTTATAATAATCTACATTGATAAATTTGTTCATTTAATATGATTGATAAAATGTTTATCTATTAAGATATACAATTGAACTAAATTGATGATTGACAAATAGAAATATAACATATACTTACCAATAAATGCTTATTGCAAGTTAACATTTCTACACCTATAAAAGCACCTGACTTACAACTACTAAACACGTTCACGATTTGGTCACTTACATGTTTATTTGGTTGAGACCGTGTGTTTCATTCTCTGAGTTTCGAACTTAGAAGTAATACAAGACTATGGATATATGATCGAGATAAAATCACATATAAATGTTATATGATGAACGGTCACGGTTCATAGTATGATATTTCGATGAAATCAGTTCATCCAAAATAAGTAAATAAACTGTACTATGAGATCGAGCATTCAATTTGATTAATTACAATAAAGATCATATTATGTTAAATGTAACACTAGACTAAAACTATAAGAAAGATCAAAGAATTCGATCATTGAACTGTCAGTTTGATCAGGTTATGCAAAGTGCAACATATTTGATGTCCTTAAATGTTAAGAATAATCAACTGTGCTTTTGTAAAGAGTTTATGATGATGTTTTAGTAAGGGTATTCTTTTGAATGCTTCGGCCATTTAGAAAGAAAAACAAGCGTATAAGAGTAGATGTGACTTAAGGTATAGTTGGGATGAAGAGAGTGAACAGTCACTTCTTGTAACAACCCTAGATTTTTGTATATATTTTATTTGACTTTATTATATTTTGAAAACTATTTTAAACTTGTTTTATTTCAAACATTTCATTTTTAAATATAAATTTTGATTATTATGTGAATTTTAATTTCAAACTGGTATAAATTGTATATGTTCCTATAAAAATGGATTTGTGGTCAAACTGGTCAAACTTTGACTTTTAAACTTCAAATTTAAATATTTAAATTTCTCAAATTTTATCTTTTATTATGAAAATATATTTATTAACTTGAACACTGCTTTTCGTTTCGTTGAAAACGGAGTTAAATTGTAAAAGTTATGTACATTTCAATTTTGAGTGCAATTTGATTTATTCAGCAATTTTGTTTATTTTAAATTATATAAATTATATTTTCTTTGTCATATTTTATTTTAGTATGTGTTAATATGTTATTTTATGTATATTTTTGTCTTTTAATATTTTTAAAGTGATAATAAAAATTTTCCAAAATATGTTGCATTTATTTTCTATTTTTAAAGGCTAGTTTCCATTTTTCTGCTATTTTCTTCATTAAAATTATATTTAATTAAAATTTATTTATTTATTTTTGTGAATTCACTTTATATTGTGTTCTTATTTTTATTTATAAATATTTTTCAAGTACATAAAAATTCTCCAAAGTTCATTGCATTTATTTTCATATTTTCAAGACTAGTTTGCAAATTTTGCTGTTTTTATTAATTAAATTATATATAATTAATATTTATCTATTTATTTTTGTTTATTTACTAAATTTTCGTGTTTTTATCCGAATTTATATGCATTTTTTAGTTATTGAAAATTGCAAAAAGAATTATGGAAATTTGAAAGGTTTGTGACCCTTTAGTTGCTTAAGTCTCTTGGTTTTCCCACCTTTTCAGTTCTAAACTCTTGCATTCATTGATAGCCGACCCTATCTCATTCTTTCAGCTGCATTCTTATTCATTTTTCATGTATAGAAACACTTCTCACCTCAAAAATTTCGGTCTCCATCTGAACAAAGAAAATTTGGTAAACTTTCATATTCTTTTTCCATTTTTTTCTACTTGTTGTTTGATTTTTGCACTTTCCTTCTACCTTCCATGGTTCAGCCCTTGCTCCTCCAACACCATAGCCGCCTCCACCATCACCACATCAGGTCACCATCTCCTCCATCCCACTGACCAAGCCATGCCATGGTCATCTATGACTAGATCCACCAAAGTTTATGCAAACACTCCACTTGTTCAACCTAGCCGAGTACCAATCTTGTTCCACCACTCAAACCATCACCTTGGACGCCACTTGCACCACCATCTCCAGCAAATTCCTGACCTGACACCACTGCCATGTCATCCTACTGACCCCACCAGACCTGGCCGTGACCACTTGCCTTTGGTCGTGGCTTGTTTTGCCTTGAAACCATTGTTTTGTTGCATTGTAGTGTAGTGTCATGCTCATACCTTTGCACATATCTCTCTACTCCTTTATATCCATGCGATGGCCAACCTATGAACCCAAAACCAGATCCAAATACACCCTTTAGCCATACATTTCAGACCTGTAGCTGAACCATAGGTGGTTGAAAGAAGTGCAATAGCTTTGGATTTGTTTTATGCAGTCATTTCTAACAATGTTTTATTGAAATTTTGGGTAGAAAACTTATGTTGTTTGTATGGTTTTGTGTAAATGTTATCAGGGCCATTATCTTTGGCTCTCCACTCTCAAGTAATTTCCGTGTTGCCGTGCCTTCATAGTGTCTGTATTGTATGCTTTGGTAGCTATCTCCAGCTCTGAACAGGTGAGTTATTCTCACCAGACAGTATGTACATATATAACTAGTGAATTGACCCCTTTTGAATCTGTAAATTACATTATCATGTTACACCTGCTATGTTATGATTTTATGATGTTCACCCATGCTTAAACACCTATTATATTATATGTTACTGTTATATTATGCTGTTCTATTATTTTTATCAGTTTATCACACTACAAGTTCCCTTTAGATTAGAATCACTATGGGTTGAAATGATACATACCCGAACGGACTTTAGAATAGGAGAAAATCGTTATGGGCTGAAATGATAGGCCTGAATGATTTTCAATTATTTTCATTTACTTGGGATTGCGGGTTTGAAATGATCAAACCCGGGTATCTTTGTAAATTACGGGTTAAAATGATAAATTACCCGTATCACTTTACCTAGGCTAGAAAATGAAATACATACCCGTTGTTAAAATATGTTTTTATAAAAAATTTTAAAATATTTTAGAAATGTAAATATTATAATATTTTGATTTAAACTAAATAAAAATGATTTTTGTAAAGCATTATTGATTTTCTAAAAATTTATAAGTGAAATAAATTAATGGTAAAATTAGAAAATTTGAAATGTAAGTTATTTTGGGAAATTTTAATTTGGTGATAATTGGAATTTAAATTAAATATGAAATGTGATAAATTCATGATAATTTGGATTAAAGTGAATTTAAATGATTTTTATATTATATTAATGATTTTGAATAAAGTTAAAATGTGAAATGAATGAATATTTAAGTTGAAATTTTGAAATATAACTAAAATTGGAAATTTGTGAATTTGGCTTAAAAGTGAATTTTAAGTTAAGTAAATAAAAATGGAATTAAGTTATATTTGGAAATTTAAACTTAACTGTTAAGCTAAAAATTTAATTATAATGAATTTAAAATTGAATGTTGAAATTTAATAAGTGAATTATTATTAAATATAGATTTTTGAATGGAAATTTAACTTTATAAAATCATGAATTTAAGAAAAATTAAATGATGATTATAAAAGTGAATTTATATGATTTTATAAGTTAAAAATGATTTAAATAAAAATATAATTGTTTGTGAAATTATATTGAATATTTGTAGTTAATTAACTGCATTCCTGAAATGCTATTAATTCAAATGTAAATGATAATACAGCATTTGTAAATGCTGTAGTTGATAATAATGAACTAAAAAGCTAATTTGGATTAAAGGTTATTATAGCATTTCTGTAAGTGCTATAATTGTTGAATTTAACTAAGTTTTCTTTAAAACTAATGTAACCCTATTCTAGTATTTTTTAAATGTTGTCTTTTGTTAAATTGAACTGTTTTGAATATAACTTTCCGTAGCATTTTCTAAGTGCTGCGAAAGGTGAATTTTCACTGTTTTGATAAATTTAAGTGAATAAATGAATTTAGAAAAAAATTAAAATTTTGGAAATTTAATAATTTAATTATTAAATATAATAACTTCATTTTGATGATTTAAAATGAAGTAATTTGTTTCGAAATATAAACTATTTTGAAATATGATATTTTGATATTTTGAAATGGATTTTTGAAGGATATTGAATTTCGAAATGATATTTGATTTCCAAGTATAAAATACCATTTTGAAATTTTAACCACGGGATGTATTTAATTATAGTTTAACTGATCCTTAAAGGATGGGCGATCCCAAGCATCCTTTGAGTTATTGTGCATTTCTACTACAGTTCACTTGAGTTGGTTTACATTATATAAGTATATATTGTCCTGACTCGAGTGTTTTGTGTTTTACTTTACGCTCGGGTCAGCCTGAGTATTTACAGCTTAGCTTTGGATTTCTTTCTGGAGCTAGGAATCGCTGGAGATTCTGCTTGTCTAGTTATCTGTTCCTTTCAGTTCAGTTGTTCTATTTCAGTTCTGGTATTCATAAACTTCTATTTATTTGAGATTTCTATTGTATATGTTTTCAAGCAGATATTATGTATTATGTTTTGAGAGTTTGTTATAGTAGCTTCATGAACTACTATGGTTTTTATATTCCGCCGCGAGTTATTTTGATATGTTCTGTGTCTGTGATTCTGTGTATTTGATTTCATTTGCTCCAAATTTATTTACAATCTGTTATTTTGAATTATTCAAGCCAAACATGTGTGCATTATTGTCGATTTGAATGGTCCAAAATAGTGGGTCGTTACAGTTGGTATCAGAGCTTTGGTTTTAGGCAAACCTTAGCCTGCGGAGCAAAAACTCATTAGAGATACGGTAGAAATACCCTAGAATGAGTGAAATCAATCTCAGAATCATATCTTTGTGAGAGAACGTATTTTCGAAGTATAAAATGATTTTTAAATAATTTTTAAAGGATTTTCAAAGATTATATTGGTACAAAAAAATTTTCCTTATATTGAAATCAAGTTTTTCGAAACTTCATCCCTTCGGTATCCACCTTATTAGGATTCTTATCGATTAGGATTCCTTGAACTTTGGACGTTCCCACTTGTTTTGAAATCCAGTCTTATCTTCCCTATTTGTATCCTTTTGATTTTGGAGCATTCCATAGCTCCACTTTGAATGACCTCTAGAAAGATCGGTGATCCCGCCAATCTTTGAATGATTTGTAAAAGGGTGAAACTCCCTTATAATTGGCATTGATTCACCGGAGATTTCTATATCCTCGGTTTACGATGTTTTCTATCTTTTGCTATATTTAGATTCTATCTCTGGCGATCGAAGGTCGATTTGCCTTAGATTTTCGCACCGATTATATTCCTGAAGTCACGGTTGACCGGTTAAGGTCGCCCGCGATTCATATAGGCTTATCCATCTTCTATTTGGTAATTTTATTATCTTATCTTAGTGTGAGCCTATCTTTGAATCAGAATACTATTTGATTAGAGTCCTTCTAAATTTGAATCTCTGTTTTGCTTTGAAATCCATCCTTGAATCGTCCCTTGGAAAGTTTGTGGTTGATTGTCTTTTGAAAATTGTGTATTCATCGTAGTTTTTATTTTGATAAGGATGACCATATTTTTATATAAAGATGAAATGTTTTTGATAAGGATTATATACCTTTTAAAAAATGAGAATTTGAAGTTTTGAAAGGAGTTGAAATTGTGAAAATTTTATAAGAAATGGTTTCGTATAAAATGATTTATAACTGAAGGTTTTGAATCTGAATTTAAGTGATTGAACTCCGGCATTTTGGAACTGGTTTTAAGATTTTGAAATAATAAATAATATGATTTGAAATTATTTTTCCGAATAAGTAATGTTTCAATGATTTTAATAGGTTTTAATGATTTCGAAGGAATTTCAAAGAAGTTTTCAAAGTAAATGGAAGTCCAGAACTCACTTGTGTCGTTGGAAAATAATTTCGGTGATGAGTGCACGCATCATCGACATTGATTTTTGAGTTTCTGAGTGAGGGAGAGGCCACTTCAGTAGCTTTGCTATGCGATTGATTTGTGAAACCAATTTTGATTTCAAATTCCGAAGTGTGATGCGATATTCGAAAGATATATGTATATATATTTGTAAAATTTGAAATGAGCCAGTGTTCAGTCCTTGAGTTTTGGATTTGATTTGATATAACCCTATTTTTGGAATTGATTTACTGATTTAATTGTGATTTCCAACTCTTGGATTGAAATATGATTTCTTCGACTATTTTGAAGGTTCGAGCACTTCCAAATCAAGGTTAACTTTTCAAAAGTTAAGAATTTTGAAGTAAAGTATATAAGTTTGGTATGTATGTTTAAAGTATGTAGTAATATGATTTAAATAAGTTGAAACTGCTTTGTTAAGTAAATGAATAAGGCTATTTTGATTTTTTCTAATATGAAATTTAGATTTGAAATGTTTTGAAAAGAATTTGGTCTTCAAAATATTTTTGAATAAAATTTAGTTTAAATGTTTAACTTAGTAACATCTTTTTGAAACTATATATTTAAAAAGTTAGAATAGATACATAAGTTGTACGTATGATGTTTTATTGGCATAATTAAATTGATCCAAGTTTGAGTACACAAGTTCGAGGTGAATTACACCAATTCGTGTTAGGATTTTTCATTTGATCCTTGATGGCAAATATTTGATATGGATTTTGGGCTTGATTCTAGAATTCTCTATCATAGTATATGGCTATGCAAGGAGACTGATGGTTTCTAGTCGAGAAACCATATCGAAATCTGCATTAGGGAAGTCGAATGAACAATACTAGCTCGAAAGCGAACTTGTGTGATCGAGCGAGCGATCAAATGTGACTTTGCGAAATGATGACATATGTACATCTTATATTCTAATATCATTGATATACTTGACGCTGAAATTGGAAGTTGTTGGGTTGGATATCTTTGTAATTTAATTGGAATTTTTCCTTTATGAAAAACTACTATCAATTTAAAACCTTTTTTTACTATTTTTCTTTTATTTTCTTAAACAAACTATTTTATTCTATTTTATATACAAAACTATTTTACAAAACTATTTTATGTACAAAACTATTTCACAAACTAATTTGTATACAAACTATTCTAAACTCAAAACCTTTTAGTAAGCAAAGATGTTCAATCCCATATAATTCTTCGTACAGCGAAATTTATTTTTGAAAATTTTGATCCTTATATAAGATGGACTTTATGTAAATATAAGATGATTTTGGAAATGAATTGTTTGACTTAAACTATATTAATTTGGAAATTTGGATTTATTTTCTAAATTTATTATTTTGGAAACTTTGGAACTGAAGATATTTGATTTGGGAGCATAATTCGGTGAAACGTATATGATTTTGAAAATTATATTGATATTGAAACAAAATTGAAATTTGAGAACCTTATGTTACTAAATACTTGATTTGGGAGTTATCAAACTTATATAAAATTTGGTTTGTATAAGTATGATGTTGATTCGAAAACTATGGATTTGAAAAGGTACTCAATTTGAAATGTGAAATCTTATATAATTGAAGTCTATATAAGTGTGATTCGATATACTATTGATTTTGGAAAGTATTTGATTTGAAAATGAAATCTTATATATAATGGACTTTATATAAGTATGATATTTGAAAGTGATTTGAAAAGGTACTATATGATACATATTTTCGAAGTAAAGATATGGAAAGTGCCTTCTGCTTGATATCCGCTTTGTGGCCACATTGTGGATTCATTCTATCGATATTTCTCTGATTTTTGGTTTTCCGGATATGATACTCGAGTTTCCATCGAATTCCATGGCAATCTCCATGGTCTTACGAGCGCGACTTCATAGCGTAATCGCAAGGTTGGGGGGCGGCCTACGGATATGGATGTTTCCTGGGAGATCCAAGCGTAACCATTGTGTATCTGCGATCTATTGAGTCGCTTGGTAGCGTAATCAGCAGGGGCTGCGAGAGCCTAGGGTACGGATGTTTCCTGGGAGATCCAGGCATAACCATTGTGTATCTGTCGTACTACCAATCTTCATGGCGTAATCGCAAGGTTGGGGGCGGCCTAAGGATACGGATGTTTCCTGGGGGATCCAGGCGAAACCATTGTGTATCCGCGATCCATGATCGACATGTTTTTTTTTTGGATTGTACTTTCCATATCTGTTTTTAAAAGTTTCCAGTATTTTCACTGGGTGTTGAAACAAGTCTAGTAAGTACGTGCAGAATTCTAGCTTTGCGCATGATCAACGCACTGCCAGAGTCTGCAGGAACGAGGATAAACTTGTTAAGACATCGAGTTATAAAATTATTTTGATAAAATATTATATAAATGATACTTTGATCAGTTATTTCCTTTTTAAAGGATTTTAAAGTGTTTTAAATATTTTACCTCTTTAACCAACAATTTTAAATAAGGGTTCATTCTTCTCTTTCAACCTGCTTTCCCTCCTAGCTACTTTTCTTCCCTACCTTCTTTAGGGATGTCTTCCAACCTATTGTTCTTTCTAGTTGTTTCTCCGCTCCCTTCCTTTTCGAGGACGAAAAGATTTGAGTGGGGGAGAGTGTAACAGCCCTAGATTTTTGTATATATTTTATTTGACTTTATTATATTTTGAAAACTATTTTAAACTTGTTTTATTTCAAACATTTCATTTTTAAATATAAATGTTGATTATTATGTGCAATAGCTTTGGATTTGTTTTATGCAGTCATTTCTAACAATGTTTTATTGAAATTTTGGGTAGAAAACTTATGTTGTTTGTATGGTTTTGTGTAAATGTTATCAAGGCCATTAGCTTTGGCTCTCCACTCTCAAGTCATTTCCGTGTTGTCGTGCCTTCATAGTGTCTGTATTGTATGCTTTGGTAGCTATCTCCAGCTCTGAACAGGTGAGTTATTCTCACCAGACAATATGTACATATATAACTAGTGAATTGACCCCTTTTGAATCTGTAAATTGCATTATCATGTTACACCTGCTATGTTATGATTTTATGATGTTCACCCATGCTTAAACACCTATTATATTATATGTTACTGTTATATTATGCTGTTCTATTATTTTTATCAGTTTATCACACTGCAAGTTCCCTTTAGATTAGAATCACTATGGGTTGAAATGATACATACCCGAACAGACTTTAGAATAGGAGAAAATCGTTATGGGCTGAAATGATAGGCCTGAATGATTTTCAATTATTTTCAGTTACTTGGGATTGCGGTTTTGAAATGATCAAACCCGGGTATCTTTGTAAATTACGGGTTAAAATGATAAATTACCCGTATCACTTTACCTAGGCTAGAAAATGAAATACATACCCGTTGTTAAAATATGTTTTTATAAATTTTTTTAAAATATTTTAGAAATGTAAATATTATAATATTTTGATTTAAACTAAATAAAAATGATTTTTGTAAAGCATTATTGATTTTCTGAAAATTTATAAGTGAAATAAATTAATGGTAAAATTAGAAAATTTGAAATGTAAGTTATTTTGGGAAATTTTAATTTGGTGATAATTGGAATTTAAATTAAATATGAAATGTGATAAATTCATGATAATTTGGATTAAAGTGAATTTAAATGATTTTTATATTATATTAATGATTTTGAATAAAGTTAAAATGTGAAATGAATGAATATTTAAGTTGAAATTTTGAAATATAACTAAAATTGGAAATTTGTGAATTTGGCTTAAAAGTGAATTTTAAGTTAAGTAAATAAAAATGGAATTAAGTTATATTTGGAAATTTAAACTTAACTATTAAGCTAAAATTTTAATTATAATGAATTTAAAATTGAATGTTGGAATTTAATAAGTGAATTATTATTAAATATAGATTTTTGAATGGAAATTTAACTTTATAAAATCATGAATTTAAGAAAAATTAAATGATGATTATAAAAGTGAATTTATATGATTTTATAAGTTAAAAATGATTTAAATAAAAATATAATTGTTTGTGAAATTATATTGAATATTTGTAGTTAATTAACTGCATTCCTGAAATGCTATTAATTCAAATGTAAATGATAATACAACATTTGTAAATGCTGTAGTTGATAATAATGAACTAAAAAGCTAATTTGGATTAAAGGTTATTATAGCATTTCTGTAAGTGCTATAATTGTTGAATTTAACTAAGTTTTCTTTAAAACTAATGTAACCCTATTCCAGCATTTTTTTAAATGCTGTCTTTTGTTAAATTGAACTGTTTTGAATATAACTTTCTGTAGCATTTTCTAAGTGCTGCGAAAGGTGAATTTTCACTGTTTTGATAAATTTAAGTGAATAAATGAATTTAGAAAAAGATTAAAATTTTGTAAATTTAATAATTTAATTATTAAATATAATAACTTTATTTTGATGATTTAAAATGAAGTAATTTGTTTCGAAATATAAACTATTTTGAAATATGATTTTTTGATATTTTGAAATGGATTTTTGAAGGATATTGAATTTTGAAATGATATTTGATTTCGAAGTATAAAATACCATTTTGAAATTTTAACCACGGGATGTATTTAATTTTAGTTTAACTGATCCTTAAAGGATGGGCGATCCCAAGCATCCTTTGAGTTATTGTGCATTTCTACTACAGTTCACTTGAGTTGGTTTACATTATATAAGTATATATTGTCCTGACTCGAGTGTTTTGTGTTTTACTTTACGCTAGGGTCAGCCTAAGTATTTACAGCTTAGCTTTGGATTTCTTTCTGGAGCTAGGAATCGCTGGAGATTCTGCTTGTCTAGTTATCTGTTCCTTTTAGTTTAGTTGTTCTATTTCAGTTCTGGTATTCATAAACTTCTATTTATTTGAGATTTCTATTGTATATGTTTTCAAGTAGATATTATGTATTATGTTTTGAGAGTTTGTTATAGTAGCTTCATGAACTACTATGGTTTTTATATTCCGCTACGAGTTATTCTGATATGTTCTGTGTCTGTGATTCTGTGTATTTGATTTCATTTGCTCCAAATTTATTTACAATCTGTTATTTTGAATTATTCAAGCCAAACATGTGTGGATTATTGTCGATTTGAATGGTCCAAAATAGTGGGTCGTTACACTTCTACTTCATAAAGAAACATTGAAAATGAGAATTGTAATAATAATAATTGATACTTAACATTGGAATGAGAAATATGATTCATATTCTAAAATATATTTTCATATAGAAAATTGTTTTTTATGAGAGTTATTTCTTTAAGTTCAAGATATTTGATCAAAGAACTCTCCGCTAATAGCAATATATGAAATAAATAATCTATATTAAGTGAATGATGGACCTCTGAATTTAGTACGCTATTATAGTAATGGAGGAAACAGTAGGAGCGTGCCATATAGCACTTAGTGATTGCATCAAATTACGAAAATTATTTTCGTAAAACATACGAAACATTATTTATGAAATAATGATAATATTTCAATGTCGACTGAAAAATAGACATAGTTCTATTTCAATATGAATATTCATTATGAAATAAAGCTATAATATGGTATTTTTTCACCACAAAAGTGATGTATCGAAAAATTCCGAAGTATTTAAAATTATTTACAATTATTTTGAAATTATAGACTAAGCCGTAGTTTTGAGAAATAATTTTTATTATATGATTATGAAACATACGATGCTAGTTAATTATATCTTAAACGATTAAGAGCTATGCACCCATTTAGTGAGAGCGTCATAAGAGTTGATGAACTCTTTGGATTGATACATTTAGATGTATGCAATCTTAAGTCTATTAGTACAAAATAGTTCAATAAACTTCATCATATTCACTGTTGAGTTATCACATACATGGACATTTGTATTTGATACGCATGTATAAGTATATGATAGCTTATAGAATATAAATGGAAGTAAATAAATTAACATGCAATAGAAGTAATTCGATTCGATTGGATGGGTGAGTATATTGGATAGAGCTCCGTATGTACCTAATATGACTAAAGATTCAGTCTCAAAGGTCACTCATTCCAAATACATAATGGTGTATTAATTAGGAGAACCTTGTTGGACAAAACACGATTAGTAGTGAGTGAAGTTGAGTTAAAATTCCTTCTATAAGATGTGTACTTAAGAGTAGTACACAACGTTAAAATTAATGTCATCCAAAGAATAGTTTACAAAACCATATAAGATAAGGGTTTATAAGAAACTCCTACAAATCCTAAACCAAGAAGTTGGCAGATTGTGTAAGTCGAAAGACCGCACGTAATAATTGTATGCAAGGGATCTTGAATGAATCGTCCTAAGAGAATTTTGGGAACGATGATATTGATAGTATGATGTGGTATGATGTGCAAATCCGCAATATGTTCTAAGTACATTGTCAAAATATGATTTTGATAGTTGTATCCTAAGGAATATGATCCATTTGCCATAAACGTGTATTTATGGAAAAGATAAATGTAGTTGAAATATAGTGTGCCATATTGATAAGAGTATTAACGTGAATTTCAATTGTTGAAAATTAAAGTAACAAATTTACCATTCGATGTGCTCAAGTTGGTTCAGATTTCTCTAACAAAATTATCTCATGGTATGACTTTATATTTTTTGTATGTATTTGTTGAAATAGAAAATTCAAAATAATGATTTAGAAATTGTTTATACCTAATGACCAAAGCTTTTCGAAGTCAGTTGAAGCGATATTGAGTTTGTGAGTTTTTTGGATATGATCCAAGAATAGATATGAAAGTATCATTCGATGAGCATCAAAATTGAACAGATGTTTTGATATCAAATAGTTTGATTGTCAATAAAATTACAGAGGAAGTGTGTGCTCATAAGAAAGAAAGTTAAAAAGTACATTGATATTTATGAACCATAAGTAAATAACACACTGTTGATTGTTAACGATGTACCTATGTTGAAACTGTTTTAATAGTTTTAATACTCTAAATTGGATTTGTAAATGATGTCTTTAATAATAAAGTATAACAGATACTGGGAATGTCCCAAGTGATATGAAAGGTGTGACGCCCCACCTCTATACTCACATTAGCAAAGAGTATTATTAGATAATACCGTCTGCTAATACGGAGAATAAGGATGGATAGGAGCGACCATCTATAGCCTTGCTTTAACTAACTATTGAATACATCGACAATTGCCCTACCTAGCAGGTCGACATATCCAATGAATACTTAAAACAAGACCATAGGTGGCTAGAGGATCTATCGGAACAGAATATAACAACTCAAATGCAATATACATCACAGAACAATAGATCATCATATACACATATACCGATACATGACAGAGTATGCAAATAATACATGTCAAGTGGTATAGCAAACCACAATATACAGACAATCCAAAAGAATACATATCAGACTAACAACAAAATGGGACTACGCAAAAAGCTATGACAAAAAGAAGCTAGCGGAGTAGTCCATGCAGAAGAAAAATAGGCTAAGTCCAAAAGTACCTAACCTGAAACATCTCGGTCTGACCCGAGTATAAATACACGGGTCAGTCTAGCTAAACAAATCAGTTAGATAAGCTGAACAACAATAAACCTGCAAGGTTACAAAGTATAACAAATATCTCTAAAAGAGATAACACAATCATCTAATCAAAAGATGAACATAGCAAAACAAGCCTCATATCATCGGCATCTCAAATAAACAAAGGATAAGAATATCCCAAAGCAAGCCAAAAGGCAAATAACAAATACCCATAAGGTATACAAGTTCCACAAGGTAACCGCTATACATCATGCGGCTCAAAAAGACCAACACCGAAGGGCGATACCAACGGAATATAATATCAATGAAACATAAGATTGCTCGAGCTCAGTACTGTATAAACAAGGATCCATAAGCCCGAAGGCTCCAAACCCAATATCACTCGTGCGACTCAAAAAGACCTACACCAAAACGATACTATAGGGCAACAAACCCGAAGGCACAAACCCGAAGGTACAAACCCGAAGGCAACATACCCGAAGGCAACAAACCGTAGTGGTGAAGGTCCGGAGGCCCAGTACTGGACACCACTAACTGGAAAAATGTGTCATAACTCTCGAAAAGGAATCCGAAAAGTGTTAACGTGAGTCCCATAACCACTCGTTCGCACTAAACGGTTTACTATCCGTCAGTTAATTTCACACTCAAAGCAGTACAAAGTTCACCTTATTTCATTGGTAGACCAGACCAAAGGTCAAAACGTTCAAATGAATAGATTAGGAATTAAATGAAAAGATGAATGCACGTGTTCATAGCACGCGTTTTATCTAATCATTTAATTCTCCTCCCTCTTCGCTCGGAGTGCAAAACTGTGTGTGTGTTTTAAATAGAAATTAGAAATTGGGGAAACGAGGCTTTTAATACAATTTAAAAAGATCATTTTATAAAAACCCGTGTACGAAATCTAAAAAGAATCATCGAAGTCAAAGAATGCAATAACAACTAATTGGATCAACACGAATCGATTAAACAATGGAAATTCAACTCAAAACAGCCCAAAATAGGCTAAATTAACAGTTCCAGACGTCTGGGGGTTGATCCAGACGTATGGCCCTAGGTTCTGGCCCAAAATAGGCAAAATTGCACATTTCAGACGTCTGAAATTTCCAACCAGACGTCTGAACCCCTAACCAGACGTCTGGATGGATTTCCAGACGTCTGAATTTTGTCTCTGCCTTTTTGCATTTTCCAGGGACCAATTCCAGACATCTGGATTTTCCAATCAGGCGTTTGAATTTGAATCCAGACATTTGAAATTCAATCCAGACGTCTGAAATTTCCTGGTAGGCAAAAATCAGCCTTGCCCAAAAATGGGCGAAAATCCAAACGGAAGCGATCGGACGAGCGACGAAGACTATGGATTTATGCCAAGCGACAACCCAGCCTTATAGACTCTCCGAAATACCACCTAAAGCATGTTCAAACAACAAAGCTAGGATTTTTAAAGATTGACTTCAAAACACCAAAATCGGCATATTCATAAAACCAATTCATATCAAAAGCAAATGAACATCATTAAGTGTTAGGAATTCATACCTAACATCAATGATATCAAGAGAAGTAGATGTGAGTTCAAAACTCACCTTTAACCCAAAAACAAAGAAGAAGGAGCTCAATTACAAGGAGAAGACCAACCAATCTCTACTTCAACTCAACAAGCTTCAATCTAAGATCAAAACAAGTATTTCCTAAGTTAGGTTTAGGAAACTTTCTGAAATTGAAGAGGAGAAGAGATGGAGAAGATGAAGATGGAGCTTACCTTAGCTTCTACTTCAATTTGGAGCAAGAATTTGGAGTTTGCAATTGGATTTAGGGTTTGGCAATTCTAATTTCCCATTCCTCTCCCCATTTTCAGTTTTGATAGAGAAAAAGAAATGAATGAGCTAATGAATGAAGAGAGGGCTGAGCTAGGGTATAAAGATAGAACATTGGGTTGAACCCAAACCCAAAACCCAATAGAAAAAGTAGCCAAATTCGACTTACTCCAAACATATCGAAACTTATACTCAAAAAGATCGCAAACGACATTTTGAACTCAATGGAAGTGGTCTTGAGTCCCAATTCGACCGTTTGCAGAAAGTGGCTTTTCGGACCTAAATCCGACCAACGACGCTATATTTAAATATAAAATCGTTAAATATGCGGGTTGTTACAGATCTCCCCTCCTTACAAAATTGCGTCCTCGCGATTCCTAGAGACGATATTTGTAACAACTACATACATACAACACTTAAAAAAAAAGAAGTAAGCTTGAGATGAAAAGGCATACTCACCGTTTTCAAGCTAAGAAAGAAAATCTGGATAAGATCGCTCAATAAATTCTCTAGTTTCCCAAGTACAGTCATTGGGATTAGCGGACCATTGAACTTTAACGAGCGGCACATCCTTGTTTCGAAGGTGTCGCACCTCCGTGTCAAGTATGCGAATAGGCTGCTGTACAATAGATAAGTCCGGTGAGACCTCAAGCTCTTGCAAATCAGGAGAAGTAATGACAGAATCCGACTCCCGAAGACACTTCCGAAGTTGCGAGACATGAAACACGTCATGAATGCCAAATAAATGAGCAGGAAGTGAAACTCTATAAGCCACTGGACCAATACGTTTAGTAATAGAAAATGGTCCTACATAACGAGGAGCCAATTTCCCAGTCGTACTGAAACGCATAACCCCCTTCAAAGGAGAAACACAAATAAAAACAAGATCACCGATCGATAACTCGAGAGGCTTCCTACGGTTGTCCGCGTAGGATTTCTTGCGACTTTGTGCCTCTTTCATTCTCAACCGGATAAGATCAATCTTCTCAGAAGAATCACGAACAAAATCTGGGCCAAGAACAAGCTTCTCCCCAGATTCCAACCAACAAGAAGGTGATCGACATGGCCTTCCGTATAAGGCTTCGAAAGGAGCCATACCGATACTAGATTGAAAACTATTGTTGTAGGAGAACTCTACAAGAGGTAGGTGATCCTCCCAACTACCATCAAAATCAAAAGTACAAATTCGGAGGAGATCTTCCAAGATACGATTCACCCGTTCAGTCTGTCCATCGGACTGCGGATGATAAGCTGTGCTAAAATTAAGCTTAGTTCCCAAAGCTTGCTGAAGACTCCGCCAAAAATGACTCGTGAATAAGGGATCACGGTCACTTACAATAGAACTAGGAACACCGTGAAGTCTCACGATTTCCTTGATAAATAACTTAGCCAAAAGAGAAGCGGTCCTAGTGGACTTAATCGGAATAAAGTGAGAGGACTTGGTCAATCGATCAACTATGACCCAAACAGAAGTATGGCCCGAGCTCGACCGAGGTAGACCATCAATGAAATCCATCGAAATCTGATCCCATTTCCACAATGGAATCTCTAACGGCTGAAGAAGACCAGAAGGGCGCTGATGTTCGGCCTTAATACGTTGACAAGTTATGCAATTACTCACATAACTCACTACATCGCGCTTCATGCCTTCCCAATAATAAAGGCGACTCATATCGGCATACATCTTGCTACTTCCGGGATGAATAGTATACTTAGAACAGTGACAATCATCAAGAATGTCATGCCTAAGTGCAAAATCAGAAGGCACAAAAAGATGGTTCTTCTTGCGAAGACACCCATGAGAATCAATAATGTAATCCAATGACGTCTCATCACTGGATCCAGTCTCAACAAGATGAATAAGATGCACAAGATCAGGATCATGCTGCTGAGTTTTGGCAATACGATCCAATAGAGACGGTCGAGCTTCCAAACTGAATAATGCTATTGAAGAATTAGAGGATGAAGCTCGATCACGAATATCACAAAAAGATAGAGTCTCAAGAATATCCCATTCGGCAAGCATCATAGAAACAACAGCCGAATGACTGCGGCTAAGCGCATCAGCAACACAATTACCTTTACCAGGGGTATACTGGATATCAAAGTCATAGGAGGCAAGAAATTCGAGCCAACGATGTTGCCTCATATTGAGTTCCTTTTGAGTAAACAAATACTTCAAGGATTTATGATCGGTATAAAGAATGAAGCGCTCGCCTAATAAATAGTGTCGCCAAATCTTCACAGCGAAGACAATGGCAGCAAGCTCAAGATCATGAGTGGCATAACGAACTTCATTCGGACGCAGTTGCCTAGAAGCATAAGCAACTACCCGATCTTTCTGCATGAGAATAGCACCGAGACCACTACCACAAGCATCGGTGTAGACCACTAGATCATGATTCCCTTCGGGAACCACAAGAATAGGAGCATTAGTGAGAAGTTCCTTTAATGTCTGAAAGGAAGCTTCACACTTATCGGACCAAATTTAGCGAATGCCTTTCCGAGTAAGGCTGGTGAGAGGAAGTACAACACGAGAAAAATCCTTAATGAACCGACGGTAATAACCCGCCAATCCAAGGAAACTACGGATCTCATGAACATTCTCAGGCCTCTTCCAATTCTGGATAGTTTCGATCTTTGAGGGATCGATAGAGATGCCGTCGGAAGATACAACATGGCCTAAGAACTTAACCTTATCCTCCCAAAAATGGCACTTGGAGAATTTGGCTTTTAGCTGATGGTGACAAAGAGTACTCAAGACAATTCTCAAGTGATTTGCGTGCTCGGCTTCAGATTTAGAATAAACAAGAATGTCGTCAATGAACACAAGAACGAACTTATCGAGATATTCCCGGAATACCCGATTCATAAGGTCAACAAAGAAAGCTGGAGCGTTCGTCAAACCAAACGGTATAACGAGCCACTCGAAAGAACCATATCGAGTGCGTAAAGCTGTAAGAGGTATGCTATCTTCCGCGACTCGGAGCTGATGAAAACCTATGGCAAGGTCGAGTTGAGAGAAGACTTTCGCGCCACTCAATAGATCGAACATATCATCGATTCTAGGCAATGGATACCTATTCTTGATGGTCAACTCGTTAAGCTTGCGATAGTCAATGAAAAGCCTAAGAGTTCCATCGGACTTCTTCACGAAGACGACCGCAGTACCCCACGGTGAAAAACTGGATTGAATCAACTGCTTGGACTCAAGCTCTAAAAGCTGCTTCTTGAGTTCCTCATTTTCCTTTGTAGACATCCTCGTGGGAGGACGACTAACTGGCTGCGCGCCTGGAATGAGATCAATGCGGAACTTAATTGCCCGCTTGGGTGGCAAACCCGAAACAGGTTCAAAAACATCAGAAAAGTCACAAGCAATAGGAATACGAGATATATTATCATCATCCCGCGAGTCAAGAGAATATAAAGCCATTTCGGAATTATCCACATCCCGAAGAACAAGAGATAGTTGAGTTGGCGAATCCGGATGTCGAAGATATATAATTTTCTCCGAACAAATAATCCTGGCATCATATCTCACTAGCCAGTCCATACCCAAAATCATATCAAATCCCAGACAAGAGATAACGTGCAGATTCGCACGAAAAGAAAAGCCACATAAAACAATCTCAACATTATCACAAAGCAAGCAAAGGGTCGCGGATCCCCCAATAGGATTCGCAATCCTCAATGAAGTAACCATACAAGAAACATCCAAAGATAAATCATCGACGAGCTTCTTCGATACGAAAGAATGTGAAGCACCCGTATCGAAAAGAACTCGTATACTATGATCATGAAATAAAATAGAACCTTCCAAAATAGATGGAGATATACCTTTGGGCTGAGAGGGACCTTTAGAAGCCTTGGCAGCATTAAGCTTGCCTGACTTAGCACCACCAGGATCAGTAGGACAGGTGGAAACATGATGGCCTTCTTTCTTGCAGTAGCGACAGAAGAGAGGCTCAGGACAAGCTCGAATAATATGATCCGGAGAACCACAATTGAAACACTTCCGAAGGGAAGGTGTTCCAGCAGACTGAGGCTGAGAATTAGCACCACCAGTCTTCTTCTTCTTAGAAGGAAAAGACTTCTTCTGAAATAGAAATTGCTTCTTGTTGGGGTTCTTGGAAACCTCAACATCCTCACTACTATCACACTCTTTCTCGATAGTTTCGAGATGAAGTGCCGAATCAACCAACTCCTCAAAAGAAAGCATAAGTTGGAGCAACAAAGACTTCTTAAGATACTTCTTAAGACCAGAGACAAACTTCAAATTCTTCTTATAAGAAGTGCTAATGAATTCAAGACCATACTTAGATAAAGCCTCGAAGGATGCAACATACTCAGAAACAGAAGACTTTCCTTGCTTCAACTCAAGGAAGCGACGGGTCAATAAAACTTTTTCAGATTCAGGAACGAACTTAAGTTCGAATCGCTCCCGAAACTGAGTCCAAGAAAGAGTAGACTCATCAATTTCGGCTATAAGAAGCTCATACCAATCAAGGGCGCGCTCTTGTAATAAGCTAGAAGTTACAAGAACTCTATCATGGTCAGAAAGATCCATGCGAGAGAAGATACGCTCGCACGTGCGAAACCATGCTTGGACTTCAAGAACGGACTCGGAGCCCTTAAACGGCTTTCCTCCAAGATGAGCGAAATCACTGCACTGACGTGCAAAGGCAGACTTGCGAGGTGGAGACACTCGAGCAGGAACTGGAGGCTGAGTGCTCCTAAATAACTCCAAAAAATGATCAGCAGACATATAAACGACATCCGGATGTGAGCCATTGGATTGCCCCGCATCCGAACATCGTCTCCTGCCTCTTCCGGCCATACGCTGAAAGTTAAAATAAGAACAAGATTATTCACAAGGTAGATATTACAATACGGAATACTACGGAATAGAATGCATTCCTAGATGTATTCCCAAATTTTATCTACCACTAAAGGCACAAAAGAAATATAGAGGCACGATGGTTCAAAGATTTGTATCACTTATTACACTTTGATGTATCGTAATATGTGCTTATATTCTGTGTTTACCATATTCTGTTCTGAACGCAACTCTGATACCAAGCTGTGACGCCCTACCTCTATACCCACATTAGCAAAGAGTATTATTAGATAATACCGTCTGCTAATACGGAGAATAAGGATGGATAGGAGCGACCATCTATAGCCTTGCTTTAACTAACTATTGAATACATCGACAATTGCCCTACCTAGCAGGTCGACATATCCAATGAATAATTAAAACAAGACCATAGGTGGCTAGAGGATCTATCAGAACAGAATATAACAACTCAAATGCAATATACATCACAGAACAATAGATCATCATATACACATATACCGATACATGACAGAGTATGCAAATAATACATGTCAAGTGGTATAGCAAACCACAATATACAGACAATCCAAAAGAATACATATCAAAGTTACAACAAAATGGGACTACGCAAAAAGCTATGACAAAAAGAAGCTAGCGGAGTAGTCCATGCGGAAGCAAAATAGGCTAAGTCCAAAAGTACCTAACCTGAAACATCTCGGTCTGACCCGAGTATAAATACACGGGTCAGTCTAGCTAAACAAATCAGTTAGATAAGCTGAACAATAATAAACCTTCAAGGTTACAAAGTATAACAAATATCTCTAAAAGAGATAACACAATCATCTAATAAAAAGATGAACATAGCAAAACAAGCCTCATATCATCGGCATCTCAAATAAACAAAGGATAAGAATATCCCAAAGCAAGCCAAAAGGCAAATAACAAATACCCATAAGGTATACAAGTTCCACAAGGTAACCGCTATACATCATGCGGCTCAAAAAGACCAACACCGAAGGGCGATACCAACGGAATATAATATCAATGAAACATAAGATTGCTCGAGCTCAGTACTGTATAAACAAGGATCCATAAGCCCGAAGGCTCCAAACCCAATATCACTCGTGCGGCTCAAAAAGACCTACACCGAAGCGATACTATAGGGCAACAAACCCGAAGGCACAAACCCGAAGGTACAAACCCGAAGGCAACATACCCGAAGGCAACAAACCGTAGTGGTGAAGGTCCGGAGGCCCAGTACTGGACACCACTAACTGGAAAAATGTGTCATAACTCTCGAAAAGGAATCCGAAAAGTGTTAACGTGAGTCCCATAACCACTCGTTCGCACTAAACGGTTTACTATCCGTCAGTTAATTTCACACTCAAAGCAGTACAAAGTTCACCTTATTTCATTGGTAGACCAGACCAAAGGTCAAAACGTTCAAATGAATAGATTAGGAATTAAATGAAAAGATGAATGCACGTGTTCATAGCACGCGTTTTATCTAATCATTTAATTCTCCTCCCTCTTCGCTCGGAGTGCAAAACTGTGTGTGTGTGTGTTTTAAATAGAAATTAGAAATTGGGGAAACGAGGCTTTTAATACAATTTAAAAAGATCATTTTATAAAAACCCGTGTACGAAATCTAAAAAGAATCATCGAAGTCAAAGAATGCAATAACAACTAATTGGATCAACACGAATCGATTAAACAATGGAAATTCAACTCAAAACAGCCCAAAATAGGCTAAATTAAAAGTTCCAGACGTCTGGGGTTGATCCAGACGTCTGGCCCTAGGTTTTGGCCCAAAATAGGCAAAACTGCACATTTCAGACGTCTGAAATTTCCAACCAGACGTCTGAACCCCTAACCAGACGTCTGGATGGATTTCCAGACGTCTGAATTTTGTCTCTGCCTTTTTGCGTTTTCCAGGGACCAATTCCAGACGTCTGGATTTTCCAATCAGGCGTCTGAATTTGAATCCAGACGTCTGAAATTCAATCCAGACGTCTGAAATTTCCTGGTAGGCAAAAATCAGCCTTGCCCAAAAATGGGCGAAAATCCAAACAGAAGCGATCGGACGAGCGACGAAGACTATGGATTTATGCCAAGCGACAACTCAGCCTTATAGACTCTCCGAAACACCACCTAAAGCATGTTCAAACAACAAAGCTAGGATTTTTAAAGATTGACTTCAAAACACCAAAATCGGCATATTCATAAAACCAATTCATATCAAAAGCAAATGAACATCATTAAGTGTTAGGAATTCATACCTAACATCAATGATATCAAGAGAAGTAGATGTGAGTTCAAAACTCACCTTTAACCCAAAAACAAAGAAGAAGGAGCTCAATTACAAGGAGAAGACCAACCAATCTCTACTTCAACTCAACAAGCTTCAATCTAAGATCAAAACAAGTATTTCCTAAGTTAGGTTTAGGAAACTTTCTGAAATTGAAGAGGAAAAGAGATGGAGAAGATGAAGATGGAGCTTACCTTAGCTTCTACTTCAATTTGGAGCAAGAATTTGGAGTTTGCAATTGGATTTAGGGTTTGGCAATTCTAATTTCCCATTCCTCTCCCCATTTTCAGTTTTGATAGAGAAAAAGAAATGAATGAGCTAATGAATGAAGAGAGGGCTGAGCTAGGGTATAAAGATAGAACAATGGGTTGAACCCAAACCCAAAACCCAATAGAAAAAGTAGCCAAATTCGACTTACTCCAAACATATCGAAGCTTATACTCAAAAAGATCGCAAACGACATTTTGAACTCAATGGAAGTGGTCTTGAGTCCCAATTCGACCGTTTGCAGAAAGTGGCTTTTCGGACCTAAATCTGACCAACGACGCTATATTTAAATTAAATATTTAAATATAAAATCGTTAAATATGCGGGTTGTTACAAAAGGACACCTTATTAAACTGTTTAATACGGAACATGAAAGATGGATTCCTTATGCATTGACAATATAATTATCATACATGTTATGTTGTCTACTATGTCATTATTTTTTATGTATTTGACACATGAAGCAAATATTAAATCCATATTGATATCACCGAATGGTTGTTTGAGGTGTTATCGTGTATTTATGAAACACTAGAGAATTTTTTACAGAAACAACAAACTTCTTATGAAGGAGTGTTCAAACTCAAACTTTCATAAGTGATATTAAGTATAATACATCAGCAATAAATTTAAGTTAAGAATATTTAAGTTGGAAATGTTTCAAATGAAAGACTGTGGCTGATTCAATAAAAAAGGCTAAGTACATAGTCTTGAATAGCATTGCAATAATAAAAAGTATATAAATATAAATGCAAACATTTATAACCGAGCTAAGGGTGATTTCAAATATTGAGAATCTCATAACATTGTTCTATGATAAAAATGTCACGATATAGTTCATAACAGAACTTAGAGCTCACTTGAAGTTAAGAGACATACTCCAAATTGTTCCACATGATAAAGGTAGTTTATCAGCGTCGTAGAGAGTTGATTGACAGAGTAGATAATTGAAACATAATAGCGTACTCATTCACTAAGGGACTGACCCAATTGGTTTTGAGAAAACTGATTGGAGTAGTTGGAATAAGGTTCCATAATTGACCCCAAATGTAAGTGGGAGATTGATAGAGTTAGGGGTATACCTTAGGGGTAATTATGTAATTTTTTAAATATATCTAACTTGATAACCAATCTTGTTTGAAATAAAAGGTGTTTTCTTTCTATTATATACTTGATATAATGTGTTATATTAATTAGTTAATTTAATTATAAATATATTTAATAGAAAATCTATAAATGGAATGTTTTGTGATAGTAGTTACAAAGTGTTGTAATCGTGAGTAATTTATCACAACGAAAACAAATATACCATTTTAAATATTCCTAGTTAAGATTTATCAAGACTAAATATCAGTACATCCGTTAAGACTAGAGTATATAATGCTCTTCAAATGTTGAGCAGTGTATTACTCACGGCTACTAGGGGCATCAAGGGATTACGTACCGATCGTTATTGGATAACTATGGAATGACTCACTTGGTAGTTTCTACAAATTATATAACCAAGGACAAATAGAAAATATCGATGTCATAATTTTACACAGTTTTCTTGACTTAAGAATACTTTTGATCTTCAATATGAAAGCTCTGCCTTGATTATAGTCAAATCATGGCACGACATCCATCGAGTGACTATAGTTGGATCGAGTGGAAGTATTGAAAGTGAAACACTATTCAAGAGAGGATTCGTCTCCTCAGTTACATGGGGTTAGTATCACGGTCAACTCAAGTCAACTCAAAGTCAAAGTCTCTGGTCAGAGTAGTTTGGTTAATAATAATTGTTATTATTGAGCCAAGGACTTTGTATTTGGACTATAAAGTTGAATATGAACGATATTGGAATTTTGACCGTTACCAAATTCTATAAGTTCAAAGTGTTACAGTTTTGATGAAGAGAATTGGTGTAAATAATATGCACAATCAGGTAACACTTAATAAAGTAAAATTGGATTTTAGAGAAACCAAGTAAGCGATAAATTTGGTCAAAATATCACATTACCTGCTAAATGACATGTGAACGTTAATATTTGAATAGTTTGATATTAATCGCTGACAAAATTTACACTTAACGAGTCATACAACCGAAACGTTAACTGGTCCTTTGACCAAACAATTTAATTAATTTATAATTATTGTAAATTAATTAATTAAATTTATGAAATATTAATTATGAAATTTGATTTTGATTTGATGAATAAATATTATCAAATATATTTCGAATGGTCATAAATATATTAATCGATATACGATATCGATAAGCGTTAAATTGGATTTAATTCTATAATATTTAATTTGGGCTCTAAATGGGTTTAAAACCCATTAGGGGGGATGGTTTGTTCGGTTATTATAGGGCTTATAGGTGGCTGAAAAAGATGGGCGAGAAAGGTCTTGATTTGGATGGCTTGGATGGAAGGAGAATGTGTAATGATTAGATCCTAACTTTTCTCCCTCTCTTCCTTTATATACTACCCTCATTTTTTGCTAGACTTTTGAGGCCTCCAAAAACTCTCCTAGATCTGGTCGTAATTAGTCTTCCCTGGCCTTCATTAATTCAAGTTCAAATTAGATCAAGTCAAGTGCTATTTGATAGCTGGTGGTCATCGGTTCAGGGACTGGCACTCTACTAGATCAAAAATCAGCTCAATGAGCAATTATCATTGTTTCAAGGTGTATTCATGGGCATTTGATATAAGGTATATTTCTAATCTATTTATGAATATCAATATGTGTATGTGTATTTATATATGCATATAATAATTATATCATATTATATATATTGTTAGTAAGGCGTGACGATTCAAATATACAAATATTTTGCCACAATTAGATTGATTATATGTTTATAATTATGTATTAATTTTTTTGTCATTTATATACCTTTAAGAGGCACGACTCAATTAAAGAAAATGAATTTTTAGTATTTTTCAAATTAATATACAATGTTTAATAATACATATAAGCTTTATAAATTTAATATTATATTTTACTAGATACAAAAAGTGATTTTATAATTTTATATAATTACTATTATATATATAATTTTCGGCGGAGATAAAAATAATATATCTATATATATTATTTTAAAATATTATTTTAAATTAATTAGTATGTAAATTAATTATTTAAATAGATATATAATATGTAAAATACATTTATATCTTATAAAATTAAATTAGTATTAGATAAACTTTCAGCAAAATAAAAAAATGTTTTTTTGTTTATTTTAAATATTTAAAAATAGCCAAATATTAAAATAATTTTTAAAATTATAAAATTATATTTTAAGTATTTAAACAAATATCACTTAAATTTTTTACAGAAATTTTAAAATCCAAAATATGTTTCATAATTAATGTTATATTAAATTTTAAAACAATATCCTTAAGGGTATCTCTTTAAAATTTATTTTGAAATTAAACAAAAAATTTGTCGTGCATAACATATGATATGTATATATATTCTAATAATTATATTATTATATATTTTGAAAGTTTTAATATATACATATATGTCTATTATCATTTATATGCATATATGTATGTATGTATGTATATATATATATATATATATTTAATACATACATGCATACATATATATTTAATACATAATATATGTATTAAAAAAATTATACATACATGTATTGCTCCCGACTTTACAAAAATTAATTTTAATATAATTTGTAAATATTTAAAAATATACACATATATACCTATAAATTACAATGTTAAAATTTTATGTATATGTGTGTGTATATATAATTATTTAAATAAAACATAGTTTATATATGTTTATATATATATAATTATAACATTTTCAATGTATAATTAAAGCATATAAACATATATTTGGACAGTATATTTGTGTACTAGATGAGCTAACATGTCCGTTGTAGTGTAAATCTCAGCACTTATACACGAGCTTGCTATACCTTACACGGATTGCACTATTACACATGCATACACATATATTTGTGTATATGACACACACATACATGTGTGTGTATAATGTAATAATAATTACATAAAATAAAACTAAATTATAAATTTATATAAAATAATGATTTTATTTAAAAGAAAGTTAGAAATGTTCTAAATAAATTAGACTTCATAGATCCAATAAAGATCTAGTATGGTAAAAAAAATTGAAATACACCTATAATTTCCGCTGCGGGATGGCCCAGTTCCAACAGAATACACTTCACTATTTTTAATGGAGTTTGATTGATGCAGCGCAACCCTCATTTGTCAAAGGCATAAGTCGTGACCAAGCTTTGCAACCTAACGTAGAAGTTGTAGGTCGTCTACGACCTAAGGAGCCACGTGTAGAAGAGCTACGACTTAACGGGGGAGGGTTACGACTTAACCAAGTCAGGGAGAAAAGGCTACGACCTAACAAAGAGGCTAGCGAGTTAGCAGTGTGTGAGGATTGGCTGGGAGCTGAAGTGTTAGGTCGCGAGCGACCTAACGTATTTAAGTCGGAGCTACGACCTACCAGCCTGAAGGAAAAAGAGATACGACTTAACTTGTTTTTAACTCGTGTACGACTTAACGAGTTGGAACTAAGGTCGCATGAAGAGGGTTCAGATGCTATGTTCTTAAGTCGCGAGGTTTTAAGTCGTACAGACTTAAGTCGCGGAGTTAGGCTTCTTAAGTCGCAAAGTCTCATCTTAAGTCGCGAAGCCCTGGATGCCGTTGATGTGTCTGCCGAGTTAATCTCTGTCTTTGATGTCCTTAAAGACGTTGATTCCTGATGCCGCTTTTGTTTTAGGTCGCAAAGCTACGGATGCCGTCCATTCTTTAAGTCGTTGAAGTATGAAGACCGATGATCTCTTTAAGACGTTGATTTGGGATACCGCTTATGTTTTAAGTCGCTGAAGCTCTGGAAGCCGTAGATTCTTATGCCGAGTTAATCTAAAACCGTCGATTCCTTAAGTCGTGAAGAAGCTGCTATTAAGTCGCCTGTTTTAAGTCGTAGGTCGCTCACGACCTAAGTGTTGTTGTAATTACCATCTGTTAAGTCGAAAGCTGTATGTTTTGTAAGTCGTATGCCGACCTATACTAAGTCGTCTGTTTTCATATGCCGTCTGTTGTAAGTCGAATGGTCTGTATTTTGTAAGGTGTAAGGCGGAGATATTGTTAAGTCGTTATGTTGTAACTGTTTGGGCTTAAGTCGTGTACGACTTATGTTAGGTCGTGACTGTTAGCTCGGAACCGACTTAGGAGATGTAATTTTTGTTGTTTTTTTTGTGAGTTGTAAAATACCTATAAATAGGCCGAGTCTCTCATTTGTAAAAGGTTGTTGAATATTGAATAAAATTCTCTTTTGTTAGCTTTGTGCTTTCAATTTCAATTGGTAGTCGAGTGTATCTCCTATCTCCACTTACGTTATTCGAGTGCGCTTGAATCTTCGTTTGTTGAAGCCGATTCACGGTATCTTGTGCGCAAGATCAACGTTGAAGAATCGTAGATCTCTTTCCCGGTATCTTCGGATCAACGAGTCAGAGATAGCTAGAATTCGGTATCTTCGGATCAACGAATTCAGGCATCGCAGTATTCAACAATCCACCGATTGCTACTTTCACCGATTGAAGATCGTTTTGATTAATCCGCTTCCATTCCAGATTGTCTATTCGAGCTTACCGAAAGGACCGTTGGATTTAACGGTGATACCACACTCAAAGGGGACAATTAAGAAAGCTGCTGATTTTGTTGAAGGGCTGACGGAATGTCATAAAATCGTTCAAGAACGATTAGAGAAAGCAAATGAGAAGTATAAACAATCTACAGATTTGAAACGACGAAATGTTGAGTTTAATGAAGGAAATATGGTTTATGCAGTGATAACGAAAGATCGTTTTCCAGTAGGCGCTTACAATAAATTGAAAGCACGAAAAATTGGTCCGGTGGAAGTTGTGAAACGAATCAATGAAAATGTTTATAAACTGAAGCTGCCAGATGATGTGTATACGTCTGATGTGTTCAATGTTAAACATCTCGTACCATATCACGGAGATGAACGAGCTGATAGAGAAGAATTTACAAATTCGAGGTCGAATTTTTCTCAACCTGGGGAGGATGATGCAGCGCAACCCTCATTTGTCAAAGGCATAAGTCGTGACCAAGCTTTGCAACCTAACGTAGAAGTTGTAGGTCGTCTACGACCTAAGGAGCCACGTGTGGAAGAGCTACGACTTAACGGGGGAGGGTTACGACTTAACCAAGTCAGGGAGAAAAGGCTACGACCTAACAAAGAGGCTAGCGAGTTAGCAGTGTGTGAGGATTGGCTGGGAGCTGAAGTGTTAGGTCGCGAGCGACCTAAAGTATTTTTTAAGTCGGAGCTACGACCTACCAGCCTGAAGGAAAAAGAGATACGACTTAACTTGTTTTTAACTCGTGTACGACTTAACGAGTTGGAACTAAGGTCGCATGAAGAGGGTTCAGATGCTATGTTCTTAAGTCGCGAGGTTTTAAGTCGTACAGACTTAAGTCGCGGAGTTAGGCTTCTTAAGTCGCGAAGCCCTGGATGCCGTTGATGTGTCTGCCGAGTTAATCTCTGTCTTTGATGTCCTTAAAGACGTTGATTCCTGATGCCGCTTTTGTTTTAGGTCGCAAAGCTACGGATGCCGTCCATTCTTTAAGTCGTTGAAGTATGAAGACCGTTGATCTCTTTAAGACGTTGATTTGGGATACCGCTTATGTTTTAAGTCGCTGAAGCTCTGGAAGCCGTAGATTCTTATGCCGAGTTAATCTAAAACCGTCGATTCCTTAAGTCGTGAAGAAGCTGCTATTAAATCGCCTGTTTTAAGTCGTAGGTCGCTCACGACCTAAGTGTTGTAATTACCATCTGTTAAGTCGAAAGCTGTATGTTTTGTAAGTTGTATGCCGACCTATACTAAGTCGTCTGTTTTCATATGCCGTCTGTTGTAAGTCGAATGGTCTGTATTTTGTAAGGTGTAAGGCGGAGATATTGTTAAGTCGTTATGTTGTAACTGTTTGGGCTTAAGTCGTGTACGACTTATGTTAGGTCGTGACTGTTAGCTCGGAACCGACTTAGGAGATGTAATTTTTGTTTTTTTTTGTGAGTTGTAAAATACCTATAAATAGGCCGAGTCTCTCATTTGTAAAAGGTTGTTGAATATTGAATAAAATTCTCTTTTGTTAGCTTTGTGCTTTCAATTTCAATTGGTAGTCGAGTGTATCTCCTATCTCCACTTACGTTATTCGAGTGCGCTTGAATCTTCGTTTGTTGAAGCCGATTCACGGTATCTTGTGCGCAAGATCAACGTTGAAGAATCGTAGATCTCTTTCCCGGTATCTTCGGATCAACGAGTCAGAGATAGCTAGAATTCGGTATCTTCGGATCAACGAATTCAGGCATCGCAGTATTCAACAATCCACCGATTGCTACTTTCACCGATTGAAGATCGTTTTGATTAATCCGCTGCGTCATTGATCCTATCTCTGGGGCTGGCCAAAATTACACTCCGTTGTCTCTAGAGAAGTTAAGCCTAGTCTCTAAGGCTAAACAACTTGATATTTAAGTTTCTCTGGCGAAGCTATGCCTTGTCTTCGTGGTTTAGTCCATAAACTTTGACGTAGTTAAACCGTGACTCTGGGCTAGAGAATTAATACTTCATCGATTTTAGCAGATTTGGGTTAGTTTCCACTGTCTTTAGCATAGTTAAATAAGTTTATACTCCGATATCTCTGATAGTGTAAAAAATAAGTTTAATTCTTTTTAAAGAAAGCTAAAAAAATTTCGATAATCGGTATGGTCCAAAATTTTGATTTTTTAAATTTTTTTGAAACTTCTCTAAAAATGAGTAACCTCAAATAAATATATAAGTTAAAAAGATTCAAAATTTTAAATATCATTCATAAAATTTGAAAATGTTATAAAGAATACTAGAAACTTCAAAATTAATAAAAGAACTGTTTGCTTTTCAATTCAATAGAAATCAAATCGTTTGTAAAAAAAACTAGAAAAGGAACAATTTTTTCGGAAAACATCATATTACTTGCACTCATTTAAAGATTACATTACCCAAACATATGATATATTTGAAATGTTATATAGAAAGTTAGCATGAACTTTGTACAATAATCGAGAAATGATCCAAATAGTGAAAAAAATGATTTTTTTTCACTACGCAGTTAATCAGTTATTTGATTTATGTACACAAAATGAATGTTTTTTCTATACAATAAAGCGACATGGTAGGGTTATCAACTAAGGAATTTGACAAAAAACAATTTGACGAAACCCCTTAAATCAAATGGTTATATCAATTTACTAACTTTGACTAACCCTTTTTTTACAAGAAAACAGTGAAACAAAAATTTGGTCAAAAGGACATGTTACTTTTAAAAAACAATAAATTAACATTTCAAATGAGAAAAGAGATGCGGCGGATCTTGACGACGGTGCAATAGATCTCAACGGCGGTGGTGTCGACTTAGGTGGAAGCGGATGGTGGTCAGTTAAGGTTTTGGGGAAAGAGAGAAGTTGAACTGCTTTGATGATGTGGAGGAGGCGAGTAAGAATGGAGAAGTGGTGCTTTAGTGACAACAATGATTTCAAGTTTCAGCATGAGTGATGAAGTGATGTTAGGGAAAAAGCAGCTAATTGAAGAAGAAGATGTTAATGTGTAGTTATGATACCGTGTAGTATCAATTTTTTGTTGTGCTTATATTAAATAAATATAATTATGTATATTTACGTTTATAATGTTATTTTATAGTAGCATTTTATGAATTATCGTATTAGTTTCTGAATTGTGGTAACATTCTTTAAATTGTAGCAGCAATTATAAACAACTGTAACATCATTTTAGATTTGTGTAATAATACCACCGTATGGTATTATATTTTGCTTTTTTTTAAATAAATTAATCCTATATATTTTCGAATGGGGATAGTATCATATCCGCATCAGAATTATTTTCGAATATTGTATATCCGTATTCGCGGATACCGACGGATATCGAATATTCATCCACTCCATCCACGGTTAATAAAATAAAAAAATAAATGGAAAATTTTGATCTAGTGATAATGCTAATATAAATACAAGAAATAAAAAATACGACGATAAAAACAGTTTTGGATAGCAAATATACATTTATACATGCATAATATGAATTACTATTATTTTAGAAAAACAATAAATATCAGTCGTTTTATATAATAAAACATGCATAATTTTACATATTATTTTGATATAAGTCGGACGGATAATTTTAAGGTGCGAATTATTTCGTATATATATGCGTGTTTTGGTTTGGATTTTAAATTTTTTATTTTTTTTATTTTTTCGAATATGGATGCAAATAGATTTTGAATTTTGAATTTTTCTTTGTTCTATACCTTGGGAATTTAGAGAAAATCACTGGCCGCAAATCTATAAATTTCAGGGTTTGGAGTTTGCGTCCCTGTTGGGCTTGGTAAAGCAACACTTTTCTTCGTAATCTTCTTCTCTCCAGTAACGTGTGAAAGCTCATTGAAACTATTTATAGAGTAGATTTCGAAAACTATCTGTACAAGCTTCGCTGCTTTTGCCAATTAATTAATAAGATTTAGAAGCATATCTCGTTGTATCAATTATCAATATAAATACCAATGCAGCAGTGTGCAAAGGAAAAAGCATAGTAAAATAACATTCTCTATTCAACATGAAAACAATTCAGTTGTTTATTCTCGTCCTTATTCTTTCAAGCATCTGCATCGTCAACAGCTGTAAGTTCAACTATTTTTTTTTCTTTTAATCTCGAGCATCCTTTCATGTTTTTTAAACGGAAATTCTTATAAATTTAATTATCATACGCAGCTCCAAACCTGTCATCAAATGGCATTGTGAATGGCGAATCAAATATGAAAATGGGTAAAAAAGGAGAAGGAGAAGGAGAACCTATTGCTGCTGAATGTTGCAAGAAGCACAAGAAATGTGGCCATTTCGGGAAGAAATATCATTGCCCCTCAAATAATAAATGCTTTAGGACTGAGGCTAAGTGTATGAAAAAATGCCTTGAATGCGAGGGTGAACTTTAAGGAATGTCCACACTTTCATGCTAAGACCTATCAAGTTGTGACTTCGTGATGTATGCATTGAATAAATAAACCTCGTATTTAGATTCTGTGAATCTTCTTAAAATGGCCTAAGTACATGTATTATGTGTTTCCCATCTTTTAGTTTTCTTTATTTAGTTTTCTTTATTAGGATAGCATTTAGTCTTTTATATATTTATATCATTTGTACAAACTAAGAAGCCATCTCTTGATAAGTAACGAAAGGCGTTAAAATACGTAATTATGACTATGGAAATTATAATAGTTTTGAAAACCAAATCGTGTATAGAACCATGATAGTGCAAATTAAAATTTCGAAGCTTCAGCCGATCAAACAGGTAAACCCGTAAAAAAAAATCTTTCTTCGATTTGCAATCGGACGATTAAAGTTAATATACATTAATATGAGAGTTTTGTTTATTAAAATTTGATGAAAATAGGCTAACGAAAAGATATTTAATAATCTCCTTTAGTTTGGGAATGTTTGCAGTCATTACATGCATCTAAAATTTTAGTGTATTTCTCTGCTCGGTTTCTATACAAAGCCGGCTCATGGGCCAGGCCCATCAGACGATGGCCTGGGGCAACCCCCCTTGGACGAGCAACCCCCCGCGAAACAAAATCGCGACCCAGAAACAAAGACCCAGAAACAAAATCGCGACTCAGAGAAAAAAAAGAACTAACCCTAGAAACAAAATCGCGACCGATTCACCATCACTCCATCAGCAAACGCCGACTATTGCTGCGTTGCACTGGTCGCTCGCAGCCTCGCACTCGCACTGCACAAGCTAAAGAAGGCTGCTCCTTTGAGTTTGCAGTTTGCTGGTATTTTTTTATTTATTTTTATTTTGGTTGATTGATGATCTTAGAATTAAGTGTGAATTGATTTCATAAAGAAATCGCTACAAGCATGAAACAAGCCAGTTTATAAATTATACAATTATACTTTGTTCACTTTAGGGAAAAATAAACTGCAGTTGCAGTTTTATGCTTTTACAGCTTTGAAATTTAGTATGCCTGAGGCCCTGAGCTTTATTGAACTGTCATGGACTCATGATTTCAATTCAATTGTCATGATTTACACTTCGGGCATGATTTCAATTCATATTTTATATGACAGGTTTTATATGATAGGTTTTATATGACAGGTTTTATACTAAACTGCAATATTAAGCTTTTCTATATTATTAATTTGGGAATGCATAGGAAAAATGACGAAGAACGAAGATGATAAAAATCGAATTAGATTTCGAAAGCAAAATTCCGGAGCTCATAATAGAAGAGTTAAAGGAAAAAAAGAGGAACTAGAAAAATCACTTATTGGCTCAATTTCTAGTTTGTTTCAAGCAAAAATACGAAAATCTCAATGTTCAACTTCAAATATTATTGAAGAAAGTAGTCATGATATAGATGAGAACGTCGAAATCAATGAAGCAATTGATGAAAATGAAATTGTTGAAGCTAATATTGATGAAGATGTTATTGGTAATAGAGATGATAACGTGAATGAAGAAGACATAAATATTAATCGAAATGATATGGATGAAGGCGATGAACTAATTGTGCTTGATCTTGAGAAAGATGTCGACTTTAACTATGATCCCGGTTTGTGGGGAAGGATAACCGATACTAAAAGAATAATGTTGGTTAAACGAGGCCCTATCAAAATTTCGAAAGAAAATGATAAATTTCCCAAAAATGAAGACGGTAGACATTTTTCTTCCAAGCATGAAAGAAAATGGTTAGTTTATTCAAATGAAGTGAACAAGGTATTTTGTTTTTGTTGCAAGTTATTTAAAAGTACACAAAAGACATTCAAATTGGGAAATGAAGGAGTAAATGATTGGCATAACATTTCGGCGATGTTACGAGAGCATGAAAATAATTCGGAGCATATTTCAAGTCTTATTAGGTGGGTGGATTTGCACAAAGGCCTTCAACAAAAGACAACAATTGACAAGAGAGTAGAATCTCTAATCGAGCAAGAAAGACAACGTTGGAAGAAGGTGCTAGTGCGCATAATTGGTGTCGTAAAAACTCTTTCTCGAAATAACCTCCCATTTCGAGGTTCAAATGAAAAGATTTATGAAAAAAACAATGGACTTTTTTGTCAACTTGTGGAATTTGTTGCCGACTTTGATCCAATTATGGAGGATCATCTTAGACGTGTGGTAAATAATGAAATAAACAATCATTATCTTAGTCATAGTATTCAAAATGAACTAATACTTTTGTTGGCTAAGAAGATCAAAGAAGCAATGCTTGTAAAAGTTTTAAAAGCAAAATACTACTCAATCATTCTTGATTGTACTCCGGATTTGAGTCATAAAGAACAAATGTCAATTATAATAAGATGTGTGGATGTTGAAGATGATATCAAAGTAGAGGAGTTTTTTCTTGGTTTTATAGAGGTTGACGATACATCGGGACTTGGCCTTTTTAAAAAGCTTGAAAGTGTACTAAATGATCTTAAGCTAAACATTGATGATGTGAGAGGCCAAAGCTATGACAATGGATCAAATATGAAGGGTATGATATTTTCAATAAGAATGGATAAATTCATATTAATTATGTTATTTAATTTTATCTAACATAACTTTGAATTAAACATATAGGTAAGCACCAAGGTGTACAAAAGAGACTTCTCGACATAAATCCAAGAGCAATTTATATTTCATGTGGATGTCATAGCTTAAATCTTGCTTTATGTGATATGGCAAAATCATGTGTGAAAGCTAGAAGTTTTTTTGCATACGTTCAAAAGATTTATACTTTGTTTTCCGGCTCAACCCATCGATGGGAAATACTTAGAAAATATGTTAATGGTTTAACTCCAAAAGCATTATCGGCAACTCGTTGGGAAAGTCATATCGAAAGTGTAAGGGCTATAAGAACTCAACCATTGGAGCTAAGAGATGCATTAATCGATATTGAAAATAATTCTAATGATGATATGGAAAGGGTAGAAGCTAAAGGTCTTTGTCAAAATGCTTTAGAAGATTTTGCATTCTTGATTAGTTTATGTGTTTGGTACACTATTTTGGATAATATTAATCGGGTTAGCAAAATACTTCAAAGGGAGGAAATGGACATTGAAGATGCAATTATTAAAATAAAAGAACTCATTGCATTTTTTGAAATTTTTAGAGAAAAAGGATATGAAAGTATGATAAATGAAGCAAGAGAACTTGCGGATGAAGTTGGCATTGAACCCAAGTTTGCAAAAAAAAGAGTTGTTCGTAGAAAGAAACAATTTAACGATGATGTAGAAGTTGATGCTAATGAAACTCAATCGTTGGAAGAAAATTTTAGAATTACATACTTTCTTCATATAATAGACCAAGCTCTTACTTCGCTTAAAGATCGATTTGAACAATTTGAGCTTTATGAAGGAATTTATGGATTTTTGTTGAATGCAAAATTCAAAACTATTGAAGATAAACAATTGAAAGAGCATTGCATGAAACTAGAGGTTTTTTTAAAACACAACGAAGAGAGTGATATTTGTGGAAAAGGATTGTATTTTGAACTTACTCAACTAAGAAGAATCTTGCCATCGGAAATAACCAAATCAACAAGCATTCTTGATTTTCTAAGATCTTACCGTGATATGAGTGGATTTCTAAATGTATGGATTGTATTCCGAATCATTTTAACTATTTCGGTTACGGTGGCGTCGGCAGAAAGAAGTTTCTCTAAGTTGAAGCTAATAAAAACTTATCTTCGAACCACTATGTCACAAGAAAGATTAAGTGGGTTGGCGATGATTTCCATTGAAAAAGATTATTTGGATATGTTAGAATATGATGACATAATTGACGAGTTTGCTTCTAAAAACTCGAGAAGGAGTTGTTTTCGTTGAATGTACTATTATCAAAGATGTGTGTGACATGTTAACATTTTACTTGAATATATTATATATTTTGGGTGTTTTGTAATGAAATTATGGGGGGAAAAAATACGTTGTTGGTTTTTTCCTCTTCTTTTCTTTGTAAATGGCAACAAAAAATTTTCTTGCCTAGGGCAACCCAACGATCCGAACCGGCCCTGTTTCTATACAACGTAAATTTGTTGGCATTGTCATCTTTTGCCACTGTATAGACTGTGAGCATAAATATAGTTTTATGCTATTAGATAATTACGAACATTTGTGATATATAATTCAACCGTTGCATCTTTGCCATATTTATAAATTATACGCAATGTTTGGACTACTTAAATTTTAAGTAGCATCAACGTGCGTGGTACAAAACAGGGATCGTCCCCTATTGCCTAGCAAAAAGCAGCAGTTTTCCCACTCTTTTATATAAACCAGCTACCCTTACGGCTTTGTCAACGGCGGTAGGTCTGAGAAACATGGACTTTGTAGTAATAGCGGTTCGTTTGCTCGGACTTTTGACCAGTTCTTGCGGTTTCCTTATGATTTTTGCAACTTTAAGGTTCAATTCAGTTCCGACCCATGGACTCTGACGATTTGCGGTTATCTGCAGTTCCAAATAGTTAGGTCCCGTTTGGTTAATCGTTTTTAGTTTTGTGTTTTCATTTATACAAAAGTGCATTCGTCGTATGTATTGTTGAAAAACAAATAATTTTGAAAAATGAAATTAACATGTAAAGTAGAAAACAAGTTTATTATGTTTTTCGTGTTTTGAAAGATGACAAAAACACGGAGAACAATCTAACTCTTTCGTCATCCGTTGGTTGTCGCAATGGCTAAGAATTGTAAACTTTCTTCTCTTATTTCTTGGTATTTCTTAGTACAAGTTGAAAACACAAAACTCAAAATACAAAATGAAACCAAACGGACCCTTAGTCTCGTTGTTTCTCATTGTTTTGGAAACAATTCAAATAATTAATTTCATTGTCTTGAAGACTTGATTGTGGGCTTAATCGTGGATGGTCCATCGGTTATGTGGTTCAGCATTGGTTCAAAGCAAGACCGCCACAAGTTCACATGGTTTCTATGAATTTTTGAAGGGGTTTTGAACGGTTTCGGATGGTTCTCCATCTAAATGTTATTTGCGGCTCGAATAGGCTCCGACTGGTCTATGGTCCCGTTCTTCATGGTGGCCCAACAGTTCGATTTGGCTTTTAAAACTATAATATTCAATCTTAAATTTAATAAAATAATTCATCACAAAGATGACACGCTTCAAAATAAGATTTTACGAAATAATAACCAAACAATTGTTGAAAAGTAATCTTAATAGAGTTTTTTTTTCTATACTATAAAAAGAGTTGAAAGCTCCGCTCTGACCGTAGATAAAAAACTTGTGTAAATTACAGTTACATTCACATTTCTTCTAAAAACACTCAAATCCCCGTGTTGTTTCAGAGAATCAAAATCGGTTCCTTGATTTATACACTATTCCTCTCCTTCTCGTTTTGTTTTTAAAACAACTCCTTATTATGCACTTCTATGATACAAAATCAAAAAAGTTGTTTTTTTATTTTTGTTGAAATATTGTAATTTTATTTTAGTAATTAAAATGATGTACTATAATACGATGTAAAATATTAGATTTTTAAAGTAATTTTTATTTTGAATTACGATTTCGTTTTACACTCCATTTATACAATGCAAACTTTCGAATTTATATTTTTTCTACAAATATGTCTTGTTTGTGTGATTAAATAACATGATGAATGTTAAAAACATTATATATAAGAAATTTTTAATAGTAACATGTTTCGTGCAATTTTAGTTACTTTTATTGTGCATTTAAATTTTGCAACGCAGGCTACTTATCGCTACTTCATTTATTTCACTACGAGTATATATGCACGCCCCCGTGGACCTACATTTATCACTTGGATATTTGGAACTATGTACCAGAGGATTTATACTATCATTTTCTAGGAGCATATTGTTATATTCCCTTTCGGTACAACTTATTTGACGGTTTCTATTTACTACAATTGACCCAAATTGTGACGACCCAGGATTGTAGCACTATTATTTTATTGATTCTCTAATCTAATTAATTAAATTACAAACTTATCATTTTAAAATAGCTATTTGCTATTTATTTATAAATACATATAGATTTTGAAGGAAACTATGATTTGGGAATTCAAAATAAATATCTCAAAGATAAATAAAAATAAAAATATATGATTAAGAAATAGGAATAAAAGAATATAAGTGATTATATATTGTATGAAAACATGAAGTAAAACATAACCATGGTAAAAGGTATGAATATATTTATATGTATATGAGGCAAATAAGGCAAAGAAGTATATGTAAGCGTATGTATGTAGCATGTATATACATAAGGATATAGGTATGTATGTAAGCATACAAGGGTACATACATTTAATGCATATTACATCAGCCCATAAAACATCAAATCCTCTTTTACAATAATCAAATCAATGTCAAAAGCAAAGTCTGGTCAAACCATTGTTCAAAACAAATTTTAAAGGAAAATAAAATTAAAGTAGATAAATAGTGTGAGTAGCCTGTACATATGTTGGCTTACTCTACCCACTTCATTTCCATTATATATATGTGTGTGTGTGTCCGAGCCTATCAGCCTTCTCATTTCAGAAAATAAACAAAACAAAAGAACAGAACTAAAACAAGAAATAAGAATGTTTGCAAGCTGCCGTAAGGAAAAAAAAGCAAATGAATATAAGTATTAGCATTCAAATTACCAGGAAGATCAAGTTTTGAAGCGAGATCAAAGAGTTAAAGAAGAAGCAGTGCAGCAGTTCTTCTTTCATCTTTAAAACAGTGAGTAAACAAAACCTGTAATTTAATTTCAAGACCTTATTCATGAACATATATATGTGTAACTGAGCTAGAGGTAGATTATGGATATAAGCATCAAGTAAGAGTTGTATTATGACTATATATAGGTATGTGTACACTGTAAATCACCCAAAGCCTGGGAAAAAACTCTCTGTTCCTTGTTTGGGAAAGCACAGTAATAAGTATTCACTCTGTTATCTTAAAAATGAGATATCTTGCCACTTTAAAAATCGTTTTCTCTCTGTCCAGCGAGTTTTTGATCATGGTTCCAAAAGTAAACTTGTTCTTTTGTGGATGCTGATTGTCCTAAAAATAGATTTATTTGACATCATTAAGCGTAGAGAGAGAAAGAGGCACTACAAAAGAAGCACTGTTTAGCGACGGCTAATTGCCGTTGGCGGCCGTTGCTAGCCGTCGCTAATAGCCATTGCAAAATATTTCGTTGCAACTGAAGAAAGCGACGGCCTTAGCGACGGCTCCGTTGTTCTTATTGGAACGGCTTGTAACGGCTAAGTGTCCACGTGGCAGCAACCGTTGGGGTTGTTGGTTTCCCGGGTTGTTGATGCAAACCGTTGCAAAGCGTTGCAATGTAGCCGTTGCTAGCCGTCGCTATATTTGACCAAATGACCGTCGCTAGCCGTTGCAAACCTGGAATATATTTTCTGCACATTGTAGCACCTTCAACCCTCAATCCCAATCATTCCAAATAATATAATTCCATCATTCCACACATATAATACCATTCCATCATACCATATAATCAATATCAACACAAGCAAATCATCAAATATTGCATATTCCAACATATATTAACAAAATCAACATAACCAAATATGAAAATCCACCAAGCCAAATCACATCAATCACAACAACCAAAATACCAAATCCACCAAAACACTAAGTATCAATCACAACATCCAAAGTACCAAATGTCAAACCCATCATAATATGTACATATATATAAAGCGTACCCATCAAAACAAACCAACTAAGCATCATTATTATCAGCAGCAGCATCATCTGCACCTCCTTCCCCGGGCATCGACCCATGCTCCTGATAGAAGGCAACAATTAATATGCTCATCTATCTGCGTCGCCAACTCACTCTTCCGCCAATCATTGAGCTCATCCAATTGTGTTTGCATCCGAGCAATCTCTTCCTCATCTATGGATCTCCTATGTGCCCTTTGGAAATTAAGAGCCTGTGAAATAATTCAAGTGAATAAGAAGTTCATGGCATACAATAACAATAAGAAAACTCAAGTTATTGGTAATAAACTCAAGTGAATAAGAAGTTCATGGCATATTGGTTTCTACTGTGTAAACGTTGAGTACATACCATATTGCCGAAACTGTAACGCCTGTTTCGACTTGCCGGTTCAATGATTGAATCCCATATCCGATTAGACTCATCAACCGTAAGCGACTCCCGTCCACTCGCTTGTATCGCTCATGCATGCTCTTCTTTATATCTCTCCTATAATTACGAACAGATATTTGACACAATTGCTATACAATTTACTTATTTACTGTAAAATAAAGAAATATGAAATATTTTCATTACAGAAATAAACATATTTACCATTACAAAAGCAGCCTTGTCGTCCGACCAATCATATGAAACATTCCCATCCTCATCTGTATGCTCCACTGCATGTGTGACTCTGAATACCTCAGCCGCTGTAAGCTCCCTTTCATACTTTGCCCACTGAATATATACAAGAATAGATTATATTGATAATTTGCATGAGTATATACAAGAACAGATTATATACAAGAATACAATATATGGTAAAGAGACACTAGTAAATATATACATCAATAACATAAATATTGGTTAATTTATTTACCAATTCCCTCCTATGTTGTTGGAAGGATTTCGAGCCACCACGATGTAAGCGGGGTTTTTGTTCCTATTAGCCTTGTTTCTTGCCGATAATTCCTATTAATTCCTATTGATTTGAAAATAAGCATTAAATATTATTTCAACAAATAATTTGACGCTAAAAAATTAAAGCCTTTAGTCCCAAAAGGTTTTAATTTAGTTTAGAAAATACAACGACAAAAATACATCCCTTGGATGCAGAGTTATGCGTAGAAGAGAAGTGAAGTGAAGTGCTGTCGAAATTGGACAGAAGTGTGGTGTGTGAAGCCTTTAGTCCTAAATGGCTTTACTTTATTTTATAAAATACAACAACAATATACCATTTGAGTGCAAGTTATGCATAGAAGAGAAGTGAACTGAAGTGTTGTCAACCATCAAAGTTAAAACAATAAAGCAAAAATAAAAAAATAAATCGAATTGATTATTTGGATTAATAAACGATAAACTTTATTGTGTTTCTAACATATGTTTTCAAATCAGAAAAAATGTTTTATTATTTTCTCGACCGTAGTTGGATGTATGAAGTCAGAACTGGTATGAAAGGTTCAATAAAGAAACATTTCTATAACGTTGTACACGAATTTATTAGATTCGCTAAATCTAATAATCGTAATAACGAAGAACTTCGTTGCCCGTGTAGTAAGTGCAAACATTTGAAGCATTGGAAAGCAGATATAGTTGAAGTACATTTGTATAAAAATGGTTTTGTGCCAAATTATTACTTGTGGGATCGTCGTGGAGAACTTCTTGCACCCACACCTAATCCTGTAGCGTTAGATGACAATAATGTTATGACGAATCCAATAGAAAATATGGTGGAAGATGCAGCACGATCAATGTTTCTAATGTTTGATCAAGATGACGATGAAGATGTAAATGTCGTAGAAGAACCGAATGTGGGAGCTAAAAAAATATATGATTTATTGGACTCTGCTAAAAGGCCGTTGTGGGATGGTTGTAAAAGTGGAACCGAATTATCAGTAACTGCCGAATACATTACTATGAAATCAAAATTCAACCTTACAAAAGCTGGATTTACAGCAGTTGTACAAGCAGCAAAACGACACATGCCACCCAATATTCTGATGTGCGATAGTCATTATAAAGTGAAAAAACTTATGTCCGCTTTCGGTCTACCGTACCAAAAGATAGATACATGTGTAAAAGGTTGCATGTTGTATTGGAAAGATGACGTTGAGCTTAGAAAATGCAGAATATGTAACGAGGAAAGATACAAACCAAGAAAAAAAAGGAAAAGAAGTTCCATACAAGAGAATGCATTATTTACCCATTACTCCCAGACTTCAAAGGTTATATGCATCTTCTGCTACGGCGTGCCATATGCGATGGCATAGTGTGAGAACACCGGAAGAAGGAACTTTGATACATCCATCTGATGGAGAAGCATGGAAACATTTCGATAGGACTTATCCCGCATTTGCTGCCGAAAGCCGTAATGTCAGACTTGGTTTATGTACGGATGGATTTGCACCATTCTCTCAGTTTGGTAGTAAATATTCATCATGGCCTATTATCGTAACTCCTTATAATTTACCTCCATGGATGTGTATGAAAACTCCATATATGTTTCTCACTACTGTCGTCCCTGGGCCTGATGATCCAACACAAGGAATCGATGTTTATTTACAACCATTGATCGAAGAGTTGAAAACGCTATGGAATGAAGGAGTTGAAACGTACGACATTTCGAGAAAAAAGAATTTTCGTATGTTCGCTTCTTTGTTGTGGACTATTAGTGATTTTCCTGCATACGGGATGCTTTCAGGTTGGAGTACGGCTGGTCGTCTAGCTTGTCCTTATTGCATGGAAGAAACACGGGCGTTTTCGCTACGGTATGGAAAGAAAATTTCTTGGTTTGATTGTCATCGGTGTTTTCTCCATCTCAATCATACTTTTAGAAGAGATAGAAAAAGCTTTATAGCTAACAGAGAAGAGAGTATGCAACCACTGAAGATTTGGTCAAGCGAAGAAATATATGAAATTGTAAAGGAGTATCCGAAGATACATGAAACTGGAGTGCAAACTGAAATTCCAGGTAAATCAGACATTCATAATTGGTGCAAACAAAGTATATTTTGGGAGTTACCCTACTGGAAAGATCTCCTACTCCGACATAATATTGACGTGATGCACAACGAAAAAAACGTGTTTGATAACATGTTTAATATAGTTATGAATGTAAAGGGGAAAACAAAGGATGATTTGAATTCAAGACTTGATATAGCAAACTTTTGTAAACGTCCCGAACTTCATATGAAACCCAATGACAATAAAAAACCCAAAGCATGCTATGAGCTAGACAGTAAGTAAGTAAAACTCGTGCTAAAGTGGGTGGAAGCACTAAGATGTCCTGATGGGATTTCTTCTAACCTTCGTAGATGTGTTGACTTTAAAAACAATAAATTGAGTGGGATGAAAAGTCACGATTTCCATATCATGATGGAATATCTATTACCCGTGATTCTCAAAGAACTATTGCCCGTAAAAGTATGGAGCGTTATAACAGAATTAAGTTTGTTTTATAAACAACTTTGTTCGACGACGTTAAAAGTCGATCGTATACGTAGACTTGAAGTAGAAATTCCTATACTGCTCTGCAAGCTGGAAAAAATATTTCCGCCAGGTTTCTTTAATGTAATGGAGAATCTACCTGTTCATCTTCCATCCGAAGCACTTCTTAGAGGTCCTATTCAATATGGTTGGATGTATCCATTTGAGAGGTAATATTGAATATCGGCAATATTTATGTTAGTTTAAAATTCAATTTTATATACCTAAATTTAAAATAAATTTGTAATAGGTACTTGAATCATTTGAAGAAAAAAATTAGGAAAAAAGCACGAGTTGAAGGTTCGATTTGCAAATCATATCTCGAAGAAGAAGCTTCATTCTTTTTCTCTCATTATTTTAGTGATCATGTGAACTTATCATTTGTAAGTGTTCCTCGTAATGAAGAAGTCGTTGAACATGAATCTTCTCAAGCAATGTTATCTATTTTTAGACAACATGGCCGACATGCTGGAAAATGTGTGGAAATATGGTTAGACGATAAAGATCACCATGTAGCACACACATATGTTCTTCTAAATTGTCCAGAAGTTGCACCATTTGTCAGGTAATAATAAATTCATATATAATTCAATTATACTTACATATTAATTATATTAAAACATATTACATATTTGAAGTATATACGAATCATTGCATCCATCTGGCGATCTCAGTAAAGAATTTGCTAAATGGTTTTCAAATTACGTTTATGATCCAATAAACCATGTCGTTGACGAAGGATTACGACATCTTACGATCGGACCAAAAAGAAATGTCAAGACGTATCCAATATTCTTCGTCAATGGATTTAAATTCAACACCAAAGATCACGGTGCCGAAAAATTGACATATAACAGCGGTGTATTTGTCAAAGGTAGTGACGATCCAGATGAGCATATAAAAGATTTTTACGGCGTCTTAATACAGGTTTTAGAGTTGTACATACAACCTGCAGAAAATTTTTTTAATTCAAATGCAACTGGTTTAGCAATGTTCCTGGTACTGGAATCAACGTGCACAAAGATTATAAACTTATTGAAATAAAATATACCTCACATTACTATAAGTATGATCCTTTCGTATTGGCCAAGCAAGCGTTACAAGTTTATTTTGCTCTGTATCCATCCTTGAAAAGAGATAAAGCTGATTGGTCGGCTGTTTTTAAAACAAAGGCAAAATTTACATTTGACGGAAATAATATTCCAAACGAAACAGCGTATCAAGCGGATCTTGAGCCAAATACTAAAGTAATAATAACCGATGACATTGATGTAGGGATGTTGAATGATGAATCAAATGTTTTGGTAGATGCATTTGAAAGTGTTGAAGAAAATGATATAGAGTACGAGACCGAGTCTGAATCAGAGAACGACGAAGACTGATAATTTTAAATATTTGAATTGCATGTTGTATAATGTATTTTTATGACATATGTAATATTTAGAGTCTGAATATGACATATGTAAATATTTGAATTGCATGTTGTATAATGTATTTTTATGACATATGTAATATTTAAAGTCTGAATCAAGTGGAATATTTTATGCGATGATATGATATGATATGATATGTTCTGATATGATATACGATATATGATATGATATGTTTGTGACAGATATGTCTTACAGGAGACATGGCAGTAGGTCTGAGCCTTCTCCTTCTCCCGACGCAGGTGCCAGTGGAAGTGCGCCAGATTTACGCCCCGTTGCTGAGTTATTTCCGAAGATGGCAGGGTAAGTATCAAATATATTTCAAGTATGTTATTTAAAATATATTAAATATGTACATCAAAATTTATACAGGGGCTTTGAAGTGGAGCCTTCAGATTTCATTTTACAAACGTCGAGACAGGCGTTTATGAGTAGGATGTCCGGCTGTTGGCCACGGTGGGACGACATCCCAGCGCCTGTAAAGAACGCAATATGGGAAGATTTGATGGTAATTAAGTATAAATTTTTATTTGATTTGAATGTCAATAGAATGTTTATAATTCAAGTTAATTTCAATATGCAGGCTGCCGTACGTGTTGAGCCCCAGGATCTGGATGTGTTTAGAAATCATTGGAATCAAAGAATGAGAAAAAATTATAGAAACACGATAACTAAAGCAAAGAGTGCTGGAAAAAAGCCAAGTTGGATGAGCGCTGAAGTATATAGTGAGTTTCTTCGGCTCTGGGATACTCCTGAATTCAAAGTAAGCTATCCACTTTCGATTTGTAATTTAAAAATTTTAAGATTTCGTATATTAGTTGCATTAATATAGTTAACCTTGTGTTTAAATGTATAGGAAATATCAGCGCGGAATCGCGAAAACAGGAATAAGAATCCTGCTGTACATCGTGGTGGCTCGAAATCTTTTCAGCAACATAAAAACAAATTGGTAAATTTATAAATTTTGTTTATAAATATCTGTAACATTATTTAATCATATTGGTAACATTGTTTATTCATATGTATATTTTTAGTCTAATAAGTACAATCGCGAGCCTACGATGGCTGAGTTGTTTACTGCCACACATGCTGTGGAGGAGACAGACGAGGAAGGCAATGTTTCGTATAGATGGACAGACGCCAAATCTCAATCTGTAATGGTAAACATGCTTATCCGTAATGATAGTGTTTGATAATACTGTATTTCACAGCTAAAAAATCGTAAATTAAATTTTTTTTCGTGTCAAACTTTTATTTATAATCGCAGGAGTCATATGAGGTGGAGCGGACACGTGTGGCGCAGACCACCGGACGTGAGGAGTTGACCGTTGAGGAGTCAAACCATATTTGGGACGCCGTTATAGATCCGCCTACGCGAAATAGGCGATATAGTTATGAAAATATGGAGGTAAACTGCTTCATTAACTAATATATACATTTAATATGATATGAAGCATAAATTATAACTAGCTATTAACTATTTCACAGGCGATATCGTCCCAGAGGGCTTACAGGAGATCCTAGGCAGAGGAGGAGATAGCTTTGTTGCGTCAGCAGGTTGCGGAGATCAATGACTGGCGGAAGAGCAATGCTTTTGCACAGCAGCTCGATGCGCATATCGCGGCATACCTGGCAGAGCATGGAAGAATGCCTGGAGAGGATGCGTCTGGAGACGATGAGTAGGTAAGGTTGTGCTTATTGTTTTGGCGTCGTTTTGTGTTGAACTTATTGTTGTTTGATGTATGATGACGAGTAGGACAATGATGTATGATTTATTTGATAGTACTTATATGTATTGTTGAGTATGATGTATATTAGTGAACGTTGTGTTTGATTGATGAGTTTTTGGATATATAGTTGTTGTTTGATGGAAAATTGTGAATGTTATGTTTATTGATGAGAGGTTGGTGTTATACTTGTGTTGGAAGATTGAATGTTGTTATAGTTCGACGGAAATTGTTTATATTGTGGTTTGAGGGGGCAAACAGCAGCTGTTTACAAACAGCAACTTCTAGGCTTGCATCGGCTGGAATCGGCTTGCATCGGCCATATGGTTACAGGCTTGCGTCGGCTAGAATCGGCTGTTTGGTTTCAGGCTTGCGTCGGCAAGTTACAGCAATTTAAGCCCAACAGAATTTTGAAAAAAAAGCCACGTGGATAAAGCCGTCACTTCCCGACACTAAAGTGGCGACGAAGCCGATGCAAAACCCGACTCGAATGCTTGGTGGTGACGTCTTATTTTGCGTCGGCTTTTAGAATCGGCTTGCGTCGGCTAGAATCGGCCGGCGTCGGTTTTCTGCCGACGCAATTGCCAATTCTCCTTGTAGTGTTTGTTTTGTTTTTAAAATTACTCATTATTATGCGCTCCTATGATACAAAATCAAAAAGGTTACCTTTTTTCATTTTTGTCCAAATATTGTAATTTTAATTTACTTGAAATGGTGTACTATAATATGATGTAAAATATTAGATTTTTAAAGTCATTTTTTTATTTTGGATTACGATTTCATTTTACACTCCATTTATACAATGTAAGCTATAACAAACTTTTGAATTTATATTGTTTTTATTACAAAAAGGTCTTGTTTATGTAATTAAAATAACATGATGAATGTAAACAAACATTATAAATTAGAAAGTGTTAATAGTAGAGTGTTTCGTGCAATTTTAGTTACTTTATTGTATATTGAAATTTTGCAAAGCAAGCTACTTATCACTACTTCATTTATTTCACTACAAGGGTGCAAGCTGCATAATTGTAATGATATAGGGAAATGCAAGAAATGTTGATATATGATAGTTGTTGGTGAGATGTTTCATTCTCACAACACCTCAAATGATCATGAAAGTAATTATAACGTATTTTCGAGAGTTAGAATCAACAAATTTAAGTAATATTAAATCTGCCTTTCGATAGTAATTATGTTGCTGGTGGCTTACATAATCAAGTGGTTGCACTTTAACTGTTTGTTAAAATGTCAAATCAAATTGATATCTTATTCAGGTAAAAAAAGGTAACAAAGAATCTAATATTGAAATCCAAATAAGTAAAAATGCAGAAAAAGGTAAAGACATGAAGAATTTTATGTGGTTCGAATGTTAAAGAATGCTACGTCCATGAGGGAAATATTACTCTCTTCTTTTATATTCCTTGTACAAGCATTAATTAATGGCAATGAGTACAAATTTTTTTGTTATTAACATTAAAAATATCGAATTGGAAAAAAGGTCCCCTCATTGCTACAGTACTGCCTTTTTTATTTATAGTATGGAGATGCACGTGGATTACCGTCACTCTCCTTCGACTGTTTTTATTCCCACCTTTGGATTCCAACATGTTTCATCCATCCTCTCATTTGTTTGGTGTGCACAGATTGCTAACGTGTATTTAGCGGGAAACCATAATTTGAGCGGTTGAATTTTGGGCATTGAGGGAAAGTTTGAAATTAAAGCGGGAACATGTGAAATTGAGGTGGGAAACCCAAATTAAAATGGATCATGCACTTCTGATCTAAAATGGTGAATGGCTTGTGTAATGTCCCATGAGAATGTTGAGAGTTATCCCTCTACTTTGTTGTTGGAACACCGTTGATACATATGGAGCGGAACTGTGTTGTTCGCATGATACTGCCATGGACATGGTTGTAATTGAGTCGTCTTGCCCAGTCCACAATGGTCGTTTAACTTTGTGCTGAGGATAAATGGAGCCGAGATGCTTTGCCCCCAATCTTTAGTGTTAACTCAATACCCGTATGAATGTGCTCTGAGCAGCTCTTGATGTTGATATGCATAAGTTATTTGATAAGTGTCGCTTGTGCCATTTCTATTTTCTAATAAGCGAAGAACCGCGGTGGAGCGCTATTTGGGTGACCCCATGTGCAGCCCTTGAAATGCTTTGGATTCTTCATGGTACTGCTTAAAGAGTCCTTAGCAACCGCAAGATAGATCTACACTTCAAAGTATTAGCAACGCATTAGCTTTTGGGAATAATAGTTGGGTTTATTGGGTCATTTGATTATAGTGCAGTCCTCTTCTTTTTTCCCTTTCTTTGCAATTCTGTTTTTGTTACGTCCTTATGGTGGTGCATTTCTTTATTATCCTATTCTAATAGCGGCCCACTTCTTTGTCAGCTTGACTTTGCTGTTGAACTACAGTGCTATTCCAAGTGTTAAACAAAAGGATAGCGCATCACTATATCCCTTTGATATAAGATTATTAATGCAGACCTATTATTTTTGTACATTGATTTACGGGTGCAGCACATTCCCATTTGCATATAGCTTTTTAGGTGGGATGTGTTGTACTCTAGCGTTATTAGTGTAGCATTCAGTGTAGCAGTGTAGTATCTCCATCTCGTTGTCACTTTTGGGTTATGTTGTAGTTCTGTGTATTATGGTTGCATATTTTTTTCTACACTCTATGATCATTTCAGGTTTTCGGACTCAGTATCATAATGTAACACCGCAGTGCGGGGACCGGCACAGTCATTGAATCTTTGTTGTTATTATAAAATTTTCGAGCACGGTACCTTTTGGACTTCTCCTTATTCTTTATTTCCTCTTCTTGTAGTCTAACTTTTACTATGAGAGCAGACCTTTTTGGTTTGGTGCTTGAATCATTTTGCCTTTAGCAAGGCTCGAGAAATGCGATTGTAAAACTTGCTCCCCAAGTTTGCAGCGATCGTAGATAGATGTCGACTTGTCTCTATATACACCCTCTCCACATCCCATTACTTCTGTTTGCTCATTTCTTTCTTTTTAAAAAAGGAGAAAGTTTTAGTAGCTGTTTCGTATTTAGTACTCTTGCACACGTGTCACTTCCCCATTGGCTCACCCTCTATGGAGCTGTAACATCAATCTCTTCATTTACCAAGTAAATCTATCTTGATTTTGTGCTTATTATTCCTACTGTTAATTTAATCGATCAAGTGACGCTTTAGAAATTTTCCGCCGTTCCATTTGTGTGGCAAATATTCGACTAGGGTGAGAATAAATATTTTTTTCTTGTTAGTTTATGTTCCTGTATTATCACAAAAGAAAAAAGAAAGAGAGAAAACAAGAAAATCTTTATCTACTAAGTCGATTGTTTTCCCGAGTTTGGATTTTCTTTCAAATTGAAATAAAATCTTGTTTCTTGTAAACCTCTTTATTTTAACATTTTTCCGCAATTTACTTCATGGTTTTGGAATGGAATCTTCTTCTTCCCCTTTGTCTTTTCCTTTCACGATAACTCGTTTGAAAGAAGTTGAGGGTATTCTAAATCAATTTGGGTTCGTAGGTTACGAGGTTAGGGTTCTTGAACTTTATGAATGTATTCACACTCCCTCAAATTGGTTTACCTCTCTCACTCCCGAACATATACGATGAGGGCTCTATCTTCCTCCAAATAAAGTCCTCTGCCAGTTCTGACCACCAACGATTTTTTTCCTACCAAGCTCGCTCCCCTTTCGTATTCTCTTGTGATTGCCACCTGTATTCTCTATGTGGAGAATAGTTATGCCATTACTTGTGAGGAGCTCCAATTCTTGTTTGATATCAATAAAAGCCCTTCAAGGGGCAATGCTAGTTTTTATTACACTCAAGCTAAGAAAGCGATCCTAACATCTATCCCTCGCAGAACTCAAAGTTGGATCGACTCATATTTCTTTATTTCAACTTCTAACAATTTTCTTCTTCCTTTCACCTTTATCCCACTCGGCTCATTTTTTTCGATGATTCTACCAAGTAGTATAAGTCCCATAGAAATTAAATTTTAGAATTAGGTAAGGAGGAGAGGAAAACATAAACATTTTTTTTTACTGAAGAGATGCTAAAAAAGCATGGGTTTCTAACCCAAATCATAAATTCTCTCATGTTATTTTTAATCTTTCTCCGATTTTGGATAAGCCTAGGGTATACTTTGCTAAAAATAAATTATGAATTCATTATTTTTATGTTTTTAACCTTTAAGATAATTTTCTGACCTTAAGACTCTTTTTATACACAGGTAAAATGGATGATGATCTCTTGGATACGCTTCTTGCACCTAGTCCACCGATAAAGAAAATATCCAGAAGAGAAAGCATAGTGTTGATAAAGGTTCTGGCCAAACCTCCAAGAAGTTAGTCCTTACTTCTCCCTCTCCTCCTTCAATGAATCTCCCTATTTCTACTTCGACGGCTCTCCCTGTTCCTCCTTTGCAGTGTCTTCCTAATCCTTGTACTCGGTATTTTCCTTTGCTCAAAGGCACCGTATCTATACTCGCTGAGAAGGCTGGAAAGATTGCACTGGATAGTTTATATAGTGTTGCTTCATCTTCCACTTCTCTTCTCCCCTTCCATTTTCTGAACTTCCCTCTTCTGATCTCGTGGTCGAGAGGAAGATATCTTTGTCCTACCTAAGTGCTTTTCCTTTCTCTCCTTCTCTCTTTTCCTTTACTTATTAAGTTGCTTCTTACCTATTTATTATTATATTTATATTTTAACTTGGGGCCTTGACAAGCGAGGCTTAGAAGAGACGGGAATCAGAGTAGGTCATACCTTTGGCTCGAATTGCCGAACTTGAAACAAGTCTTAATTCAGTCACTTCCGAGAAGGCTAAGTTGTGGGAGATTTTGATGCATGTTGCCTTAACACGGAGGAGAAAGAGAAGACTATGGAGGAGGCCTTAGCTTCAAAGGACCGCGAGCTGAAGGAGAGGGATGTTGAACTGGTGACGTTGTAGAAGGGACTTAGGGAAAACACTTCCACCGTGGTCTACAAACTGTATGCCTCAGCTTGGTGCCGAGGTTAGCCTTGACTTTCTGGGGACTTGGCCAACGTTGATAAAGCTCTTACCTACTGTCGAAGTAGGACAAGGAGGTTGTTGTGCATAATGCCTCTCCTTCTGCCTCTATGCAACTAATTGGGGATGAGGTGCCCTGGGATATTGAGGCGTCTAAGGATGCCCAAGTGGCTAAAGAGACTGAGGTCACTTCAAATCCTCATGTAAATACTTAAAACTTTTTGTATGTGAATTTTAAGATTTCTTTAATATGCAATGAAAGTTGGTTTGTTAATCTTGTTTCATCACGTTAGATTTCCTTTATTGCCATTTTATTTTGTTACTGTCTTATGAATGACCGGGTCGTCATCCTTGTCTTTTTGTTCATTTCAGTCTTTTGAAGAAGTTTTGTTTACTAAACTTCTGAAAGAAAGCGAGGATAGGCTCAAAACTCAAACATTAGATCATCTTGGTCTTAGTGCTACGGCTATTTGTAGGCACGAGGAAGAATTAGATGATTCTTTTACGAAACTTAGACACGAAACTCAAGGGTTCCTCTTCAGAATTGATCAAGTAGTTAAAGAAAAGGAGGCTTAGAAAGTGAAGACTTAGAATGTTTTTGGCGTAGGCTTAGAAATTTACATAATGATTAAGTTCCGCTTACTTTTGTTATTTTTTATAGATGGTTATGTCGGATTTATCTTATGATGGCGTAGTTAATAATACATGTTCTTATTTTTCTTTTTACATGGTACATTCCTTTTCCTTGAGTCAAAATTTTAATCATTACTCACTAGGTTGGTCGCCATGGGCTTTCACCCGAGTTTAATGAAGTCCTTGAATCCAATTTTCCTTCTACCCCCTATGTTCATGGCCCTTATGTTAAGAGTGTGCCTTAATTTGAGGTTGAAGTGAAGACTCCTTACGGGTCCTCAAAAGAAGAAAATATCCATCTTACAATTGCTAATGAAAGGCTTGAAAAGGAATTGAAGGAGGCTAGTAGAAAGCTCAGGGAGGCAAAAGATGCACCGAGCCACCAACACCAACTTAATGTTAAGCTATGTGATGGGGTTGCAGTAGCTGAATCGAAATTGGATGAAATGCGGCAATCATTAACAGATGGCGAGGTACTCTATAGTGTCGTTTATTAGGCAGAGATAGCGAAATTGAATAAGACCATAGAAGGTCAATCTGCTCAACTTGCTTGTTAGATTGAGAGAAAGGAATGTACTGAAGAAGGAAGAATGATAGAGGGACCCAGTTAGGATTTGGTTCATGCTCCCCCTATAGGTGTGAATCATTCTTTGGCGAACGAGTGGAAGAAGAGGATGGAGCCAAAGGTGCTTCCATATCCACGGATGGAAGGTTAAAGGACTGGCTTTGAGGTATTTTGGTGGCTTTTCCAGAAAGACTAAGAAAACTAAGGCTCGGCCAATGGATATTTTAGAGAACACGAGGAAGGAAGCTGTGAGGACCCGTTTCTTTGACTCTCAGAAATCGACACTAATACATCCTCGGTATTCACATGCTGCAAATCCAAGTGCCGGAGAAGCGAATTCTCAAGGGTAAGAAAGAAAAATAAAGACAGAACAGAATCTCACATATATTATTTCAACATAAACTTTACAACGGAAATTAAAATGCATTTATCAGAGTTAAACTTGGACAATTATAAATTTATGTCCTTACAATTTGCGGAATACTATAGCACAAGAGTATGGTGGAAATAGATAAAAATCTTCTGACTCCATGCTTCGAGCTCCATCCAGATTTCTTCTAAACTAAACCTGACTACTAGGCTGCCCTGGAAAATTAGGGCACCCAGAGTTTAAGGAAAGGAAAAAATAAACTCCGGGTCAGGCATCGGACTGGTGTGAGAACTAAAAATACAATGTTTGAAAAAAAAAGGTATCTCGTAAGACCATACTGCATATAAACGCGGAATGAGTTTTTACCTTATGACAACGAAATCATTATTACGTAAAAATAAGGGATATTATTTTTAATGATATTTCTTTGAAAACATTCGCAAGTAAATTTATTAATCTTAGCCGAGATTGTTACATCATTAAATTCCAGCATACCACCTTATAATACAAGGCTTTCTACATCTAAAATCTTACGGTCTCTTATTGGAGAATGGGTTTCCATACAAATGACCAGGTGAAGAGACTACCTCCCGTCTGTACATCTCTAGAGGAATGTACCGAGGCCCAACTAATGGTCCTTTACCAATACAAGACCGGCTTACCTCTTCCTAGATAGTATCAAATATGTCATCACCCTGGTCTTTACCGACCTATCCGAGTGCTCGATTTTCATACACCACGTTAATTTAAACCCAAAAATGTCATAGCGGGTAGAAATATATCCAGTAGGGGATGATCATACCCTAACGGTTGTGAATCGCATAGCCTTGCCGCATCTACCCTGTTTTGGTCATTTTCAGGTGTGAGTCTTGAGGTAACGATTACCTTCACATAGCACATCATCTTCCTTTGAATGCCACACTGCCATTCCATCGATCACTATTGAATTTTACGAACATACAACCTTTGAGCTCATACGTCTCAGAGAAGAATGTTAAGTTAAGAGAAGAAGCCTTCTCCCCCACCAAATAGAAGTATGTTTATAAAAGTCAACGACGAAATCTCAAGAATGCAATGTCAAACAGCCATCCATGCAAGTTCGTTTTGGGACTAAACGAAACCGAAGGAACCCTCCTACCGCATCCTGTTGGGAAGTAACGCTAGGATTAGTAGCGAAAAGTCCTTGTCACCTAAAGAGTTTCAGAAATGAAGGGACCATTGCTACTTTAGTATTTGGGAGCTAACAAGAATTATCAACAAGCAGTCCTTTCACCCCAAAAATCTTCGGTCTTCATCCTTCATTTTCTTTATCGGGTCTTCATTTTTCGAACGCATATATTTGTTCAAAGTGGTTTTCGGATAAGAATCACTCAAATCCGACCCCGCTTTCTCCGATCCAATCATCGATAAAAAGAGGTTATGTGAATAGGAAATCATTCTTTAATTGATCAAGTTCTTTTTATCAAAATATATTCTGGAGATATATATTTCTAAAACATCTTTCTGGTATATACGGAATCATTAAACCTCTCTTATCAAATTTTTTGATTACATAAAACCCTTTTTAAACTCGGAATAATTGGAAATCATTTCATTTTTCACTTAGAAAAATATTTCCAAATCATTTCATTTAAATCTTAACAATGATTTCTTAATTCAAAACTCATAATTTGATTGAGTTAAAACCATGTTATCTAGGATGATAATCCCAATCCAGTAAATATTAAGTGAGCAGAATCCATAGAAATCATCTAATTCTACTCAATATTAATTCTCGTATTCAGCAAATACTATGGATGTAATAATGGCGAAATCACCTTTTAAATTCCACGAATCGTACGAGTTCCCTCTTCGGGCTTCAATACCGAGTAAAAGAAGATCATCTCTATAAAATCAAAGTTGTATTTAATTTAAATTTGGAAAATTTAAATCTTTTTATACTTAACCCGTTTCCGACATTTCGACCTTATCCATCCCTCGCCCAAGGAAGAGGCCAGGTGAGCCACGGCACTGGTTGCTCCTAAACTTCTCCTTAGTTTAAGCACCTCACATCCAGATCTTACGAATAGAAAAATCCAGTCTACTCGTCGGTTTTTACAACCAAGATTAAACCACTTTATTTATAATAGTTTTCCTTAAATCATTTATTTAAACTCTCTTAAATAAGCTAAAAAGCATCCAATCATTATTAAAACACTTAATTATCCTTTTATAAAATATTTATAAAAGATTTGGAAAAGAATCCTTAAATTTAAAACTAAAATTTAAAAGTTGTTGAAAAATGTTGCGGAAAAGTGCTGCGGAAAGCGCTTTTATAAGCTATATTAATCAAAACGACTTATTATTATTTGAAAATTTGTTATTTTATTTCTCAAATCACTTTTAAAACATTTAAAAAAAATTATAAGATTTATTCCACATATTTAAACATTTTTTAAACATCATTTTCTAAGAAATCCAGTTTTGGATCGTTAACAGCAAAACCGAGATTTTTTCAAAAACTTATTTTACTCATATTTCAAAATCTACTTATCGAAATCTTGATTTTCTTTCTTCATTAGAAAACTATGTATATAATAGTTCAGAAAATTCTTATCTCGGAGAATTTCGAGCTATATTCAATCTTTTACACTTGTTTGACTTTTATGGTGTGAAATTGCGAACTGTCGTTACGCGACGCGCCTATTTTTGACTAAATTTTCATTTCTTTTCAAACTTCATCAAAACACATTTGAATGTTTATAAAACATTTCAAACTCATTTTAAACCATTTTTAAAGGGCTTAACATTCCATATACACCAATTCATTAAATGAAGGAAAGTGATTTCCTTTGTGCTTATCGACGTGTATTTTCGTAACTTACTTATATTTTTAACATTCATTATTTAAACAACTAAACTTTATGATCAAAGAATAATAAACTTCCATTACAAACATCATATCATCATCCAAAATATAATATAATAGTTTACGAGTTCTCACATTGACTTCCTGTCGGAAAAAGGCATTAGCTTCACTAACTTGCGATCTGAGCCAACGAACCCCAACACCTTGCCTCATAGTGTGCTCGGCCATTCCATGCCAAAAGTGGTACTCAGCCAAGCATGGGAAATGAGGTGTAGGTCTCTGGATTATTATGGAATTTACCGAAAACTAAACCTAAAAATAAGTCATTTTCTCTCCAGTTTTTGGACACTCAAGTCTCTAATTTTCGAAATGTGGTCAACATGAAAGTTGTAGGAAATTCTTTTCTCTATGGTTTCAAAAGAAGATACACCCGCTTTCGATTTGTTTTGAGGAAGTTATGATCAAAGGAAGAGAGGGTATTCTCGAATTCGTAAAAAATGATGCCCAAAAATGCACTGTAAAAAAGTGAAATTTTGACATAGTAAGACTCAAAACTGGAAGAATTGCTAAACAAGAAAGTTGTAGATACTGGAATTCTACATGGTTTTAAAAAAATAATTACTTCATTTGGATTAGTTTTGGAGGAGTTATACTCGAATGAAAAAGAGGTATATTCGGCCTTCAAACCTGGGCTCAAAAATGCCCTGGAAAGAAGTGGATTTTGAGCATGGCTAAGCTTAGAATGGGAAGAAGTGGTCAATTATAAAGTTGTAGCCACTAAAAATTTTATGATTTGGAGTCGGGAAGAGGAAGTTATGGCTGGTTGAAATGGATGAAAGAAAAGAGAGGAGAGGTATTTATAGGAAAAGAAGAGTATAAAAGTATCCATGCATAAATCATCATTATATGACTTCACCAACACACTACCGCCCTCCCTACGGATGACAAAAGCCTCCCCCATGTGCCCATCGCTTCCATCTTCTCATGTATATATTTGTTGAGTTATTTAAGCTTAAGGGTTAAGGTTTATATAAAATATCTTAGATTTTCTAATATATATGTTTAAGTGTAAATGTATACATGTTTATGTTTATGTGTATGTTAGGGTATGCATTTATGTGTTATATATGTGTATATGACATATAAACAACGTCGCATTGATTCCGAACAACTATCGTTCGATAAACCGTTGCCAATCGAAGAACTGATTCCCGGTCATATTTTCACTTCTTCGTTAACGTACACATTTTTGTGAACAAACTTTGAAAATAAATTTATTATCATTTTTAACTAATTAAAATGATCACATTTCATTTGTATAACCATATAAATAAATATTAATAATTATTTACAAAAATCGCTATTATACCGATAAAGCAATATAGATTTTTCCTTATATTTTCAAATCAAATATATATCTTTATAAAATTATTATAAATGATTTATTATCACTTTATAACTATTAAAAATGAACTTTCATCATTTAAAATAATTATTTGAATAATTAAAATAATTATTAAATCGTTAAATCTCAATTTAAATTAAATAAATCAATTATTGTAATTAAGGGTATTACTTAACAGTGTAAAAAACACATTTTATTTTCAAAAACAATTCAATTAATTTTATTTCATATTCTTGTTTAATTATAAAAATAAGTGTATGTATCTAGCTTCGTGCACGACGTTTTATGATTATAGATAAAACGATTTTCGGCCATTTTATCGATTTAAATTTCAAGGAAAATATTTTTGTAAATATTTATTCAAAATAAGATTGATATTATTTATTATCATTTTAAACAATATTATTTGTATCATCAACCTTTTATTTGAATAAATTTAAAAACAAATATAATTTATCAAAGCGATAAATTTACAAGTCGTTACAGACTTCCCTCTTAAAAGAATTTTGTCCCCGAAATTACCTAAAATAAAATCCCAAAGGTTTTGCCCAAAATATTTATTTTTAAACTTACACCTGTACAATGTATATAGATCATCCTTACACAATATCTGGTTCGAACTACTATTCGAATTCACAACTTTACTTCCAAGCTAGCATTGATCCCCCGATCCTTTAATGCGCACTCTGACCAGCCTTTCTGATCAGAACTTTAGTTTTCCTTGCATAGCTCTTAACTATGATAGAAAATTCAAGTATCCAACCATAAATCCTCATCAATGTTCTTCGTCAAGAATCGAGTGATAAATCTGTTTTCGGATAAGTGTCAAACACGTCAAAGTTCTACACTCGAATCTTAGATTAAATCGTGCGACGAAATAAGCCACATACTTTATATGAATTTAATAATCTTTCAAAAATTTTAATGAAAACATTTCATAAACTGTCATTCTATATTCAAACTTCTATAAAGATACTTCTTCATACATAACCATTTTATTTCTGAATATTTCTACTTAAAGATAACATTTCTTTTCAAAAGATAAATATCTTTTTATTATGGCACATCTCTAAACACATCTTAATGGTTTCTGAAAAACACATTTTCAAACTAATTCTTTAAATTGATAAATCATCATAAACTTCCTTTAACTAATATCAAATGTGAAAACATTCTTTATTTAGTTAAAACTTCCTTTATCAATTAACACTCCTTTATTAATTAAAACTTACTTTATATATATATATATATATATTCTTTACTTATACCAGTTTTAATACTTAAAAAGTATTCATATACTTATTTAATGGTTATAAGTATATTCATAAATTACTTAACAAGTTTTTTCCTTACCTTTAAAATATAATCAAAGAGATAAAAACAATTATTACTAAAACATTGTTATAATGAACTTCTCTTTTTATAACATGTTAATTATAATATTTTCTATCTTTTTATAAAAGACTTCAATACTTGTTATTATCTTTAAATCCCATTATTAAAGATCTAAATATACCCATAAGATTTCTTCCTAAGTGTCATTCAAAGGTTTAAAAAAATGTTACTAAAACATCATTTACTACAAACCCAAAACCATTCATTAATAACTTTAATTTTAAAGATCAAAGCATACCCATGCTTAACAATTAAGATAACACACTTTGATAAAAATTGACAACCATTAATTTGTCAATTAATGATTCACATTATCCTTTTTAACTTTAGAAAATTATATTTATCGAGTAACTTAAAAATGATGCCAAGGAACTGGATACTACCAATAGCATCGTATATTTCCTTAACAAGAAAGGGAATATTTAAGAAAAGTGTTTACCATCCGAACACATCTCTTACCCATTTTTAGTTACTTTCGAGCCACTCAAATCAATTAATCATAAGATAGTTTTTCATTTTCAAAATCCCATTTTAGAAATAATATTATTATTATTCCTTTTCCAAAAATCATTTGAAATTCCTTTTAAAAATACCAGTAAATTCTCAGAAATTCCTTATAAAGCAAGTTTTATAATCTATTTTATAAAATCACTTATATAAAAGACATTTATAAGATTTATTTACCTTAAATAAATTCCGTTAATCTTAAACAAACATTGTTATTTATTGGATACCCCATAGTCAAATTGTGAAACTAAATTCACGAGGTGTACATACTTAATCTTTTAAATAAAACAACCCATCAATTAATGATAATAACTGAGTATTATCCTTTCCTTAATCAAATAGCTATATTACTTGAAAATTGTTCTTTATATTCAAAATATAATCGTAGGTAAAATTATTTCATTTACCCATTTTCAAAACCAATATCATTTGTATATAATATTAACAAATACGTGCTCATATATAATACTCTCAAACTCATTCTAGGGTCTTACAAACCCTATCTCTAATGAGTTACTCATCCTAGGGTATTAATAACCCTATCTCTGATGAGACTTTTACCCCTAC